>JAFBJR010000610.1:727596-791829 GCA_016785285.1 Brachirus orientalis
TCAGCACGGCTGCACCCAATCTCCTCATCAGGTCTCCTCTATTTAAGCCTGGATTTCCTGCGGCCTCCTTGTCAGCGCGTCATGTTTGCCACGCCGGGTAACACACGGTTTTCTAGCCTCTGTGGTTTTGCTAAGTCTCTTGATCTTTTGTTAGTTTGGTTCCTTTGTTACTTTTTTAACTCCTCGTCTCCCCTTTTTCTAGACTCTGGTCACTCCCTGAGCTCAGCCCTGCCAGCCGGCTTGCCTCAGCGTTTTTCGTTTGGATTACTGGACTGGTCGCTTTTAGTTTGTTTTTTTGTAAATAAATCCTTTGTTTGTACTCTCTCGTCCCTGCCTTTTGGGTCCACCTTTAGTTCCCCTTTTTGACGATTTACTAGAATCGTAACAGCTATAGACCTAGACTGCTGGGGGGTTTCCTGTGGTGCACTCACACTCACTCTTTCACACTCACGCATACACGTTTACCACGCTAACAGGGGACTATCAGACTACACTTACTAACAGGGGACTTGTGTTTGTGGTAATTTTTAAATAATAAAAATATAATAGAAAATTTTCTTTTAAGGTCTTTTATCATAATATTACTTGAAATGTGCTTTTTAATTTTTTTTAAAAAAAGTTGCCAAGAGGGGACTTGAATCCCTGAGTGACGTCTACCTATCAAAGAGGGGACCTCCATGCATTACAATGAAACTGTCTGCAGCCAGTCTTTCACCCACTCAGTGCCTGTTTACTGTCAAGCCTTTCTTTGTTTCTTTCAAAAATGTTTACTTATATTGGACCAACATTTAAAACTTTCACATTATCACAGTGATAAATGTATTATGTAACAAAAACTAATCTTGGTGACTTTATTTTAGAATAAAAATAATGTACCATCAAAGGTAACTAGGTTGCATGCAATATCAAGGGTTGCAGTATTAGCAGCAAGGTTATTTTTTTTTAGTTATATAAAATAAAATATAAAATAAATCACTTTTGAGAGTTGGATTACATCAGTGGACAATTTAATTTTATTCTTAAGGGAATTCATATTCTCTTTTTTTCTCATTTTATTACTCGTGGAATGGTGAAGTATGGATTTTTAAAAAGGACTCCCTTCATCCCATGGATTATACATTGTATATTTGATCTGAATAATTTAAATGGAGTCAGGAGACAAATCCTTTCCCATTCTTAAGCAAGTTTTGTATCATGTATTAACTAGAATGAATCTGACAACAATAATTTTAAACACATTCATGAATATAATGAGGTCAGATGAAACACAGATTTAATTTGCTCTCCTGTCCTAATTCACTGATGACAAGGTGTTTATTTCAATGATTTTTGAAACTATAATTTCTATAACTGTATGCCTGTGCAAAAAACTCCAGCTAATTATTTACTCTGCAGAGACAGAGCAGGGAACATTTACAAAAGACAAAAATGACCAAACATTAAGTTTCTTCTTTTGTATCACACTGTCAGTTTCTGACCTCATGCATACATCCAGTGTGAATGTCGCTCTATACATTCTAACAGGGGACCCATGTCATTTATTTCTATCAAACAGGGGACTTTACTGCAAGTCATTTTGTATAATGTCCAACTGCACTATTAAACCATCTAAAAACTGACACAATGTATGGTGCAGAGTGAAAAGGTGTTGTATTAAGTCTCTCATTTAATCATAGTTGTGTTTCAGGCATAACAAAAATTAGACCAATTACATTGTCATCTCCCATTCCCCTTAAAAGGTGAACTGGCACATTGCTATTTTAACAACAGAGCCTGCCTTTGGTGAGGGACAGGTATGTGTGTGATCATTTGTGGTTCTGGTTAAAAAAAATGTCTGAATGTCTTTCTCTGTATTATAGGAGTGTAAATCTCATTCTATACTATCATTCTATGCATTCTATACTATCTAACAGGGGGACCCATGTCCTCATTGATCTCACTGTAATAATGTAATGGATCTCTCTGTGTGTATGCCTTTTGAATTACATATCTTCTCACTTCCCATGTATTTTGCTGGTTATACAAGGAAGTGCTTTGTTGAGTTTGTTGGAATTTGGACTGACTATACTTTCAATATGAATAAACTTTAGCAGGAGTTCAGTGCTCAACAGTGAATTAGTTAACATACAAACATGAGATACATGAAGAGACGCAAAATCAGAGGAATATTGTATCAGAAAAAAGGAACGGTTTGATATTACAATAATGCAATAGATTAATGAATGAATAAACCCATCAACAAGAATCACCATCACTTTAAAAGTACACGGTATAATATGTTACTCTTAAATCTTCAGACACATATTTTCTAAATGTTTGGATTATTTGGAGGGTTTTTCCACTTTTATTTGACAGTTTTAACTAAAGAAAGACAGGAAATGTGGAAAGAAAAAGTATGACATGTAGCAAGGGGCTGCTGATGGGAATCAAACCTATAAATAGGAGTGTGACTGTCACGCCATACCATCTAAGAGGGGACAGGTATCATTTTGTCCTAACAAAGAGGGGACTTATTGCATGTCATTCTGTACAGTACAAGTGGGGACCATCATTTATAGAACAGAGATCAAAAATCCTACACATAAATCCCCTTTTTCAAGTATGCTTCTTGTTGTTAATGATATAATGGAGAAGTGATTCCATAAGAGGACAGATAATTTGGAAACATGAAGGAAATGTGGGAAGAAGTGATTATCTTATGCAATGACAGATTTACATTGGCTCAATATGTCTTAAAATACACTGGAATGTCTATTCCACATCCATATCTTAAAGCTGATCTTGTCTAGTATGTTCTCCAAAGGGGAATGACTTGAATGGAAAGGGGAAGTTTGATGGTTGACTGTAAAATGTAAGTTCCTCACAGTCACTGAGAACATTGTTTATTCTCGTGTCTACTCCCACTATACCTTGAATAATGTTGGGAAAATACAAGGAATTTAGATATAATTTAAGGAATATTTTTTTGAGTGAGATACTTCCTGATATAATATTTAGTAATAGTTTTAGTAAGAATATAGGGGAAGGATTGTGTTTTTGGTCTTTGGACACAGCTTCTGAACACTTTAGAACACTTTTCCCTCCCTATCCTGATGTTACATCCTTCCTGTCACCATCAAACTGTTTAATTCAAATCTGTGAAATCAAATGTGCACTATGTATAATGTGTGTACTTAAACAGTGTATTTTAATACATCTATTACAGGGCACTATATCGTACTGTATTGTATTTTTTAATTTCTATTTTTTATCTTTATTGTTCTTTTCCACTTCCTCTTCCAATTGCATGACCCAAATGATAGATTGTAGGTTTGATTTTTCTAACTCTTTTGGAGGTTGTTCTAGAGCTGCACTGGAAAGTGCCTCATTGTCACCTACACAACTAAGGCTCCTAAACTAATGAAATCATCTTCCTACTCATGTAATGATTTGAGGAAATCATTCGAGGGACAAAAAGGATCAAAAGGTAGATGCAGACATAAAAGGGCATTTTATTATACAAAAAAGAATCAAAAACCAGACTAAAGGGTAACTAAGGGCGCTGAGGCTGAATCAAAAACCAGACAACAAAATAACTAAGGGCATAAAGGCTGGCCGGCTGGCGAGGCAGAGCTCAGGTGAAACCAGGTACTAAAAAAGAGGATGACAAACAAAGAATGACATTAGGAAAAGAGCAAAATGATTTGGCAGAGAGCTAGTGGAACGAAGTGATGTGACACAGGTTACCGGTGAACCGACAAGAAACACTGACAACAGGAAGCAGGAAACCAGGGTTTAGGTAGGAGGAGACTGATGAGATGATCGGAAACAGCTGCGATGATTAGAATCTCCGCCTAACCTGCCAGCCAACTTCCTGAAACAAAAATCACAGACAACTCTCCCAGGAAACAAAAGACATAACACATAAAACATGAACTAAACCGAAGAAGAGGCAACCCAAGCCAGACACGAAACATGACAACTCACCTGTTAAAAGCCCAGTTCAGCTCTTCGCTCTTCTTCAGATAGTCCACTTATCTCAGTGGTGTTACACCTTTCCTGTGCTTTGTTTTTGCTCTTTGACATAGTCTTGTCCCTGTGACAGATTCGCTATACACATGTCTGCCTTGCCATTCTTTGTGCTTCATGCTGTCCAGCATGAAAGGAAGGATTCATCAAAGCTTAGCTTCTTGATCTGTTATACTATTAATAAACTAGTCATTGTTTTGTCTTCTAGTTGAAGATGTCTTGTCTTCTGTGCCATTTGAGTCTTGTATTATATAATAACCCTATATGATTATGACAGATACAATTTGTTGAACTGACTTGTGATTGGTAAAAAATTCCCTCTCCTTCCAAGCGGTTTATCTAAATCCCTAAATTTATTCCAAAACATTACCTAGAGCTGTGTTTGTCCATTTTTGTTTAAATCAGTTTAATTCAATTTTATTTGTACAGTGTTTACTTGTGGAATTGTCAGAAAATTAGACATATGATATGGAACTTGCTTATGATTGGTTGAAAGTGTTTTGACCATCCCCTTCCAAAAATTTCATCTAACACCATAAATATATTCCAAAACACAACTTAGGGCCATGTTAGTTACATTTTTTTCAGATTGTTTTTGGGGAGTGATTGTTAGTGGTTCCAGGCATATACATTTGTGTATCATCCGCATAACAGTGGAAATGAATTCCATACCTCCGAATGATGCAACCGAGTGGTGAAACGTACAAAGAGAAAAGTAAAGACCCTCGAGGGGCTCCATACTTTACTGTAGTATATATTGATATATTGTCATTATAGAAAAACACATTGCATTCTACTGGACAGATATGACTTAAACCAACTAAGAGCTGGACCAGAGATGCCAAAACTATGTTCAAGGCATTTGAGAAGAATAATATGATCAATTGTATCAAATGCTGCACTAAGATCCAGAAGCAAGAGTACCGAAGTGGAATTTGCATCAATGTTAAGAAGTAAGTCATTTACTACCCTTGTAAGTGCTGTTTCTGTAAAATGCCCTAAAGGCAGACTGAAAGGGTTCCAAAAGGTCATTATTTGCTAGATGTGTTATAAGTTGCTGATATACAACCCTCTCCAGAACTTTTGAGAAGAAAGGGAGATTAGAAATTGGCCTGTAGTTAAAACTTTAAAACCTTTGGATCAAGATGGTTTTTCTTTAGTAGGGGTTTCACTATTGCAGTTTTAAAGCTAAAGGGAACCTCACCAGATCTAAGTGATAAATTAATGATATCCAGCATAACAGGTCCTAGAGACGGCCAAAGATCCTTGAACAGGTTAGCTGGAAGAGGATCCAATAGGCAGGTTGTAGGTTTGGATGCTAAGACAATTTTAGACAGCGACACAAGTGATGTGTTAAAGTTATTAAGAACAGTAGTTGGCTGGGTACAATAAATGGGCTGATGGACATCCATTCTCATACTTGTGGTACAAGAAGAAATCTTAAGTCTGATGTTTGAGTTTGTTGAATTAAATAAAAGAGTGATTTCATTTACATATTTGAAAAGGAGTGGGAAAAAAGTATAGCTTATTTAATCCCACAATTCCTCCTTTCTCCTATTAACAACAATTATTGGTTGATGACCCAGTCCACCTTGAAAGGTCCAATGTACCGTGGTGCCAGCTTGCTGGACTCGACCTGGAGGAGAGATTGCAGGAAGAAAGCCATACCTTATCGCCGGGCCGATAGTCAGGAGCTGAGTGCGGTGGCGATCTTCCAGGCGTTGGTTCCTTTGAGAAGAATGGGTTAGAGCAGCCTTAGTGGTCCTCCAGACGGCCTGGCAATGGTGAAAATGGGTTCGGATGGAGAGCACCATGACCTCCTCCTCCTGTGATGTGAACAGTGAGGGCTGGAAGCCATAGCTGGCCATAAAGGGGGTCATACCAATGGAGGATTTGGTCAACGAATTGTGGGCATACTCCACCCAGAGGAGATGCATGCTCCACAAAGCAGCCACAGTGAAGGGCCGTCTCCAGGTCCTGTTGGTCCTCTCAGATTGTCCATTGGACTGGGGATGATAGCCAGAGGAAAGGCTGGGGGAGGCACCCACTGCCTGGGGGATGCCATGGATACGGAAGACGTGAAGTACAAAGAGGTCTGCAGTTTCAATGGCTGAGGGAAGCTTGGGTAGTGGAACAAAATGTACACTTTTAGAAAATCTGTCCACAACAGTGAGTATGACAGTGTGCCCATTAGAAGGGGGAAGTCCAGTTATGAAATCCACTGATATGTGAGACCACGGGTGGCTGGGAATGGGGAGAGGGTCTAGTGAGAGAAGTCCAGCAGGAGGGCGATGGGACGATGGGAGAAAGTGAAGTGTCCTGGAGAACCCGGGATGGCAGGCCAGCTTCGAAGTGTGTCCCCACTGTAAGACCTGGGACCAAGCTGGGACGTAGAGACGGTTAGGAGGTCCAGAGCCAGGGTCAGGGTCCATCCTTAGGGCATCACGCACAACCCTCTCGATGTCCCAGGAAATGGCACCAATGAGACATGAAGGGGGAAGAATGGACTGGTCCTCATTGTCCAGGTGGACTGGGTCATAAATGTGAGAGAGGCAGTCAGGTTTGGTGATGCATGAACCAGGGCAATAGGACAGGGTGAAGTTGAATCTTCTCAGGAAAAGAGACCAGTGGTCTTGATATGAGTTGTGTCTTTTGGCAGAGTGGAGATATGATATGGTTCTTGCGGTCTGTTTAGACGATGAACGGCAGATCAGCCCCCTCCAACCAATGTATCCACTCATGTAGGTCAAAAACCACAGCCAAAAGTTCTGTTTCCTATATCATAATTAATCTCTACAGGGGTCAACTTACAGGAATGGAATGTGGAGGGGTGCAGCTTCTGGTCCTTAGTGTTCCGTTGTGACAAGACTGCTCCAATGCTGGTGTCCAATGCGTTGACCTCCACGATGAACTGATGAGTGGGATCAGAGTGAGCAAGGATGGGAGCGGAGGCAAAGAGCTGCTTCAGCCCGATGAAGGCAGCCTCGGCTTCAGGGGTCCATTTGAAAGGCAGTGAAGTGGAGGTGAGTCTGGTAAAAAGGAATGAAGGGAATGTGAACATAAGCTGTACCAAGACTGATGCTGCTGAAGCGAAGCAGAGAAAAATTACAGACCCCTTCAAATAAAACCATCCAAAGGGAGTATATTTGTCTCAAACTGGAGTAGACTCACTGTAAAGTGTAACTGGTTGACTCTAACTGTAGCTTTGATGACATCTGGTTGACTTCTGGAGGCCCTGTTCTCCCCACTGTTTTTACCCTGCTCCCTTGATCCAACTTCCCAGGTCTAGCTCTGGCTTCTATTGGTCAATCTTAGCGATTGGCACCTCTTTTTAATCCTCTGAACCAATAGAATCACGTTGTGGTGCTTCTACACGTCTAGCTGCTGTCGTTCATGTAAGTGCTGGGATGAACATATATGGTCATTCACCCTTCCCCCACTCAGAAGGGTCGTATGAAGCTTTACTATGGCCATTTGTGTCAGCAACAGTCCGCAAAGCATGCTAGGAGATGTAGTTCTCCCTTCAAAGCGGTTTTGTTCTGGTGTACATGTTTTTGATAAACAGCAAAGGTAAGACATACTTTATGATTTTGTGGACATTTGTTTCGCTACTCTCTGGCTGCTAGCTTGTCACATTTTCATCACACAGTAATGAGACATACATCTTTGTAATCACGCTTTCACATGATAGCTTGTTTGTCTGGTTTGCAATGAGTGGAGAAGTTACAGATGCACGAAAGTGGACATACGCAGTTTTCATGTTTTAGTTACATGCCCACATAATTGCTTGGGGTTTGGCTTTTGCTTAATTTAGGTGGTAATGCTTGGTAGAGGCTTTTAGCTGAGTTTCTTCCTGTCATTTTGGTATGGGTTAGGGTTAGGGTAGGTAAGTAGAGTTTGCTCCGTCCTCTCAGAAGCGAGGACAGAGAGTGCACGCTCCATGCAGCCAGAGGTTCCATCCCCAGGTCCCATTGCCCCCACAAGGTAAGTAAATTTGGTTGTTGTAGTGGTGTTATTACCCTTGATTACATATTATCTTTATTGATATGATATATTTCTTTTTCCACAGGCTCATGAAGGTAAGTATTTAGGTGCCTAGGGGTGAGTATGATTAAATAGGCTCTTAGCATATTGTTTTTAATAAATGGAGTCATTTCCTTATGATCTTTAAATGTTCTTAATAAAGGTTTTTTAAAAAATTGGTCATTGTCTGTGTCGTTATCTGAATTGACATACAAGCACAGACATAACACGAAAATAAGTCCTATATGTGTGTGTGTGTCAGCCGGGCAACATTTCGACCTTTATGTGTCTTCATCAGGCCCTGACACACACTGTGAATGAAGGCCTTCAGAAGGCGATTGGAGCTCCTGCAGTGGCTTGACCTTTGCCCTCACCAGGTAATCTTTTAAATTTTTATTTCTTCTATAAGCAGCAATAATTTTAATATCCTTTTGAGGTTGGTTTGCTTTCATTATTGTGTTAAAATTTTGTTTAATGTGTTTAACCAACCTAACTGTGGAGGCTGAGTAAGTAATAATAAGAGGCAAAACAGTGGAGACAGAGATGGGCTTGGATTGAAGGACGGTTTTAAAACTCTTCCTTAAAAAAGACCTGGAGTACCCTCTAGTGGACAGAGCGGTGAATAGCACCTTGGTTGCATGTTTAAAATCCTGCTGCTGTGAACATATCCTATGAAATCGTAATAATTGGGATTTTATTAGGCCTGAAAACATATGTTTGGGATGATAACTACTTTTATGTAAAAGTGCATGAGTATCAGTCTCTTTGAAATAAACTTTAGTCTTCACTTGCTTAGTTTGTAAGAAATTAGGGGCTTTTAATGTGGTTGTATCTAAGAAATTAATTGAGTTATGATCCAATGTAAATTTTAATTTAATAGAAGGATTGTGGTTGTTTAAAATATCAAAGAAAATCTGGAAATCATGTTCCGAATAAGTCCAGATACCCCAAATATCGTCTAAATATCTAAAATAATAGAGTGGTTTCTTCTCACATTTGGCTAGTGCAGCAGTCTCCCACTCAGCCATGAAAATATCTGCATAGGCAGGTGCAAATTTTTTACCCATAGCCGTGCCCTTAATTTGTAAGAAAAACTGATCATCAAATACAAAGTCATTTTTAGTCAAATTGATCTCCAGCAATTGTAAAAGTTCCTTATCGGGGCGTTTTTTATCATAATATTTATAAAATATATTCTTAATGGCCTGAATGCCTTCCTGTATATCAATGTTAGTGTACAAACTATCCACATCAATAGTAAATAAAATTGAATTAATGGGAATATTCAGATTTCTAATTTTTTGCACAAAATCATAGGTGTCTTTAATGTAACTCTGATGTCTTGTGGCCAATGGATTGAGGTAATAATCGATATATTCTGCTGACCTGTAAGTCTCACTGCCACAATCTGATACGATGGGACGCCCCGGAGGGATTTCAAAGGGTTTACTCCACTTAGCTGGATCTTTATGGATTTTTGGTAATAAATAAAATTGTCTCGGCCTGGGTTTGGAATCACCAATTAAATTTTTTTTTTTTTTGTTTGGTATTGATAAATTTCTTTTCATACAATTTCTGGAAGATTGATTTAACCAAGGAAAGAGTTTGTAAATAAAGAGGTTTTTTCCAATCTTAAATAATAATTCCTATCTCCCAACTGTCTGTAGCCTTCCCATACGTAATGTTCCCTGTCCATGACCACTATCACGCTTCCTTTATCCGCTGGTTTAATAATAATATTTGTATCATCAATCAATTCCTTTAAAGCAAGATTTTCCTGTGGTGATAAATTTGGTTCAATATTAAGGGGTCTGAAATGTTTTTCAAAAAAAGTTAAATCCAGTTTAATCAATTCTGAGATATAGGAAGGCAAACTTATTTCAGGAGGACTCCAATCAGATTGGGAAATGAAGGGTTGTGGCTCAGAATTATCATTATCTCCACAATAGGAATTCAATTTAATACGTCTATGATATTGCTGTAAATCATATCTGGCCTGTACTTCAATTGTACGGGTTAGGTAAGTAGAATTTGCTCCGTCCTCTCGGAAGAGAGGACAGAGAGTGCACGCTCCATGCAGCCAGAGGTTCCATCCCCAGGTCCCATTGCCCCCACCAGGTGAGTAAATTTGGTTATAATAATGGTGTTATTACCCTTGATTACATATTGTCTTGAATAATCTGATGTATTTCTTTTTTCCACAGGCTCATGATGGTAAGTATTTAGGTGCCTAGGGGTAAGTATGATTAAATAGGCTCTTAACATATTGTTTTTCATAAGTGGAGTCATTTCCTTTAAGTATCCTTAATAAAGGTTTTTCAAAAAATTGGTCATTATTTGTGTCGTTGTCTGGATTGACATACAAGCACAAACATAACATGATAATAAGGCCTATATATGTATGTGTGTGTCAGTCGGGCAACGTTTCGACCTTTATGTGTCTTCATCAGGCCCTGACACACACTGTGAGTGGGTGATACTGCGCCTCAATTTATATTCTCCCCCTTCCCTGGTCCATCCAATTGAGCCCTCCTCCAACCAAGTGGGCGGGGCTTCCACTGGGATTAGGGGTTAGGGTAGGGTTAGGACTGATGCTTCCTGCTGTGTGCTTTGATTTCCTAAACTGCACGCATCTCTCGCTGCCCCCTGCAGGTGGGGCTGTTTGTTTCTAAATGTAAAATTACATGTACCTTTTAAACTAATAAAATTTCAGTTAAAATTACAAAGAAAATATGTAGATTGCTTTTACAATCATAATTCTTTATAAAATAAGCTGCAGTTTTCAGTATGACTAATAATTGTAATTTTACATACATCTATATGTATTTTAAGAAAATGGAAATTGTAATGTACAAATAAACTCTTAAATTAACTGAAAAAAAGGAGTACAGATAATAGCTGTAGGTGTAATTTTAAAGTTATTTTATGGTGTTTCTTTAAATTCAGAAAACTACTGTAAAAAACTAGTTATTTTCTGTAAAATTGGAATTTTTATACAGTAAACCTCTGATTAGGTTCATTTAGACAGTTTCTGTTGTCATAATAACTTAAAAAGAGAAAACACAATTTGTTGATGATAAATGGCTTCATCCAACCACTAACCATGATTGATAGAAAAGATTTTGTATTACCATTTATATTCTCTGACAAATGGCCAAAAACAACAAAACCGGCACAGACATGGACTTTGTGGACACAATAATGTGGAAAGTATGACATGAGCCAAAAGTATTCACATATGAATGTAATTTTATTCCAAAAAAAGCTGTGTGTATCTCAGAACAGGAATCTTTAAAAACTTTGCAAATTTAATTCACAAAAATACATCCATTTATTTAATCTCAATCAGATAACAAAAGGCTACAAAATGACAGGAAATCTATTTTATTCTTTCATATACAGAAATAAAAGCATAGAAAAATCAGTGAGACTGGACTTAGGCTTCCAGACTGGATTCCTCCTCCTCTTCATACTTCATCGCAGCTTCAAGTAAACCTATATGTGTGACTGTCAAGGAATACAATTACTTTCCAAAGACCAGATTTCTGCAAGTAACCCGATCACCTGAAAGCAACTCAATGCATTTAGGGAATATTAGCATCAGAATAGTATTTTCAGGTACAACCATCCCTAGGGTTTACAGAGAAAGGCCTGAAAAAGAGAACATATGAAGCAGACATTATTGCTTTGTTAATGATAAAAGTCAAAAAAAGGGCCATATTGGTGGGATAGAAAATCAACAGTAACCTATCAGGTATGTAGATCTTTTCTTAAAGTACAAAATACCATTTCAAGGTTGCCATGGTTAGCAATGGTTACCAAAATAACAGAAAAGAGCCTGTATGTGAAGATTCTCAGTCATTCAGGTCATGGTATCCAAAAGTGTAGTAAAAAAAAGGCAACTGGACTTAGTTGAATTTCTTGAAGACGTTTCGCCTCTCATCCAAGAGGCTTCTTCAGTTCTGTTTGACTGGTGGAGAGTCTGGGACTTATAAACTCTGTCAGGTTCTTGGTCCATGGGGTGTGGTTTGGACAGGAAGGGGGTGTGAGTTGTTAACTAAAAGGTTAGATGAGTCGTTAAGAGCCTGTTAGCCTTAGACATCTCCAAAGTTTGAGTCTGCGCAAACCTTATTCAAATACCAAAAATGGTATTGCCAATATTCTGCACAATACACACCCATTATAAATTACATTTTTCATGATCATTAAAGGGTGACTAACCAAAAACCATATAACCTATCAAAATGAGATGGGCCTTGTGTCTACATTTTACATTTGAGCTGAAAGTATGCTAAAGCAAAAGATTTACTACTTTTTTCACATCCTCCCATGCATTCTCTATGGGAAACTTCTATGCAGTTTTCTATGCAAAAATTGTACTGTAGAAAAATAATAAGAATAAACAAAAACAATAACAATAGTGGCCCCTACAGCTCTGTTACAGTGGGGCCAATAGTGTGGTGTGTATTAGCACTGCATCCTTAATAATAATAAGAAGAAACATGAGCCAAAACAACAGTATGATGTGTGTTAGTATTGCATCACTAATAATAATAAGAAATGCAAGCAATAACACACTATTGGACCCTATAGCTTAAGGTGGGGCCAATGGTGTGCTGTGCATTTATTTACTTGCTCATCAGTGCATTTCACTGGTTAAAACTCACATCTGAAGTGGTCTGCAGTAAATTTTAATAATTAGAAATATATGCAAGAAATAATTTTCTCTAACATTATTTTAACAGACTGGATGGCTCTGTAGTATTTACTGACTATGATGCATATAGTATTTAAAAATCTTATGTGTGTGGATGCTATGAAACAGCAAAATCTGAATTAATTAATTCTACATAATCCTATGATTTGAAGATCAAGCTGCTGGGCAGGAGGAAAAGAGGAAGACCACAGAGAAGGTTGATGGAAGGTGTGGAGGACATAAGGACAGTTGATGTAACAGAAGGGGACACAAGGTATAGACATATTGTTGAGAGGAAAAATTTGTAATTGACTGATTGCCTACACTAAACACAAATTTGTGGACAAATTTGTTGTCCAATGAAAAAAGAAAAACCCACAATGGTAACTGAAATAACTTGAACCTGACAAAAGTAATAAAAATGTACTGAAAATTATCAAATGAAAATCAGACATTGCTTTTGAACTGTGGTTCAACAGAATTACCTTAAAAAACATACTAATGAAACCAGCCTGAATAAAAATTATAGTACCCTTAACTTAATATTTTGTAGCACTACCTTTTAATGCAGTCAATGCAATCAAGCGATTCCTGTAACTCTCAATGAGACTTCTGCACATGTCGACAGGTATATAAACAAAGTGCTCCAACTGCCTCAGGTGCCTTCTCCAGGCTGCATGTTTCAGCTCCCACAGATTTTCAATAGGATATAGATCATCGTTCACAGAAGGTTACTTCAAAATAGTCCAGCGTTTTGTTCTTGGCCATTCTTGGATGTGTTTAGCTGTGTGTTTTGGATCCATATCCTGTTGGAGGACCGATGACCTCTGACTGAGACCAATGTTTCTGACACTGGGCAGCACATTTTGCACCAAAATGCCTTGATAGCCTTGGGATCTTATCGTACACCGCAGAGTTTCAAGTCACCCTGTGCCAGAAACAGCAGTGACTACTTTTCAACCTTTAAATAGGCAAACTGACTGATTACAAGTTTGAAGACAATGGTAATGCTAATTACAGGACACACCATAGTTTAACAGGTCCCTATGGTCAAATTATTTTCAATCAAAGGTCTGTTTTATGTATTATTACTTTTGTCAGTTTCAAGTTATTTCAGTGACCAGCGTGGGATTTTCTTTCTTCAACGAAAGAGTACCAAGAATTTTATCCACCTGTGTATATCTCCACTACAGTTCTTTTCAGTTCTTCTTGGCCTTACAATGTAACTTGATAATAATTTGGTGTTTTGTCTCTACTAAATAATTAGATAATAATTAGAATCACTTTGGGGTGCAGCGCCCTGATCCTTCGCTGTCTCCACCCAAGGATGGAGACATTACGGAGGGAGGGGGAATATGAGGAAGGGGGGCGGGGTGGGAGCGTGCGGGTGTGTGTGCAAGTTGGTAGGTTTTATCAGAGTCTGTTCTCTCTAAACAGAGATGTCTGAACATAATATGTTGAACAAAAAGTTTAAAATGTACAATATTAATATATTATATTAATAACATAGACAAGCTATATTTTGCAGTATTCATAAAAAAATTGTCATTCTTAGAAAAAAACTGTCCTTTGTCATGAACTTCCATTGGCTGTAAAGGATATGAGTCATAGTCAAGTTTCTGGGTGAGAATTCCTGTCAGGATGAACTCTGCGTTGTGTACATCTGGTCAATAGAAACAAGAACAATGTCAGAGACATAAAACAAAGCAGCACAATTTTAAGTGAAACAATAATTTTTACAGACACAGTTAATCCGGTTTTAAATGTCACTTTGTACATACATTTAAATACATGGGAGTTTAAATAACCAGGAGCACCAGTAATGCTGAGATAGTTCTAGGCATTTTAATACCATGCCACTAAAAAACTATTTGTAAAGACAATTTGTCAACAAAGGTAGTAAACAAGTAGACTGCAAGCTATTGATTTGTTGTGATGCTGGTTTTAGACTGGATGTCTGTATGGTATCTCTCACACATCAGTCTTTCACACGGGGCTTGTATCTTCTACTCACCTGAAATGGAGCTACTATGGAGATTCTACTAAGTATTGCATATGTATTACATCACATACATATTTCCACAATAATGTTTAACCACTGTTTAAATAAAAAAATGGAATCAGGGAACTGAAGGTTGGTTGAGCAAGTGAACAAGTTTAAAACATGTTTAAAATGGGGGATTGTCTTTAAAACAGAAACCATTATTTATGACAAAGAGCTATACACATATAAACTATTTTTTTAATACACTGACCAATGCATGGCAAGCTTCCACAGAATCGACAATAACCACCACAAATTGATTGTCTTTTTTTCAAACATGATTTAAAGACAATAAATTTTCAATGGAATGATATATTTCGCAAAAATTACATTTTATTATTGACATGAAATAGCAGAACAAATACTGCTGTTTACGAATTGCATTAATTATGCTTAAATTCCATTAGGTTGATAAAGCTTGCTTGGTCTTATGAAATACTTGACACTTGACATTTTTTTTCTCTTAAAAATGTTATGTTTATATATATGTATGTACATATATAATTCAGATTGAGAAACATTCCTAAATATAACTGAAAATTCACATTTTTTCTGTATGCAATTGGAATGGAATGACAGAAGGCAGCTATATTGTATATGCTTAACCATTTGTTTTTTATTTATGATTAACACAAATGACAGTATTATTAAGACTGAAATATAACATCAACTTAATCATACCACACCAATCCTCAATTTGGCTATTGTAAAGGAATATTTTATATCAGCATAACTGTGAGCCTGGCCCTCAGTGGAGGGGAAGGGCTTAATTGTTTTTATCCTTTTTTTAGTGATGCACACTTCTGCATTTTGTCTTAAGACATGCTATAAGAAGCTTTGACACACTTATTCTGAACTACTTGCCAAACAGCTTTGTGCTCTCTGCAACAATTTCTTAAACCGTGGTGAGAAGTGGAAATTCAAATCTCTTTGAATGTAATTAAATTAGATTTTGATAAATAACTTACATTTAAAATTTAAAAAAAAAGTTCTGCCTCAACTCAACTCAGTCTTTTTTCTGAATTTAAAGAAAACTGTTCAGTACTCAGACTTTTTCTTTCTGTGATTGTGAGAGTTCTACTGCTACTCTGGGTCTTCACAGGGTGATGTTAATTACTGCCATGATGTCCTATGTTGACAGCTATCTGAGAAATTACTGTTTAAAAGTTTAGTGGCCTTCAAGGGTTCAAGTCACTTGTAAATTACTGTTTAAAAGGCTAGAGGCCTTCAGTGGTTCAAGTACATTGTAAATTACTGTTCAAAAGGTTATAATAATAATAATACATTTTATTTATAAGTGCCTTTCAAGGACCCAAGGACACTTTACAAGCAGACAAAAAAAAAAAAAAAAGGGGGTTAAGCAGATAATGGACTGACAGAGCTAGATGGAGTACGCTATTTTGAACAGGTGGGTTTTGAATCTTGATTTGAAGAGGGGAAGGGAGTCCGAGTTGCGGGCGTCTGGTGGGAGGGAATTCCAGAGATGAGGGGCAGAGCGGCTGAAAGCTCTGCTCCCCATGGTGCTGAGTCGGGCGGGGGGCACAGTGAGGTGGATGGAGGAGGAAGATCTGAGGGAACGGGAGGGAACTATTATGTGAAGGGGGTCAGACCGATACGGCGGGGCGAGGTTGTGTATGGCCTTGAAGATATAGAGGAGGATTTTGAAGTGTATTCTAAATTTGACCGGGAGCCAGTGAAGTTCTTGCAGGATGGGAGTGATGTGGTGAAAGGAGGGAGTTCTGGTGATGATGTGAGCAGCTGAATTCTGGACCAGTTGAAGTTTATGGAGGGATTTGTGGGGGAGACCGGAGAGAAGGGAGTTGCAATAATCGATACGGGAGGTGACGAGGCTGTGAATGAGGATAGCAGTGGTACTGGGGGTAAGGGAGGGGCGAAGACAATCGATGTTGCGCAAATGGAAGTACAAAAAGTTTATGCTGAGCGGGTAGTGTTATTGATGTGTGATTGGAATGATAGAGTGCTGTCGAGGATGACACCAAGATTCTTAACCTGAGGGGAGGGGGAGACAGAGGAGTTGTCACTGGTGAGCGAGAAGGTGTCAACTTTGGAGAGTGTGGACTTGGTGCCAATGAAAAGGATTTCAGTTTTGTCCCTGTTTAATTTGAGGAGGTTTGAAGAGAACCAAGAACTCATTTCGGAAAGGCAGGAAGTGTGGGGAACTAGATAGATAGAGCTGGGTGTCATCTGTGAAGCAGTGGAAATGAATGTTATATTTGCGGAAGATATTGCCAAGGGGGAGGAGGTAGATGATAAAAAGAAGGGGCCCCAGGACTGACCCTTGGGGAACACCTGTGGTGACAGGGGAAGGGTGTGACTTGAATGATTTTAGTTGAACGAACTGAGTGCGGCCTGAGAGATAGGAGTAAAACCAGTCCAGGGGGGTGTGAGTAATACCAATTGATCTCTATGGAGGAGGATAGTGTGAGAGATAATGTCAAAGGCCGCACTCAGGTCAAGGAGAATGAGAATGATGAGAAGTCCAGAATCAGCTGCCATGAGGAGGTCGTCTGTGATTTTGATAAGTGCAGTTTCAGTGCTGTGGCGGGGGTGGAAACCAGACTGGAACTGTTCATAGAGGCTGTTATGGGAGAGGGGGTTATGAAGTTGAGTAGCAACAGCTTTTTCAAGAATCTTCGAGATGAAGGGGAGGTTGGAAATAGGGCGGAGGTTATTGAAGTTGTTGGGGTCTGAGCCAGTTTTTTTCAGTATGGGGGTGATGGCTGCGGTTTTGAATAGAGAGAGAACAATTCCAGTGGTTAGTGAGGAGTGAATGATGGCAGAGACTAGGGGAAGGAGAGATGGAAGACAGGATTTGACCAAAGCTGTGGGGAGGGAGTCGAGCTGGCATGTGGAAGGCTTTGATTTCTGAATAAGTATGGAGATTTCAGTGGGGTTGGGGAGGTGAAAACTGGAGAGAGGCTGGCAGTGAGGGAGACAAGGAGAGGAGGACAGGGGTGTGGAGTTTAATGGGAGTTGCTGGTGGATTTTGTCATTGAAAAATTGTAAAGGGGAGTTACAGGTGTCAAGTGAATATAGGTGAAGGGGTAGGGAGTCAGGGGGTTGAAGGATTTTATAGAAAGTGAGAAAAGTGTCCTGGAGTTATTGCCATTAGATGTAATGAGACTGGAGTAATAGGTGGATTTTGCATTTGAAATTGAGTCCTTATATTGCAAAATGTGGGTTTTGTACATGTCAAGGTGGATGTTGAGACCAGTTCTTTTATGGAGGCATTCGAGTTGTCGACCTCTGGCTTTCATTTGGCGGAGTTCAGAGGAAAACCAGGGGGCAGTATGGATGAATGAAACAGACCGGGTTTTAACTGGAGCAAGAGTGTTGAGAATATTGGTTAAGTTGTTATTGTAATGAGTGACGAGATCATCGGGAGTGGAAGAAGAGTCCGGAACGGGGATATTGTCGATGTTGGTGGAGAGGTAGTGCAGATTGATGTGCTTAAGATTACGAAAAGAAATGAGACGTTGTGGCCTGGTTGCGGAAAGACAGAGAGGGAGACTAAAGGAGATGAGGAAATGGTCAGAGAATGGTAGTTCATATGTAGTGCAGTTGAAGGGGGAGAGGCCAGAGCAGCAAACCAAGTCCAGAGTGTGTCCTTTTTTGTGGGTGGGGAAGTTACAGAGCTGGTGAAAACCAATGCTCTCAAGGGAGGAGGTCTCTGGCGAGGGGAAGGTGACTATTGTCCAGATGTATGTTAAAATCCCCCAGCAGTATAACATTGGGTGAAAGAGTGAACAGATGAGGAAAGCAGAAATGTCATTAATAAAGTCACTGTTATGTTTTGGGGGGGGCGGTAGACTGTAGCGACGATGGTGAGAGAGGGTCCAGACAGTTGACAGGCGAAGGATTCAAACGATAAGGATGCTGGCACGGACACTGGCAGCACTTTCCACTTCTCGCAGTGAATTATCGCGAGACCTCCACTGGAGTCTTTAAGTTGAGAAAAGTCATTTGGTTGTTGCCAGGTTTCAGTTAGAAAGATAAAATCAAGCTTACGGTCAGTGTGGAGATCTGGACGAGATGCCCCTTGCTTGTGAGAGAACGGATGTTGAGGAGACCGAAGCTGATATGGGTGTTATCCAGTTGAGTAGCGTTAGCCGACCTAGCTGAGAAGGCTAGTGCACTGTGATTGACAGCCCGGCCGATCCCTCTGGAAGGACGTCGGGCGGTGGACCAGAATGATGGGATAGATAAAGATCTGTCCAGATGAAAACTCCTGCAAGATCCACCGTGGATGTATCGGTGGCGAGGCCGGAGAGCGATGTCCGGGAGGAAGTGGAGCGCCGCCGGTGGAGATGAAGGCAGAAGACAGCGAAGCCGGAGGAGCTCAGCAGCTGTGTACAGCAGTAATCCAGCTACTGGATGATGGATGAGCAGCAGGTGAATCCAAATGACCGCAAACATGCCAAGGATTCTCATGTTCCACATTGTGAACGTGGCTGTCCTCGCAAATCTCCACAGCTTGTGGGACGAGATCGATGGCAAGATGACATCAACCAGTCATGAAGGGATGACATTAGGGCTGAAACGATTCCTCAAAAAATTCGAGTAATTCGATTACTAAAATTACTTGAGGCAAATTATCTGTGTCGAGTAATCGTTAAATACAGTATTACATTTTGTGCAGCTATGCAGTGTTCCGCCTGGGTGGTTATTTCAGTTAAACAATGTGTTTACTTTTGTGCTATTTCCATAGATAACATCTGATCAGACTCAATTCTGCAGAGTGCCTAATTCATTTCCTCATGTCTCTCCAAAGCCAAACTACATGGCAGACAATGGAGAGATGCTGGATCATATGTTAAATAATACCATGCAATGACCAACTGGACGATTACTTCTGACCCCGATGTGTGGTTTTCTCCCACTGCACAAGTGCACTCCACTTCTTGTTTATTCAGTGTAAACACAGTGTTGTCTTCATCTGATACATAAACAATCATGTTCAAACCTAACAATGACTAAGTGCCCTCTCACAACAACAGAAATATCTCCTGATTGCCAATGGGTAAAACACTAATATGGTATTGGCTTGATCAGAAATTATGAACCTGTTGTTATTACACCTAAATCTGATTAAAGACCTAAAAAATATCAATACTCACTCAAACAAGAAGCCATTGAAGGCATAACTCCTGTTTTTAACTCTCCTCTACAGGCAGGTGTAATCATTTCCTTTCCTGATTCTCTGATGCAAACTCTCATATCCGTGATATAGACCAACCGACCAAATGGAGGTTTGTGCAATAAACGCAGCGGTCCATGCCAGGGCCCCCACAGTACCAAATCCACACACTATTCTTTCACAAGTTCCAATGGATATCCATTTTTGGTGTCCCTGTACACTCACACAGTCACTGGTTTGCCTTTAACTTTAATGGGAAACCATACACCTGGACTAGATTATATTAGGGCTACACTGTATCTCCTACACTATACCTATAATACTGCACTCTGTGACAGCTTTGAGTGTCTCCAACTTTCTCCTGGTGCTCTGCTCTAATTCAATAAATTGATGATTTGTGTGCCTACTGAAGAACAGTGCAGAACTGACTCTTTAGCCTTACTAAAACATCTCACTGCAAAAGGCCACAAAACTAGCCTTTCCAAATTACAGTGTGTACAAAAACAAGTTACCTTTCTAGGACACATCATTTCTGATCAGGGCAAAACCATCTTGCAAACATATTGACACTATTGTGAAAATTCCAAAACCTGTTATTAAAAAATTTCTTGGGATGTGCTCCTATTGCACGAAATTCATTCCAAATTGCTCAACCCTCGAGGCTCCACTGAGCACACTCATTCACGGCAGAAGCCTAGCCAAACATAATCACGTTCATTGGACCCCTGAAGCAGAAAAGGTGTTTGTAGCACTCAAACAGGCACTCAAATCCCCATCCACTCTGGGTCTTCCTGATCCTGCTAAATCTTTCAAACAAACCATTGATGAACACGATAGATGCATAACATCTGTTTTCTTGCAGAAACATGGCGATAAACTCCACCCTGTAGGGTATTTGTCTGCTAAACTAGACCTGTTGCTGCATCTCCCTTGTCTTCGTGCAGTTGCTGCGGCAGAAAAAGTTCTCGTTTCGTCTCATGACTTGGTAGGGTTTTTAGATGTAACTCTCTTGATCCCACACTCAGTCTCATGCATAGTGGAAAAGCAAAGAATTCACACATTTCTGCTGTGCGTTTGGCCATTATCACACAGTGCTAACGGCTGTTAAACAATGCACTTTTCTTATTCCAGCATCACTCCTTCCTCTCCATCGGGATGATGAGGAGCATGACTGCTGGGCAGAACTTCAAACGCAACTTGAACTGATCGCATTCACTGAAACATGTAACCTGGCTTACGGTAAATCTGTTTACCGTAAACGGTGTCAACACAAACCTCACTTACTAACATATTATATAGTGCTCTTCTAGTCTAGATGACCACTCAAAGCTGCTTTACACTACAGTTCACAGCCATTCATGCAGCACATCTACAGTATGTGTGGTGCATTTTTTTATCACACATTTTTTATACCCATTCGCACACTGATGGCACAGCCACCAGGAGCAAAGATGATTTGCTCTACCACCCAAATGTGGCCACCTTACCTATTTTTCTTTTAGCCAGTTCCTGGGGCAGTTTAACTGGTTAACATTTCTGAATGTCAAGTTGACTGTTTCTTGTGAACAAAGTAGCCTGCAACTGAGTCTTTCACATGGAGCCATGGATAATGGTGTGGCAAGATATTTGCAGGCAAGCAGGGCCAGCTTGTCATGGGCTCCTGAATGAGCAGCCCACCACTGCAGTGGGCAGTCTGATGTGTACTGTTGCTTGGATCTGCTCTGTAACTGTGCACTGCACTGTCAGGCTGCATTGCTTCATCGGGTTCTGAATCTGAGCCCATCTGTAAAAGACTAAAAGACTAATTTTCTTTCTAGGTGCCCCATCTTGGGACCAAGTGTGGTCCACACCTCTGTCACTCTAAAGGAAGGTTCTTCAAGTCTTTCAAATGTGGATCCAGCACTACTGGAAGCTTGAGCCATGCGATGGTATTTTCTTGGTGGGAGGCTCCTCTACACAGATACACAGAGAGAGAGAGAGAGAGAGATGAAGAGAGAGAGAGGGAGAGAGAGGGGAAGGGAGAGAAGGAGAGTCTGGTCCCCACATATTTTTACATGACCTAATCTGGCTTCCATTCAAAAACCTGGCTTGTGACTGAAGAGAGGATTTTAGTATGCTCACTATGTTGAAACATCCTGGATCAGTGGCTCCATGGGTCACTAGCTGTGCTTGAAGCTCCATGGTGTTTGCCAGGCCGTCTGACGTGGCCAACAATTTTGCAACATTTGACCAATACATTCACAAATCCACTGTCAGAGAGGCTTATGGTGATGGTTCTGTGAAGAATATAAGCTATGCAAGGCATGTATTCTTCTGTTTTCATTACAGACACAAAAAACAAGTTGAGTTCCCAGGTTTCAGTAATATGATGTGCAGTTGCACCTAGATAATTGTTACTTACAAATGACCACTGTCAGGGCCATGTGGGATATACAGCATGGGCCATTCTGCACAAGTTAATGCATTGAAAAGTTATTGTGTTCATTCCACAAATTAATTATCTTGTGTTAATGCATTAATTGCTACAGCCCTACCTTAAATATAGTTAAGTTAGAGTTAAGTTAGAGTTAAGATAATATAAACATCAATAGCAGTTCTGTTTGTCCAGATGCTGGTCAATATTTGTTTATTGACCAGTGGTGGATCAGTATCAACGTAGGGGGGGTTTGAGAGAACCACCACCCCCGTCTGCCAATCCAGAGGCGCTGTCCACAATGTTCACGATGCTGCAGAGGCATGTCAGCCAGGACAGCCCTACCACATCCAGAGCCTTAAGGAACTCGGGGCAGATCCTAGGGGCCCTCCAAACCACCTCAGCAACTTCAGCCACAAAGAGGTCAGCAGCACCTAATCTCTACTGTACACAGTGTTGACAGTGCACTACTTCCCCCACCTGAGCCGCCGGAAGACTGACCAGAATCTTCTCAAAGCTGCCTGGAAATTACACCAAACTACTCCAATTTAAAAACTACTCCATTTGCCTCAGCAACCGCTGAAGCCACATTCCACTTGGCCTTTCAGTACCTATCAGCTGCGTGCGTCCGGTGTCCCACAGGCCAAAAAGGCCCGATTGGACTCCTTTTTCAGCTTGACAAAATCTCTTACTACTGGAGTTCACGAACGGATTTGGGGGTTACTGCCTTGACAGGCACTGACCACCTTATGGCCACAGCTCCGGTCAGCCGCCTCAACAATGGAGGCACAAAACATGGCCCATTTGGACTCAATACCTACATCCTCCCTTGGGACGTGGTCAAAGCTTTGCCGGAGATGAAGCTTTTTCTGACAGGGACTGCCAGATGTTCCCCGCAGACCCTCACAATATCAGTGATCAGTTGACAGCTCTGCCCCCCTCTTCACCCAAGTGTCCAAGACATGTGGCCGTAGGTCCGAAGATGATCATCGACTCGCAGCCAAGGGTATCCTGGTACCAAGTGCACATATGGACACCCTTATGCTTGAACATGGTGTTCGTTATGGACAATCCATGACGAGCACAGAAGTCCAACAACAAAGCACCGCTCAGATGCTTCAGATCAGGGGTCGTTCCTCCCAATCATACCTCTCCATATCTCTCTGTCATTGCCACATGAGCACTGAAGTCCCCCAGCAGAACGAGGGAATTCCCAGTAGGAGCACTTTGTAGCACTTCCTCCAGGGACTCCAAAAAGGGTGGGTACTCGGAACTGCCATTCGGTGCACAGACACAAACAACAGTCAGGATCCGTCCCCCCCACTGGAAGGAGGAGGGAGGCTACGCTCGCGTCCACAGGGTGAACCCCAGCTTGGTGCCTCTCACCAGGGACAACTCCAGAATGGAAGAGAGTCCAACCCCTCTCAAGGAGAGTGGTTCCAGAGCCCAAGCTATGTATCAAGATTGAGACTGACTGTATCTAGTTGGAAACCTCTCGACTTCATGCACCACTTAAGTCTTTCCTCGTCGGAGAGGTGACGTTCCACGAGAGGTGACGTGGGTCCCTAGGGCCAGCTAGAGCCAGCTTCTGCAGCCGAGATTTGGACCACCAAGGTCCCCACCTTCAGCCACCACCCTCATATGAGGTTTAGAACCAGCAAATTGGACCTGGAGCTACCTCCAATGATAAAACAATTCTTAAACCTTGTGTCTCCTAAAATGCTATCTAAGACACATGTATTATTAACAAAAAAGATTGTGAAATCTCTGTACCAACTATAAAATGGGAGACAGACATTTCTATCATAGAATGATCAAAAAACGCAGATCTACGGTACAACTAATACAACACCAAATCTTACACAGAATACACTACACAGGAGAAAGAATGTCCAGAATGGGGTCCTCACAATTAATCACCTGCTCGAAGTGCAATGACATCATCTGTCCTGATCTGTCATCGTCATCTTCGTTGTTGTCTTCCTCTTGAACTGGAGCACTAGTATTTTTGTCTTCTCTGGGCCAAAGCTCATTTAAAATGGTCTGAGGCAAAATGGAAAATTGTTCCCTGGTCAGATGAATCAAAATTTGAAATTATTTTTGGAAATCTTGGAATGGATGCTGCAGAGAGGAACCATCCAGCTTGTAATCAGTGGACACCTTAAAATCAATCATCTCTAATGGTGTGGGGTTGTATTAGTGCCTATGGTGTGGGCAGCTTACACATCTGGAAAGGCACCATCAATACTAAAAAGTAGATAGAAGTTTTAGAGCAACATATGCTCCCATCTGGACAACGTCTCTTTCAGTGAAGGCTTGCATATTTCAGCAACACAACGCTGTGCTGTGTAAACCACATACTGCACCAATCACAACAACAGCTTCACAGAATTACCCACCCTAACTATTAACAATTATTGTTCACAAACAATTGAAAAAAAAAAAAGTTTTTTGATAAATGACATATTTTTTTAAGCCGTACAGAAGAGAAATTCAACAAAGAGGGACTTTTACAATCTGCCCTCTACCATCAACACAAGCAGCAAAACAGCAAACAATCTGCTCTCTCTGCACGAGTATATACTGTACATGACCCGTGTAAATGAATGTGAGGTGAGCTGCATTTTAGCTACATTAGTAAAGATAGAAATGTTTTTTGGCACAGAGCTATAACAAGTGTGTGTGTGTGTGTGTGAGTGTGTGTGTGTGTGTGTGAGAGAGAGAGAGAGAGAGAGAGAGAGAGAGAGAGACTTACCAATGTTCTTTAAAAAGTATTCCCTGCAGAGGTGGAGGTCATTGTCACAGGAAATTAAGATGATCTCTGGAAGATTCTGCAAAACATGAAGATAAATAAAATGTCCTTGATGAATAAAAAATATTTGAGTGAAATAGTACCAGTAAATAGTTGTTTTCTCTTACCTATTATTAATGTTTACTCTTGTTTGCTTTGAGACAAGGTCATTATCATTATTCAACACATAACTCTACCATTAGTGGTGATGGCTTGAAATAATTTTATTTTATGGTGTAAGCCACGTAAGTTATCAACCTATTGTTTTGGCACATTAATCTTGAAAAGAGTTCATGATTTGAACAATAATATTTACTTAAAAATATGCATTAAATAATTCTTTCAAGGACCTTGTTCTGTTTGTGTTCCATGATCTTTTTGTAGGTGGGTTGTTTGGCCAGAAGCTTTCCTCCAGCACTCTCCAGGATGGACTTCATGGTACTGAGACTGGGGCAGATACCCGGAGTGAGATAGAAGTATTTTTCCTGCATCAGCAATCACACAAAGTAGGCAGAGAGATTATGAATGAGTGGCAGGCACAAATTTCATTCAAAATGACTACTAATGGACTAATAAATGATAATGACTCAGAAAAAGACCTGCATTTCTAGGGTTGTGTCTATTATTTACTCTTTCTGTGTCTGGATTTTCCAGGTCAATGGGAGTGAAGTGGTATTGCAATGGCAACATCAGTATATCTGTTGGCAGACAGACTCACTCTAAAAAGCCTTAAGTTGTTCCATTAATGCAGCTCAGCTTTATCTAATCAAGGCTTATTTAAGACAGACTTGCATAGTCTCACTTAGTGCACACACGCAGGATATTTAAGAACCTAAAAATAATGGCGATTTAATTAACAACACAAAAGAAAATCTTCCGTAACATAAATTAGATTGCTTAAGTATCCATCCTCCACTGTTACAT
The DNA here is from genome assembly GCA_016785285.1 of Brachirus orientalis. Taxonomy (NCBI): domain Eukaryota; kingdom Metazoa; phylum Chordata; class Actinopteri; order Pleuronectiformes; family Soleidae; genus Brachirus; species Brachirus orientalis. Next base: position 753,654 of record JAFBJR010000610.1, read on the forward strand.
CTTTGCAGAAACAATCTCAGTAACAGACACGGCAACAAGCAGTGTCGGGCCAAGCCTGTATGGGGCTCTAAGCAGAATTTGATTTGAGGAGTAGCTAAGGATGTGTATTTTTTTGTCTCCCATTTGTACAGTACCACTCAAAAGTTTAGACACAACATATCCGTCCATAGGAGACTGTGTGAATCAGGCCTTCATGGTTGAATTGCTGGAAAGAAGTCACTTCTGAGAAACAACAAAAAGGAGAAGAAAACTGCTTGGGCCAAGAAACAAAAGGAGCAGACATTTGACCAGTGAAAATCTGTCCTTGGATTCCAAATTTGAGATTTTTGGTTCCACCCACCATGCCTTTTGGGGACACAAAAGGTGAGTTGATGGTTTCTAAATTTGTGGGTCTCACTGTAAAGCATTGCGGAGAAGGTATGATCATGTGGGGTTACACAAAAAATTGTCTAACGGGTGGAGTCAGCGATGACACCGTATTATGATGCCTCTTTTTGATCTGCTGTGTCTCTCCTCCTGGTCCACGTGCACTCTGATGTGAAAATACTTATACGCACATTCACACAGATATGACTGACAATAGGGGTCACTCAAAACACTAGCTAGCTTTAACAACATCAAAAGCTACAACAAAAACAGCTTGCTTTTTCTCCACACAGATTGAAAAAAAAAAAAAAAAAAAAAAGACTCCGTGGGGCTTTGTGGTAAAAGTTCTCATTTGTTCTTTAGTTGCACACAGGCTGACCGCTAATTTGTCTTTCCCTCCTCTACATGTTTACTGCGTGCAGCCTTTATCAAACGATAACATGAAACAGAATACATCTGTTCACTACAACAGACTCCCCTACACCACTGATATAGACCTGTGCTCAATCACACCTGTCTAAAATTAAGATTGACCTTATTGTGTTTTGAACTCCATAACCCTCCCAGTCTATGAGGTATTGATAACCCCGACCCCGGCGACAAAATCCAAGATACAATTAACGGAATAGGCGTTGTGTCCATCAACAAGTTGTGTGGGTAGTGGGGGCTCAGCCGCAGGGCACAAAGGGCTGGCATAACTGGCATGACTTTCAATGAGTTTCAGTCTTGAGGGAATGATGATGCGGTCGACTTCCAAAGGTCCAATGTGTCAGGGGGCAAGTTTTTGTGATCAGTCCAAACTATGAAGGGTTGAGGGGTTCCCTCCAGCCATTGTTGCCGTTCCTAAAGAGCTGTCATAATTACACTCAGCGGGAGTGAGCCGCCAAGAAAAAAAGGCACAGGGGTGGAGCTTCTGGTCCGTGGGGAAACGCTGGGAAAGGACAGCCCCGAGACCAGTGTTGGAGGCCTCTGTTTCAAAAAAGCAACTAGCAACAAATCTAGCCGCTTTTACTTGTGTTATTTGAGACTTTGCAGACTGGACAGAGAAAACAAGCAAATGACTCCAATGTGACTCAGCCTCTCATGCACATCAAGCACGATGTGAAGAAACTAATAAGTTATGAGGAGGATGAGAAAAAAAATCACATCTTTCTGTGAGCAGAGCAGGTTTCACACACACGCTGCTGTTGTTTCTGGCTAATGCAGCTCACAGCAATGTCAGTAAAAACTATTTTGAACACCATCTCCCTGAAGCAACGCCCACCACACACCTTGTAATTGTTTTTACAGTTTATTCTTATTTAGCAACATGAAATGGGTTTTGAGAAACAAACACAATCAAGTGATCCGCTAGCGTTTTAAATGGTATGACTGTACGCCATCAACAACACTCAAGAACTGTGAGGTGTGGTGGAAACGCAAACTACAGATTACCAGGAACATTTTTACCCTGGTAAATAAATTTGGCATGCCACAGCTCAACTCTACTAATTTTTTACCTTTAAGTAGGTACCTTTTAGTGCCTACTCCAGTGAGGTTCTAATCAAGCTGAGCCAATATTAAATGTGATGTCCAGGTCACTGATTGGCAGTGTTGTCAACGGAAGAGTCATGAGCAAGATGTCCAACACAGGAATCAAACTAAAAACATGCGTTAATCTCCAACATTCAACAAGGACATTTCTAAAATCTCAATATTTAACAGAGGAGTCCCCGTAAATTTGTTCATTGACTGTGTCACACAGAGTCTGTGCTCCAGTTATGCAGGTGCATTTAATTAATCTTTTTAATGAATGATTCTAATCACTAGTTTGTGTGTCACATATAAAACATCGTCACGGCAGATTCGTGTAGCTGTGCTCTGATGACCCCACCCATGTCAAGGAGGTAATATTGTAATAGAAAATGACACCAAACTGAGTAGAGGCGAGCCGTGCCGTAACTGTGTAGTGGAAAAAGTGGGACAAGTGAATACACATTTCCTAAAGACATATATCCTAAAGAGTCATGCAGTTTCTGAGTTTAGTCTCTAATGACCCTCAATGTTACAGGGTTAAAAGAAAAAATAAAATATTTGAGGTTAAAAAAAATTTGGAAAATGTGTTTAGCAACTGTTTGAAAGGCTAAAGTTACTTAATTATATTGAAAAAACTCACAATGTGGCTTTAGTGAGAGTCAAGAAACTACTATTAGCAAACACAATATTATAAATCATTCAAAAACATCCTGGCTATGAGCCTAAACCAGGATATGTACCAGTGTCTAACATGCAATTTACTTCAGGGTTGTTACTTACTTCAGGGTTGTTTCACTTCATGAGCAAGTTACAGTAACACAGCTGCCACTTGGAAAGGTTTTTTCATGCTAAAATATAATCTACACACATGGACATTTTCAAAAATTCTTTCTAAGTTGCCATCTTAAGTGGTACCAGAATCTGGTCTGGCCCATGGAGAGTAATACCCAGTATACATCATACATACAGCTGTATATGTGAATACTCCAGTGAAGTGATATTGTGACATGTGGGCAGATAAAATAAAACACAGTCCTGCAATGCTGATGAGGCCTCTCAGACCAAATCTGCACTAGCTGTACCAAAACCTAGCTAGTGCTGTGCAGTGTTTGGAGACAATAGTGGTACTATGCCTTGTACTATACAGAGCCCTTCCTCATGTGTATTGCAAGAAAGTGATGGAAGAGAGAGTCCATCAAGCTAAATGATAATGTAGTCTAAACAATGTATTCATTCAACTCAAAACATTCTGTCAAAATTCATGTACGGCAATGTGATGTATTTTCACTTTCACAATTGTGTGATAAAAAAAAGTCATAGACTCTGACATCATCATATAAATAAGACTTCCACACAAAAACTGCAGAGCAGAGAAGTAGCAACTACAGTGACCACCATGCCATGTGCAACCACGATCCTTTGCACTCTGCTGAATGAATAAGAAGAGCAAAAATTACTAATGCCTGCAGTGAATGCTGCTCAAGAAAAGTGTTACATAAATATTGATCAATGCCATTTGCTTATCTCTAGTATTAGCCCCAGGCTGGCCATGTTTACTTGCAAAACAGAAATAATTCAGTAACGCTAACCTCCTGAGAAGTGTGACGCTATTATCATTTTCACAAGCTCGAGATGAAAACTAAAGTTACTGAGCCTTGACTTGGAGCAAATTATACTTAATACTGTACACCAATAAGGCAAGGTGTGTCTGTCTGTAAAGGGACATCCCTGCTTATTACAGCAAGATAATGCCAAGAAACTTTCTGAACATGTTACAACAGCAGGGCTTTGAATTAACAAGAGTGTGGGTTCGATTACTATGATTACTAAAATTACTTGAGGCAAATTATCTGAGTCAAGTAATTGTTAAATACAGTACATCCGGGCAATGGTTAGTTCAGTTACACTATGCACTCACTTGCGCTGATGTTTTGCCCAGATGATTATCAACGTGAGCACAGAGCTCTCAAGTCTCTCACGCCACATATGACATTTCTCACGCTGTTAAGTGATAAAAATCATTGCACATAAATTAGTAATCTATGAATGGATGATACAAAGGCAGATTGCTGTGTGTAATCCATTCATAGTTTTGAATTAGCAACCTCTCAGCCAATCAGAAAATAGTATTTCTTGTTGCCAAGTAAAGTCTGAAACTAGGTTTCCGTTGCAAGTACTCGTACTGCTTGTGTCATCTAATTAGATTTAAAGATGGCAGGAAAGAAGCAGAAAACTATAATTTCATTCTGGACAGACAATTACCAATGCTGTTTAAGGAGACAATTTGGGGCCAAATGTCTCTTTGATCCATTTGTCTTTTTTGTTCTGAAAGGCAAAGATAAAACAATTTATTTGGAAATTGTCCATTATTAGATTAACATAGTATCTTCAGACACTAACTAACCCCCACCCCACTTATCAACACCCTCTCATCTCACTCCATGCTAAGTTCCAAACTTGAGAGCCCTGGTGATCACTTAAGATGAAGTTAGCTCGTGCTGTTAACATAACCGAAGCGTGGAAAGATAAAGGCAGCAGGGAGCAAGGGGAAGATACACAGCATAAGAAACTAACTAAGTGTCAGCAATATAGGAGCACTACAAACTAAACCGAGAAACAAACAGTACAAAATGTAGAATGTCCCAGTTTTTTATCCGATTACTGATTTAATCGTCAGAATAATCGATAGATTACTTGATTACTTAAATATGCGATAGCTACAGCCCTAAAATTTTTGAAGCTTTGAAGGTGGAATTCTTTCCCATTCCACCTTCAAAGATTCAAAAATGTGTGTCCTCAGATCCCAAATGCTTACTTAACGTTAAAACTAAAGGTAATGTAACAAGAGGGTTAACAAGCCCCTGTACAAGCTTTTTTGGAACGTGTTGCAGGCAACAAATTCAAGTTGGACGTTCAAAGTAAAGGTCAACAACTGCTGTGATCTGCTACCTTGTCAAAGGCATGAAGCTGTTTCACACGGTGGAAAAAGTTTAATTCAACGATATGAGTGAAACCCTGGATCACCAATATGAAGTACCAGTCTGAAACAGCAGAGTTCTTCTCACTCACATCAGATGTACACTGTGGTCCAGGGTTGACATTTCTCACAGCTTCAAAAGACTCTCCGTAAAGCCAAACAAAAGCTCAATTTCCCAGAACATTTCTGGATAATGGTAACTTTCAGTAATGATGGTAATGTGCCATTTTCATTTTAATAAAATTATCCTGCTAATACACAGCCCTACCCACTGCTGTTATTGTTGTTAAGTGCTCGTGACTCCTTCTTCCTTCCAGTATTCAAAAAATGAAATGTTTGATTATAAAAGCAAACAGATTTTATTAGATGCAGTCAAGCTAGGAATTCTGAGAATAATTATTTCTATTTTGATTAATTTTCAAACTTTGACATTTGAACATTTAAATCTCTGAAGTCGTGCAGACACAAACACATGAAGCTTCTAACATGTGAAATAGGTTCTGTCAATGTTGCTTTTAAATTTGTCATATAGTTGAAGTTGTTTTTACTACTACAACAACTACAACAATTTAATTCAACTTTATTTGAATAGCGCCAAATCACAACATACATTATCTCAAGGCACTGTACATAGTAAGACCAAAACCTTTCATTCACCTTTACAACAGTGAATTGAATTCCACTGTTGTATCCATTATTATGTATTTGAATTTAGTTAATTCAGAATTAATCTAGTATAATTATGTTGTCTATTTTGAGGTCCAAATCATGTTGGTTATTTATATAATTTGATAATAACTGTTGTCTACATGGGAGCCTGGTGAATATTTCAACAGCTTTTATGATTTTTATGTCACATGTTTTTGTTTCGTTACTCAAAGTTAATTAAGAAAGTAGCTCTGATCATGTTTGAATTGATTAAATAAACAAAAGAATAAATAAAAAGGGACCAGAAGCAGCCACATATTCAGCACCCATGTCTTTTAATGTAATGCTTTGTTTTAAAATATTTCTGCAAATTGCTGATTGTATAACAGCCACTGATTTTTATACACACACACAAATTACAAACAAACGGGATGGTAAGGATGGTTAGCCTTAGTGGCCATATCAACCTGTGTGTTAACTGTTATCAGGCCAAAATCTCCAGGGTATGTACACTTTTGATCAGGGTCAATTGAATAGTTTCTGTTGTCATAATGATTTAAAAAGAGCAAACAATTGTTTGATGATTAATGGCTTCACCTAACCACTAACTATGAGTGATAGAAAAGTTTTTGTTTTATCATTCATATTCTCTGAAGAATGGCAAAAAAAAAAAAAAAAAAAATTGGGTTAGGGTATGTAAACTTATGAGGACAACTGTATAAGATCCCTGCCACCTGTGAGTCAAGGTAATTCTTGGTAGCAAAAGCCAATCAGCTTTCAGCCTCCGATCAAGAGTCTACCACCTAATTATTGGAGCTACAAAGAATATATATAATATAAGAATTGATTTGGGTCTCCAGAGTCCGCACTGCGCTTCATGGAAATGTACCACTCAACTCATTCTCGTCTGTCTTGTCAACCTTTTCAGAGTAAGTCTTTTATTTATAGCAGTTATGAATAAAGCAATAGAAAATGAGTGGGTGAGTGAGTGAGAGTGAATACACCTCAGTTGGTTACTTTATACAGTATATATATGTGTGTGTGTGTGTGTACGTGTTGTATTTATGTATGTTTTTAAATAATGACCCCTGTCATTTTAGTGAATATTTAATGTACCATTAGTGCCACGTTTTTAGCTAATGCTAATGTTAATGTTAATTTGCAGTTTGCTTTCCATTAACGAGTTTGGCACTAGATATTAGGTATTGTATATTGTGTGGGTTAGAGGCTTGCTGTCTGACCTTGAAGAGTGGTGCACTGTGGGCTCTTTGTAGAGATTCTTCCAGATTAAAGCCAAACAACACCTCTGCCTCTGCATCCCTCAGAGAGTAAGTCTTCTCCTCTGTAATAAACAAACAAACACAATTTAGTATTTAAGGCTGAAAATTTTGAGGAAAAAATCTAGTTGTGATTCTTCTTGGAGATATCCTGATTGCAATTATTTATTTACTGTAGGTCAAGTGTCAGTTCATTCACTATGTAACGTGTAAAATATGATGGAACATTACAACAATATACATTTACAATATTAATTACTTTATATAATTGGTATACAAACTTGCAGGTATTACTTTACTAGTAGAGACTACTCATTGCTGTCTGTGGTCCGGATCAGACAACATCCTATCTGAAAATAGGCCTATTTCTATAAATCAGTGAACATTTCCACACTTTGCGGAGTGCTTTGTATTTTGATTGGCACAGCTTTTCTAGCCTTTATTTGGAAAGCAGACCAACTACATGTGCTGTGAATCATCATGTGACACATCTCAACTATCAGTGAATTCAATACATGTAACCAGTCTGTGAATGAGACACATGTTCCAAGTAATAATCAACTGAGTTTTCAGTGAAAAAAAATCGAACTGTTAACTCTTGTTGACTCTCTATGGCAATATCTATTCACACTTTGGAACTGCCCAACAATGGTCATGAATGGTCACACTCGGTATACTTAGCATTACTCACACTTCACAGACGTTAAATGCCAAAATGTAATTGCCAATTGCCAAATTGTAAGAATACGTAATCAATTAGAAAAAAATTTAGAAGTAAATAATATTTCATCTCCACTACAATCAGGTTTTATAAAACAACATAGTACTTTTACAGCTGCCCTCACGGTTTTTAACGATTTAACTGAAGCTCTGGTTTTGGAGTTCTTTAAAGGTGTGCCCCAACGTTCGGTTCTAGGACCCATTTTATTTTCTATCTACATTAACAAACTGTGTGACAACTTGTCAAATGCCTTTTATCATTTTTATGCTGACAATACCGTTACATTTTGCATTTAAGGATTTAAAAGCAAACAGAAGAATTTTAAAATGAACTCTAAAGTGCACAGGCAGCCAATGAAGTGAGGCTAAAATGGGAGTTATATGTTCCCTTTTTCGTGTGCCAGTTAAAAGACACGCAGCAGCATTTTGAACAAGCTGAAGACGTGATAGGGATGACTGGCTAACTCCAAAGTAAAGTGCATTGCAGTAATCCAGGCGAGATGTAATAAAGGCATGGATTACTGACTCAAAGTGCTGTTTTGAAGGAACATGTTTAACCTTTGATAACTTTCTTAAGAGAAAAAAGCTGGACCTCACTACAGCACCAATTTGACGGTCCAACTTAAAATTGCCGTCCATTTTAAAGCCCAGATTAGTGACTGTAGGCTTAACATACATTTCCAATGGGGCCAGATCAACAGGAGGGGACTCACAGTAGCTATTTGGTCCAAACACCATCACTTCTGTCTTCTTTTCATTGAACTTTAAGAAGTTAAGGGCCATCCCAGTTTTAATCTCCTCAAGGCATGCAAGAAGTGAATTGAGTGAGTTATTGACATTGCCATTACTAGATTATGGCAATGTGCTGTATATGGGTGCTTTGAGCAAATGTTTAAAGTCTTTAAATATTGCTGCCCATTGCATCATTGTGTACGCAGATATGCACACTGGCTGTTATTAATCTGTAAGGCTCTTCTTTCCTCCATATCTGCACACTCTTCATCAAAGAACTAAAAGCCACTATTCTTTTTGCTCTTGTCAAGTTCTCAATATATCTGTTCTATGTGTTAGAAGTAGAAGAAGTATCAATCAAAAAGAGCAATCAGCTTTGATGCTCCCTGTGCATGGAATACTCTCCAGACTTACCTGCCTAAGTAATCTTAATTGTAGCATTTTGTTCTATCTTATTGGACAGACAACAAAGAACCAGTAAACAGTGCAGCAGGCTCCGCCAATCCTCTATCCTCCATTTTTGTCATTTCTCAAGGGATGAGAAATGACATAGTTCAAATTCAAGGTTTTACTCTACCTTCTCTCTTTCTCTGTCTCTCTCTTGTCAAACTCCTGACTTCTGCTTTATGGTTTATTTTGGATATGGTCAATCCAAAAGTCCTGTAGTGTGGATGGATTACTGCTTTGAAACTCAAGGAAGTGTCGGGCCTTAAGGTACTTAATATTTGCTGGGCGTATGGCATACTTGTGTTGCTAGTCTGTTCTGCAAGCACCTTTTAGTTTTATCAATGGAAAACACAGCTCACACAGCTAGGGCACTCTAGTCTGTAAACCACGGTGTTTGTCATACATTATATCTGGACAGTGATTATAATGACTGCATTTATATCATTCCTTGAGTTTTGGGCCTAACCGTGTTTTCTGGTTGTTGTGTGGAAGAGAGCACTGGACCAGTTTGTCCTGCAGGGTGGGGCACCAGAAAAGTTGGCTGCAATTTGATCAAAACTATATAAATAAGTCAAAGAGGTTTTTGCTTCTTCTGGATTCAATCAGATATCAGGAAATCCTGGGAGAATGTATCATGCCATCTGTAGGGAAGCTGAAGCTTGGGCAACACTGGACAATGATCCCAAGCACACTTCCAAGAAGAGAACCAAGCCAGAAGAGTTCCAGAAGAGAGTGCAGCATGCAGATAAAAGAATATTAGAATACTGAAGGCCTTTGCTCATGAGGAATGGGCTAGAATTCCCCAGGAACACTGCCAGAAGCTGGTGTCTGGCTATGCATCACATTTGCTGCATGTAATAACAACAAAGGGTGCTCTACTAAGTACTAAAGATGCTTGTCATGAAGGGGTATTTTATATTGAATTTAACTTGTAATATTACTTGTGTTGAGATATTTCAATTGCTCTAATTTATTTGTTTATTGCAAACATCTGTTAGTTTGTAAAGTTTGCCAATAAACCTAATTTTTAGTGGGGATTTAATTCATTTTTAGGGTCTGAGTGACCAAGGTGCGGATGACCTATTTAAACTCAAGGAGTTTTTCTTCTTTTTCCTTGAAAATGAATCACATTTTTGAGAGCCTAAATATGCTCACAAACTCGTGAAATTTTGCAAAAGTGTCAGTCCTGGTAAAAATTTACCAGGTGGTTTGGTAAATGGGAGTGAAAAGATGGAAGTGGGAGGGGCTAAAACAGACACAAAAAAATTTCATCAGGTCAAGTGTTGTCAGGTTTAATGTACATGAACGAAAGTCAGTACATGTTTATTAGGTAGGGACGGTCTAAAAAGTCAATGGTGGCCCATGGTCTAAACCCAACAGGAAGGCAGCCATTTGGAGTTGAAAGGTGACTCGGTGCCAATTTTGCACCTGTAGTATTTGAATGAACTTGTCCTAGAGCATTTGTGCGATCATCTTCAAACTTGGTGAGGTCACTGTGATGAAAGTTTTTCTTAATGTTACATGGTGTATAACATAGGGAGCGGCAAAGCTTCGGAAATTTAAGATTTTTCAACACAGACAATGAAACTCTTATAACTTTGTGATGGAAGGTCCAATCCAAACCAATCTTGCTATGATTGATAATGGGCCATTGCTGAAGACGTCTATCCAAAAACGTTTAAGTTTGATAACAGCACCTCCTGGTGGTGAAAGAAAATTTTTAAAAAGTGTCAGTGTCTTTACGTTTTCGGGAACAACTTTTACACAGAGCGTTGTATCCAACTCAACTTTAGTAAAATCCCTCAAAATATATGGCAGATTAGGTGTGTGGAATATCATGAAGCATCGTAAAATGCTGTCACCATGGCAACGGCGCAAAGTCAGATTTTTGCGACAAAAAAAACAAAATGTTATAACTTCATCAAACTGGGTCCGATCTGAACTAAACTTGCTAGGATTGATGACAGTCCGGCCCTGAAGACATCTATATGAAAATATTCAATTTTAAAACACCGCCCCCTTGTGGAGGAGTAAAATATGACATTTTCCTGTTTTTCATTTTTCCTGTTGATATGTGAGACAAGGGAACTGCCCTGAATATATTCATGGACATGAGCTTGACCAAACAGGAAGTCTGCCATTTTAAACAGGAAGTATAATGTAACTCTGCCATAAGTTGACTGATCTGAACAAAACCTGATATGTGAGACAAAAAGAACTGCCCTGAACATACTGACATGAACTTGACCAAACAGGAAGTGTATTAATTTTAACGGGAAGTGAAATATAATTTTACTGTATATTAATTAGTGCTGTCAGTCAAATACGTTATTAACGGCGTTAACTCAAACCCAATTTAAAGGAGTCAATTTCTTATCGTGAGATTAACGTTCTTTTGGCCTGGCAAACCATAGTTTTTTTCCACACGCTGTTGCAACAACTAGTAATGTTAGAAAAACTACACCACCTCACTGGATCTAGCTAGACAAGAAGCAAAATAAATAAAAAAGACACACAGCTGATGTGAATTCTCTGCCCCCTCTTACTTACCTTTTATTGGTAACCTAACCGTTACTGCTCATTCTTTCTGAAATAAGAGGCTGGGTTGATGACCCTCTGGTGAATGAACTGCTATGTTCAAAGCAAACTTAAGACAAAGAAAGTATTAAGCCCTGGTTTAACTGCACTATAGGCTGAGTCCTAGTTTACCTGACGTGCACTTGATAATTTTATTTTGTATTGCCCTGTTTGCCAATATTGTTTGCATAAAACCTTGATCCAACAGAAAGTCAGCCATTTTAAACAGGGTACGAACTGTAACTTTGCCGTACATTGACAGATTGGCTAGAAACTTCATACGGGAGACTGGGGACCTTCTCTGATTCAGTTGCTCCACACGTTGTGGTGGCTACGTGCCCCGACATGCGCAGGGGCCAAGCTCGGCTGCCCCTTTTCAGCTCTGCCCATGCGCATGTCGGGGTGGCCACACCTCAACCTGCGTGGGTTCTTGTCCTAGAGTTTTTGTGCAATCATCTTCAAACTTGGTGAGGGCACTGTGGATAAGTTGAGGATCTAAAGTTAGTAAAAGTTTTTCTTAATGTTGTATGGCACACGAGATCGGGGTGGCAAAGTTACAGAAAATTAATATTTGTCACCACAGACAATGAAACTCTTATAATTTTATGATGGAAGGTCCGATCCAAAACAATCTTGCTATGATTGATAATGGGCCATTGCTGAAGATGTCTATCCAAAAACGGTTAAGTTTGATAACAGCACCTCCTGGTGATGACATGAGCTTGACCCAACAAGTCGGCCATTTTAAAGTGCCTTATAACTTTGTTGTATATTAACCAATCTTGATGAAATTTGATATGTGAGACAAGGTAACTGCCCTGAATATGTTTATGGACATGAACTTCACCCAACACAAAGTTGGCCATTTCAAACAGGAAGTGAAATTTAACTTTGCAGTACTTTGCAGTATGAATAAAACTTCATATGTAAGACAAGGGAAGTGCCCTGAACATGTTTACGGAAATGGCCGTGACCTAACAGGAAGTCGACCATTTTAAACAGGAAGTGAATTGTAACTTTGGTGTATGTTGACCAATTGGCTCAAAACTTTGTATGGGAGACTGGGGACACTCTCTGATTCGATTGCTCAACATGTCACGGTGGCTATGCACCCAAATGTGTGAGGGGGCAGCTTTGAAAATAACTAATGGGGCTGGATGGGGCCAAGATGGGCCCATGCACGCCGTGGTGGCCACTTAATATTTCACTTATCCCCAAACCTGGTTCTGATCCTAACCTGGTCTCTTCATATCATCCTATTTCTCTACTGCCTATTGAAACCAAAATCTTAGGGAATGTCTTAGCCAACAGACTAAAGAAGCACATTTGTTCTATTATACATCCCAAACAAAGATTTATGCCAGGCAGACGTGTATTTCAATTTACGCTACTTCTTCAACATTTGTACACAGACCATACAAAGGAGACAATAGTGATTTCTCTAGACACAGAGAGCATATGTTGAAATGGAGTGGTTTTATATGCTGGTAAAAATTGGGATTTGGACCTTCCTTTATAAAGTGGATCGAGCTCATCTATTCACACCTTACTGCCTTTGTCATTATCAACCAAAATATTTCATGCCCTTTTGCAATCAATTGTGGACCCATCAGACATGTCCCCTCCCCCCTTTTTATTCTCTATAATTACTGAACCGGAGTTTAATATTGACATTATTGGACATCATATGTAGCTATATATGGCATCATATGTAGCTATATATGGATTATATTCTTCTGTTCATTTCTTAACCTCAAGCGTCAATACCTAACCATTTAACATTAGGCAGCAACTGTGGAAAATTCTCAAGATTTTCTGTTAACTGGGACAAAAGTGAGTTAATGCCAATTTCTTTTAAAACGGTTTTTGAGGATTTTTCATATCTGAGGAATGTTTACAGAAGAATTGGTATAACAAGATTGAGCAGAAAAAAATTTTGGAAGACAGTTCCTATTTTTAGAGCAGGTAAGACTAATGTGATTAAGATGATGTATTGCCACATTTCCTACATCTCTTCCTGACTATTCCATGTTTTAGTCCCCAGTCTTACTTTAAACAACTAGATTTAATGATTCTACCTTTTCTATGGAATTACAATGCCATTAGGATTTGCAAAAAAAAAAAATATCTATGTAAACCTAAAAATGCTGGAGGGTTTCCTCTACCACATTTAAAAATGTATTAGTGGGTGACTTATCTGTCTATACTTGCTCAGTTTAAAAGAGCCCCCCACATAAATGTTCAGTTGACATTAGACACAACCTTATCCAATTTAAAACACTTCACAGACTATTCACAGGATAAATTACACACATTCTACCCATATGTTACACCCATGCATAATCAATGCAATTCCATGATCGGTAATCTAGCCCACTCCTTCTGGTCATGCAGAAGGAGTGGGCTAGATTTCAAACTCCACTCATATTTGAAATGCACTTTTCTGAGGCGTTTGGGAGGAGTTTGGTATCCAACCTGCCTGTAGCAAATTTCGGAGCTGCAAGTGTACTATCCACTACCAACAAATATGAGAAGGCAGCTGTTCAATTCGGGAGGTTGAGTGCAAAAAAAGATTTTACATGTGAAAACGGACTGTGCGCCAACAATATAATCTGTGGCTGGGAGAAATGTCTAACATTACATCTGGAGCCTGACTTTATGAAGAAGACAGAGGAGATGTATTTGATAAGACATGGGACTCTGTACACAGATATCTTAAGGGACAGGACTACAATCTCAATGCCTCACTGTTCAGATTGCATGTACTTATTTTTATTTACTTATCTAGTCATATGTAGATGTTTTCCTTTTGCCTTATTATTGTACCATGACAATGGACTGATATTATAATATAGATTGTTCTGTATGTTATTTTTTTCTTCCCAATGTCTTCCTATTTTTGTAACACATAAAAAAAAGCATCTTGCTTTATAGAATCTGACTGCCTGATGAAGGCATGAGGCCTTTTGACGGCTCAACATGACCATGCCTCTATATGAAAGACGTTTTTAATGATTTAAAAGAGATCCTTAAAGTTTTTCCTATCCAAAGAGCACCTCATTAGAGTCCAATGAGTCCAAACCCGATGAACCTGCAGATGAATCGAGTTAGCTCTTGGTGAGAGACTAAAATTGGCAGGAATCCACCGTTGTGATGTCAAATAAAATCACGGTGTTGGTCAGAAATTTGTCTGGAAAGGAAGTCACCCAAACCCCAGGAATGCCGATTGCTCATTTGTTTCCAGTTGATTTGGTGTTGTCATCATCTGTAAACAGTGAGTCAACTGGAAGTCTGAACCCATCTTCCTTCAATTTTGGAGTTGCTAAGGAATGGAAGGAAAGACTTGTAGAGAAAATGATGGAACGCAGAGAAGTTTTCTCAACTTATAAATTTGACTTTGTGTGCTGTAAAAGAAAGCACCACACTACCAAAACCATGGTAGAGGAGAGGTCTCGCCGGCTGGCATCCGCTGATGTTGAGGCACTGTGAGAGCATCTGTCACAACTGAAAGATGCAGAGGTCATTAGTGAGTCATGAAGTCCCTATGCCTCACCAATTGTAGTGGTGAGAAAAAGGAATGGGAAAATAAGGATGTTGGCGTCTACGACCAGAATACAGTGCCAAGAACTGAGGATGTAGTAGTTTGTCTAAATGGGAGACAGTGGTTTAGCGTGATGGCCCTATGAAATGGATATTATCAAGTGCTTATGTATGAAGTTGACAAAGAACGGACAGCCTTCATTTCTCCTTCTGGTTTCTCCAAATTCGAAAGGATGACACAAGATGTGGCAGGGGTTCCGGCAACCCTCCAGAGAATCATGGAGCAGACTGTTGGAGATATGAACCTGCTTGAAGTCTTAGTCTATGGATGATATCATTGTATTCAGGGCAACACTCAAAGAGCATGAAACAAGGTTGATAAAAGTGCTTGACCGCCTGAAAGATGAAGGTCACAGCTGTCACTGGATAGATGACAGGTTTTGCCAACATTCACTTATGTGGGGCAAAATATATCGGGGTGGAGCATCACAGGTTTTACCTGGAGAAGCAGTCTCAATATGGAATTTAGGACTACAGGGAAAGCATAAGTTGACAGATTGCTGGGCTTCAAACCATTACCTTGTGGTGAGTCAGAGAAGCAGACCCAAAGCCGAAGAGAAGCAGACCCATCAAAATCCTTAATTGAAACCACCTTCTGCCTTTAGGAAAGAAAGATCAATTTTATCTGATACCTGATGCAGACCCAACACCTTGTAGCAGAGCTTTTCGGAGGAGGAGAAAGAAGGTTCACGGACATAGGTCAGGAACTGACAAGGCACCTGACGAGAGGTCTGAGGAAAATGAAATTAATCCAGATGAATGTAATGAAAAAGAGGCAAAGATTGGGAGGATGAGGGATATGAGATGGGGTATGGGTTACCCGCCCAACCCACCAGAACTAGAGTGGATGAAGAGATGTCAGAACCTGCCAACCTGGATCTTGGCATTGTCTGGAATGAAATGAATGAACAAGCTGAAGCAACAAAATGTCTTGTTAAGGTCGCAGAAATGAGGAAAAAAAGGAAATATATCAGTCTATAGAGACAACAGTAGAGACTGAGTTATTGCAGACAAGAGAGACCCAAGGAAAGACTCAAACAAAGAAGACTCTGTCACAGAGAGTCACTTGCTTCAAGAAGTCACAGAATCTGGGACTTAGACCAGGAGAACTCAGAGACCCAGACTTCACTCTGGTTAACATATGACACCCAGGCATCCAAGTGTCATTGCTACTCCCATTTTGAGGTATGTTTCTTACCTTTGTAGGTAGATGAGTGTCCCTATTGTTACCTGATCATACTGTTTTATGTGAACTTATTTTGACATGATATGTTATGCCTTGTTCAGTTTAAATAGAACCAAGCCAGTTTGGGACTGTTGATGTCAGCAGAGACAGTTTTTTTTTGTTTTTTTCCATTGCAAAGCCAAGTTAGCTTAGCCACCACCAACTTGGAGAACATGGGGACATTTTCCTTCACCAGCACAGATGTGGGAGGACTAGTTATTGCCTCGCGTTGTGTCCAGCACTGGGGGTGTCTGACATCGGTGTGAGTGACCTGCTGTCCTTCAATTATGCACTGCTGCTGCAGCCTGGGAAGTCTGGTATGTCCGTAATCTGGGAGTCTGGTAATCTCTACAGACATGGCAGGAGCTGTTCTTTCCTGTTCAGATGGAGGTACTGCTGTTCTGTTTCTCCCTGTGCTCCAAACTTAAGTGCACCAATCTTCATAAGATGCAAGCTTGCCTTTAAAAATAACTAATGTAAACAGAAGTGCACTGACAGGTTTTTTCCATAGTGAGTTGTTCTGCATAATCAGTATGGAAGTTCTACATTCAGTAATACAGTTCTTAAGATTGGTATACTGTGTATGTGTCCCTGTTTGATGTTATTGTATATCTGAATAGGTTATTTTATTTATTTATTTTGAAAAAACCTTTTGGTTATAATCACCAAGTTAACCCTCCAGCCTCTAAAGTTATTAAAAGTGAGAGTCATAATTCCCTATACATGTTTTATGAGATGTATCTTTCACCATTTTACTGCTAAATTTTAAGTTTACTGTAAAATACTTTATTGGTTGCTGGATTAAATGTTCCTCACTTTACAATCCTATGGTGAGAGGTTATATTACAGCATTTTTTCCACATCACCTAATACTACTAGGTGAGATAAAATGCACAACATTTAGCCTAATACGCAGTTTTTAAGAATTGTTTTTGTGAAAAATTTTCACCCTACAGTAAGGCAAATTATAACAAGAGGACATTTTCAATTAATATTAATTTTTTTTCAGGACAAACCTAATAGATAGTCAATGAATGCAGGCATGCATGCTTTCACTGAGGGTCTATTCATTTGTATGCATAGTATATGCAAGAGCATGTGCACATACACAAACACACATACCCACAAACTTCTGGTTCCTCCAGCTCTCCTCCAGCCACTCTGGGCTGACGATGTGTTTGACCACAGACATGGCAATAAGGAACTTGACGGTGCGTGTCACCTTACTGGCCACCAGGTGAGTTACATTCCGACTGCTGTCTGCTACTTCCCCACCTAAAGAAAGTAACCTCTGCAGAGGAGGAAAAGCCAAGTAAAGACAACATTTCTCAACAGGAGATCATTGTCACAAAGCTATTGCTAAGCGATGTTCATACTGCACAAATTTCAGGGTTGAAGAATCGCAGTGCATCCCACATGGTGCAACATGCTGTCTTATGATCAAGAGTCTTTGCAGGCACTGTGGTTTAGGATGTACTATTGATGAGGGCTCACTACACAATCTCACGAGGAGGGGCCATTAATGGAATGTCTTGTTATGAAAACATATAGACCCCATGTAGATGTAGCATTATCCTGAGTGACACAATCTTAACTGGACAGCACTTATTGTTTACATGTGGCATTTTGTCCAGTGACCATATGTGATGTGATCTGGGTTCAAGCAAACTGTATTTGAATATACACTATACACACTAATGTCATGTCTGTGTTAACATAATGCTGTTTTTAAAAAGTCTGAATGTGCAGATGTGTCTTTTGTCAATGTGTTTATCTGTGCTTTAGTATACATAAGAATCATGCCAAGCTGAGCACTTGAAAAGCATGACTCATCAGAATCAGAAATCCTTTAATGTCCCACAGACGGGGAAATTTGTTTGTCACAGCAGTCTCAGGCTATCACAAAAACAATAGCAAAATAGGCAATATAAATAGGCAGTGTAAAATAGACAATAAAAATAAATTAAAAAGACAGTGAAATTAAAAAGGAAAGAAAAGAAAAATAGAGTCAGATTTACATGTATAAATATTTACATGGTATAGTGCAAAAGTGTCAGTCATTTTTATATACAGATAGTGAATATGTTATAATAAATATGGGTGATGAAGTGAGTTGTACAGACTATTTCCCAGTGGAGTAACCAAGTGAGGTCTATGTGGAGCAGTGCTGATTGTACAGTCCGTCAGCAGCAGGAAGAAATGACCTGTGATACCTCTCCTTCATACACTTAGGGTGTATCAGTTGTTGCTGAAAGAGCTGCTCAGTGCTGTGATCGTGTCCTGCAGGGGGTGGGACTCCGGCATCAGCAGCGATGACAGCTTGTCCATCATCCTACTCTCTCCCACCACCTGAACTGAGTCACGAGGGCATCCCAGGATGGAGCTGGCCTTCTTGATAAGTTTATCAAGTCTTCTCCTGTCTGCTGCCGAGATGCTGCTGCTCCAGCAGATCACTCCATAGAAAATGGCTGATGCCACAGAGTCATAGAAAGAGGTCAGGAGTGCCCCCTGCACTCCAAAGGACCTGAGCTTCCTCAGCAGATACAGTCTGCTGACCTTCCTTATATGTAGCTGCAGTGTGTCAGTCCAGTCCAGTTTATTGTTTAGGTGAACTCCCAGGTACTTATAAGATGGCACCATCATAATGTCAGTTCCCAGGATATTCACCTGTGTGCAGGGTTGCCTGTGCCTGCAGAAATCCACCACCAGCTCTTTGGTCTTCCCGGCGTTGAGTTGGAGGTGGTTCTGTTGGCACCAGTCCACAAACTCTTTGATGAGTTCTCTGTAGGCTCCATCATCCCCGTCCCTGATGAGGCCGATGATAGCAGAGTCGTCAGAGAACTTCTGTAGATGGCAGTGAGGGGATCGGTGGTAGAAGTCTGCGGTGTACAGGGTGAACAGAAAAGGGGCCAGGACTGTTCCCTGGGGAGCCCCTGTACCACAGATTATCGTGTCTGACACGAAGTCCTGAGTCCTCACATAGTGTGGCCGGTTAGTGAGGTAATTCAGGATCCAGGATGTGAGGTGTTGGTTCACCCCTGCCAGCCCCAGCTTGTCCCCCAAGAGTGCAGGCTGTATAGTGTTAAACACTGGAGAAATCCAAGAATATGATCCTTGCAGTGCTTCCAGGAGGAAGATGATGGCGTCGTCCACTCCGATGCCAGGTTGATAAGCAAACTGGAGTGGATCCATAAAGGGACCCACCACAGGGCAGAGATGGGTGGTCCTCGCCTGGGGGGCAGCAGAGATGGCTGGGACGGGGGAGGGGTGGCTGCCTGATCAAACCTATTAAAAAACAGGTTCATGTCATTCATCCATGTCTGATCCCCCACAGCCTAGAAGTCTGGAGTCCTCTGCCCTGAGATTGTTTTTAGGCTTTTCCAGACTCCTCTGCTCCTCTGCTGCAGCTGGTTCTCCATCTTCCTCCTATAGCTGTTCTTCCCCTCTCTGATCCTTCTCCTCAGCTCCTTCTGCACAGCCTTCAGCTCCTCCTTGTTTCCTGACCTAAAGGCCCTCCTTTTCTCCTTAAGGAGTGCCTTGATATCAGGATTAATCCAGGGTTTGCTGTTAGAAAAACACCATACAGTCCTGGTGGGTACAGTGTTATCAACACAGAAGTTTATATAGTCTGTTATGCAGTCCGTTAAGCTGCCGATGTCCTCCAGATGAGAAACACACAGTTCTTCCCACACAGTTGAGTCAAAGCAGTCCCTCAGAGCCTCCACAGACTCCTCAGTCCATGCTTTAACTGTGCGTGTTTCCACTGGTTGCCTGCTTACAAGGGCTTGTACACAGGCAGGAGATGCACCAGGTTGTGATCAGATCTTCCCAGGGGAGGGAGGGGGGATGCGCTGTATGCCTCCTTGCTGTTAGTATAAAATAAGTCCAGTGTTTTATTGTCTATGGTGTGGCAGGTGACATACTGCGTGAATGTGGGCAGGGTGGAGGACAGAGAGGCATGATTAAAGTCCCTAGATATGAGGAAGAGGGCCTGTGGGTGCTGTGTCTGCAGTGAGCTTTTGACTGAATGAAGAGCATCACAAGCTGCATCAGCGATAGCAGAGGGGGGGATATACACAGCAAACATGATCACCTGTGTGAACTCCCTCGGGAGGTAGTATGGCCTCATACTAACAGCTAAAAGTTCAATGTCCTTACTACGTCCTGTCTGCCCGCCGAAGTTGGAAACTGTCCAGGCTAGCGTCCGTGTCCGGGGTCCGCTCCGTTAGCCACGTCTCAGTGAGTACCATGATGCTGCACTTGCGGTAGACCCTCTGATGCCGGGTCAGCGCCGTTAGCTCGTCCATCTTATTGGGGAGAGATCTTACATTCCTCCCGTCTGTCTGTAGCGTGTCCTCCTGCTAAGGCGAACAGCTCCGGAGCGGCACCCGCGCCTCCTCCGCCTCCTCAGCTCGCAGGGGACATCAGGCCGCTCGTACGGCGGCACCACGGCATGATGTAAACAACAGGACTGCGTAAAGGCTCCCCGGACACGGGGGAGAACGGTGAAAAAAGGATTAGGACCAGAACGGAAAAAGCGAGTCTGGTCTCCATATTGCCCAAAGAGAGAGCTTCAGAAAGAAGTAAAAAGAACAGCTAGAAAAGCACACAAAGAACTTTAAAGGAGGAAAAAGCTCAAAAGTGAGTGAGAGCTGCTGCAACAGGCTAACCTTAAGCGGCGCCATTTTAATCATGCTGCTATTAATAGGATTTCAAATATTAAAGAAGAGAACTGACATCTTTATTAGTGTTGATAATGTAGGGGTAGCAAAAACAGCGTGTCAGAGAACATCAGCTAAGGTAGTCCTTAAAGTATCCCGAGGACAGATGGTGTTGATGCATGCTCAGGAACATAGTCACATTTGATAGGATCACTCAGGATGAATGTTGATACCAGTTCTGAGTGAAGTGAAATAAAAACGCAAGATTGATTTAGCCAAGTTTGATTGCACCCGTATTGTGTTTGAGTTTCAGCTGCTAAACTATATCCTGGTCTTTGATTAGATGTAGTGGCTTGAGTCATTGCATACTCTAATTTCCCAGCATGTTGAAAATGCAACTGCAGATCATGACTTTCAAAATGCATTGGCATCTGGATTACTGAGCTGAAAATCGTGAAGTATGAGCTAAGCTCAACCTTCACAGAACTAGAACATGATTACATGACTGACAGTACAAGTACATTATTACAATCTAAAAGTCTAAGAGTATGATGCTAATCTAAATATAATGTACATTGGTGAGATTGAAAGACACATAATAATATGTTTCATGAGTAACAACTCTTTACCTCTGTGTATTGCTGTACTTGTGCAGGCTCAAAGCCGGTAAACATGACTCGTGGAGTGGACTCTGGAGGGAGCAGCTTACTGGGGGACCTGATTTCCTCCATTCTGCATAAAAAAAGTTTTAGTTACATTAATAACCCAGAAAGCTGACATGGTCACTAGCATTAATGTGAAAAATGTACAAAGATCTGTTAAACTGACCTGGCCCTCTTATTTGCAGGTTGGTTGTTGGACTCAGTGATCCTTTGCTTATGCAACAGTTGAATGTGCTATGCATAAAAAACACACATCAAAATCAGATGAGCCAGCCTTACAATACAAAACACTGCCTGTTTCCCTCCTCTCTTTTTTAATTGTATATTTTGAGCCACATATAAAATACTAAATAGGTCTTTCATCAGAGAGTCAGGGTCAGGATCAAGGACAGGGTTGGTATTGGAATTATGCCCCTGTAATCTCATTTTATTCAACAAACATTGTCCAAGGCAAAATATTACACAGAAAGAAGCCAAGAGTACACATAATGAGCAAACACTATGGGGCAGTGGAGAGAAAAAACTGGAGGGAATCTCTGACAGAACCAGACTCAGAGATGTGTGGCCAACTACCTCAACCGGTTGGGGTGAGAGGAAAAATGGAAGAAAAGAAAGGGGAAAGAGAAAGGAAAACAGGGAGGTGAGGAAGAGACAGAAGAGAAACCAGGAGTAGATATCTAACAGTTGTATTAAATTATAGGTTTAGACAGGACAATTCGGAATCAGTTATGTCATGTTTATAGAACTATGGTGTCAGAAGCAGCACCAGAGATTGATGATAAAAAATATACTGATATCAACTTTAATCTTAGCATAATAATAATGACAATAATACTACTGTTAGTGATAATAACGATAGCATTGTAACTGGAACTGGATCCTGTGTCCTACAAAATGAGGGCACAGAGAGGACTGGAAGGAAAGGCACAAATTTGGAATAGAAACAACAAGGTTAATGACATGTAATAAAGGCATACTCATACCCTGAGTTTAAAAGAGTGAGTCTAATTGCACCACAGGAATTCCTCGAGCAGTCTAAGTCTATAGCAGCATAACTAAGATGGTTCAGGTTTTCCTGAGCCAGCTCTAACTATAAGCTTTATCAAAAAGGAAGGTTTTAAGTATAACTTTAAATACAGAGAGGGTGTATGCCTGTAGAATCGACACTGGGAGCCTGGTAAGTGAAGGCTCTGCTACCGATTTTACTCAAAGTGATCTGTGGGACCAAAGTGATCTGTTGGGTGATCTGTTGGGTTCTCTCCCCAATAAGATGGAAGAGCTTGCGGCGTTCACCAGACTGCAGAGGGAGTACTGGGAGAGCAGTGTTATGTGTTTCACAGAGACTTGGCTGAACGGACTAACACCGGACAACACATTGCAGTGTTTGTGAACAACAAGAGGTGCAACCCAAAGAACATCAGTGTGAAGGAACAACTTTGCACTAAGGACATTAAGTTGCTGGCAGTTAGCATTCGGCCATATTACCTGGCGAGGGAGTTCTCAAATGTTATCGCGATAACAGTGCATACTCCCCTGTTGGGGAGGGTTAGGATTAGGGTTACTTTAATCACACCTCCCTGTCCTCCACTCTGCCCACTTTCACAGTATGTGAAATGCCACATCAGAGACAATAAAACCCTGGACCTTACATATGCAAATGTCAAGGATGCATACAGCTCGATGCATACAGCTCACTTGATTTTTCAGTGAATGTCCTCTTTAATGCAGCATGCAAGCACAAGAATATTAGTGAAATGGACGCCTTTGCCCATGAGGAATGGGCTAAGATTCTTCAGGAACACTGCCAGAAGCTGGTGCCTGGCTATGCATAACGTTTGCGGCAGGTAATAACAGCAAAGGATACTCGTCATGTAGGGGCTGAATACTTTCGAGACTGCAGTAGTCATTGAAAGTGGCATTTTGTGTTGAATTTGGAGAAACCACTTGTAATATTACTTGTGTTGAGCTATTAAAAGTGTTCTTGTCTGATTTGTTTATTGCAAAAAGCTGCTAGTTTGGACATTTTGCCAATAAACCTATTATAGTGGGGGTTGAATTATTTTGATTGCAAATGAAATTGAGGGAGACAATGTTCTCAGTTTCTGGAACAATTTTGACTCCAAAGTATACAAAACCCTCTGGAGAAGCTGAGGAGGACGAGATAGTCTGTGGGTTTTGTCTCTCATTCTTATTCAAAAACAGAATGATGAATTTGGAATTGTTGACCTTATATCTATATGGGAGAATTTCCCAAAAGATTCTATTACACTAACTACTGTTGGTATAGTTGATTTCAGTTTGGACAGATAATTGATATCATAATCTGCAAAGAGTGAAATTATATTCTTCTCTTCTCTGCCAGATAGCCAAAGTAGCAAACCAAAATAAGATAGGGGGCAGGGGGCAGTCCTGTCACGTGCCACTATGAAAACTAAATGATTGGGATATCTAATTGTTAACATCTCAGCTGTTAGATATGTATGCAATTTTTTTTTTTTTTTTTTTTTTGGGGGGGGGGGGGGGGGTTTTTTTGGTGGGGGGGCATTTTATCTGGAGAGTCTAGTTTGTCCAGAAATTTAGATTTTAACTGTTTGTCATCTGGGCATTCTGATCAATAAAGGGAATCATAAAATCTAAAATGAAAAATTTGTTTCAATTGGATCCACTGTATGATCTCCATTTTCTAGCTGATTTAAACTTAATCCTCTCAGACTGCATTTTTTAAATTCTCCATGCAAGAGGCTTGCCAGCCTCTCTGGTCGTAATGTGTTTCAGCCAAAAGAGATTTGCGGCAATTCTACTAATTGAGAGCTCCTTACACTTTGCTCTTAAAAAAATAGCTCCTTACACTGCTCTGGTCTGTCCTTTTGATATAGGTCTACCTCCAGAGCTTTAATCTGGGCCTCAAGGTTGATTAGCTCTCTATAGTAAGTCACTGACTTATAACTTATATAGCTTATCATGGCATCTCTAATATAAGCTTTAAATGCTTCCCATCTTATGCCTCCTGGACTAGTCTGATCCAGGTTCATACAAAAATACTATAGTATCACCAAGTAATTTGACCAATTTTGGATCTTGAAGCCATAATGCTTAGAGGCTCCATCTGGGAGGGCACCTGGCGAGTCTTGGTATATAAAAAGTAAAGATAGGGAACAGAGATATGGGAACATAATCAGATAATACTATGCTGTCATATGCACATTCATTCACATGGAATAATTAACTCACTGAGATCAGAAAGTAATCAATACTCAATCAATCAATAAGTATTTCTATAACATGAAGATTCCTTCTTATTTGGATGGGATTCCCTACAGACCTACAGACTCAATTAGATTAAGATAATTCATAGACTGATACAAAACCTTTCCAGCATACGAATGAGAAACATCACTACCTGTGGAGCAGTCCTCCTTTGGGTCCAACCCACAGACTAGAGTAATGAAAGCCCATAATATTGTCCCTTATAAAATAATATATCTGCCTGCTGGATTAATTATTTCATGGCTGAGCCTGAATGGAATACATTTTTCAAATTTAAATAATAAACCCTCTAGCGTGGGAGTTAAATGGGGCGGCAAAAATGTGCCCAGGCCATTTTTTTTACTTTGTTCATATCAGCCAAATGTCATTCCTGCAAGAAAATAATATGGGATTCAAGTAATCAAATTCTGTCTAACACCTGTTTTAATTGAATAAGTTTATTCAAACCTTTGACATTCCAGGTTTGATCTTAGTCTCTGATTTACCAATCATTAAGCATAAAATTAACTATACAGCAGGGTACCGAATGAAAACCAGCACTACCTCTCATTTTATCAAGGAAGAAAACAACAAACAAAAATGCAAAAACAAAGGAACAGTAACCCCATGTATAAAGTAAGAAAAAAATACATGAAAACCCTTACGCCTTACACAAACTAAAATACATAATCGTAAACCTTTAGGTAATTGCAGACCTGTTCTTTCATACCTTATAGTCATAGTGAGGAGCAGTATGGTGTTAAGAGCTTTAAGAGTCCCATTCTTCTACGGACTCCAACAAACTATCAAATAATCAGACCATTTGAACATTTCTGAAAAGATAAAGAAATATATGACAAAGCAAAATAACCTAATTTCAGAGGAAAAAAGGAGGGAAAAGAAGAAAAAAAAATTCAGATTGAAGTGGGAGTGGGATTCATTATTATTGAGGGTTAGGGTTAGGGTTAGATTGAGTTAATATGTTCAAGTGCCAGATCATCTTTATGCAACAGTTTTCAGTATGCAGCACAGTATAGTTATCAGCTCTTAATAGTACTGGGCACAGCATTAATAGACAGTCACAGACAGTCACAGACTGTCAATCTTCATGAAGTTGCTATACTTCATTACATTGTGTGATAGTTTAACTCCAACCCCATGAAAACGGCAGATTTCAACATAACCGTGGTGCATTAGTCCATGTTTAGCCAAGGGGTGTAATTTGGGGGTTAAGGGGGTTATGACCCCCGCAAAAATCAGATCCAGCTAATATAATCCCCTCAATAATCATATCATTGCAATTAATTTAAAAATATTAAATATCTTCCATGAATAACATTGATTTTCTTTATTCATTTAATTTGCCAGCAAAATAGTAACACGTTTAATCATCTTGTAACGTGAACCCCGCATGCAGAATAGGGCTGTTGGA
Organism: Brachirus orientalis; assembly: GCA_016785285.1. Lineage (NCBI taxonomy): Eukaryota > Metazoa > Chordata > Actinopteri > Pleuronectiformes > Soleidae > Brachirus > Brachirus orientalis. The sequence continues at coordinate 779,739 of JAFBJR010000610.1, forward strand.
ATGGATTTCAGGAGTCTAATATAATTCATATATTTAGAAAAATCAATAATAATTGAGTGCTGTAATTATTGTTGTATGTGTATACGAATGTGTATATTTTTAAATACATGTGTTGGCTCGGTGACTCAAGCCTGACTCTCTTTCCTCTGCCTATCCACGTGCGAAAATGAAATGCTCACTTAAGACCCTTGTGGAACAATGAAGCTTTCTGAATCAACAATCTCACATTCATTTAGAATGTGGCAGACAGTGAAAATACAGCCATGGAGATCACCACACCTGACCATCTAAAAAGCGTTGTGTGGAAAGTTTTTGGCTTTTCCTCACCTGCTAAAACTACACCCTAGCAAATTAGCCAATATTAAGTCTGAGAAATCACAGCTAGAGCAGGCAAGGATTACATCTTTTCTGCATCCCCCCACATGACGGGGTTTACCAGTTGCCTGAAAGAATGCTATTATGGACAAACTGGTATGCTTTATTAGCAAAGACATGAGACCGATTATCATCTGCATCTTGCAGGGGTCTGATTGCAAAGATTTTATCCAAGAGCTTCAGCCAAGGTACACGGTTACTAGCCGTGTGACCATAACCAACAGACTTATTAAACTCTATAATACCACTAAAGACAACATCAGAAAATGAATAAGTGGAAAAAAAGATCACCCTGACCACTGATGGCTGGACATCACTGGCCACAGAAGCATATGTGACAGTCACTGCACATTTCATAGACGAGGAATGGGAGCTGATATAATTCTCAAAACAACTGTTGCTCAGACAACCCACACTGCCGAAAACGTTGCCAGATGTATCAGTGACATACTCTGAGAGTCACGTCAGAGTCGTGAGTCAGTGCTCAGTATAATTTCTTATCAATAATGCTTGCTGCTGCTTGTATAAATGACACTGTAGTTCTATTAACATGACATAACTGACTCTAAACTTGATACAACTGTTGTATATTTGCTCCTGGTCTCTCTCTTCTGTTTCTCCCTCACCTCCCGCTTTTTCTTTCTCTCCCCCCTTTCTGTCCCCCACCTCTCCTCTGTCCCCCATTTTCCTCTCACCCCAACCGGTCGAGGCAGATGACCGCACATCTTTGAGCCTGGTTCTGTCAGAGATTTCTTCCTGTTAAAAGGGAGTTTTTTCTCTCCACTGATGCCTAGTGCTTGCTCATTGTGTGAACTGTTGGGTTTCTTTTCTCTCTGTAATATTGTAAAGGTTTTGGCCTTATTATGTACAGTGCCTTGAGATAATGTATGTTGTGATTTGGCGCTATACAAATAAAATTGAATTGAATTGAATTGCTCTCTATCACCACGGACAATGCAGCTCATTATATTAACGCCATCTAGAGGTACCTACAGGTCGCCAGTGTCCCATGCATGGCCCATACCATGAACTTGGCTGTGAGGAAAGGGCTGGCAGTACGAGCTATCGAAACTTCGGTCAGCAGACAATTGCAATTGCTGATCTTAATCTAAGATCGTGACGGACATCGACAATAATGATGATATAGTAATGACAAAGATGTTTTCATGTTGCTCAGCACTGCCATCTACCTGGACCCACGTTTTCACTGACTCGTTCAGTTAGAACAAGACAAGCAGCAAGAGGTATGTGAGAGGGTAAAAGGAGAGCCAAAAGGGAGGCATAGCAGAGGTGGAATGTGATGAGTAAGGACCAGTCCCCGCGATGGGGACACAGGAAAAGCTGCTCTTGGTTACGCTATGGGGGACCTTTTTGGGAATGTTTATTGCCAAGATGCATCGGGTGGTGATACCTTGGCAATTGGAGTTGTGCTACAGCAAGAAATGCTAATGTACGAGAGTGAGATCCCACTACCAAGTGACAGCAACTCACTGTCGTGGTGGAAGATGGCAAAGTTCAAGTACCCGCACCTTGCCCAGTTGGCACAGCGCTACTTAAGTATCCCTGGCACCTCAGTTAGAGCAGAAAGGGTTTTCTCCACCACTGGGATTATAGTAAATAAAAAAAAAAGGACTGAGCACTGCACTAGACTTGCACTGTGATTTTGGCCAGCAACCTTTAGGACCAAATATTACAAAAAAAAAGTAAAATAGTAAAATTTGAAAATATTTGTTAAAGACCACCTCTGAAATAGTGGCCCTTATAGTTGTTTCTCAACTCATTTAAAGTGGCTGGGAGAAACAATGAGGAGAGATTTGCTGAAATTTAACACATTCAATAAAGTTGACATTTGACAAATGATTAATTTTGTGCCTAAAAGCTTAATTATTTCCTTTGGCCTACTGGAAATTCCTAATGTTTATTAATAGCTTAATGTTGTATGCCTCTAGTGGACAGAACCTATAACAACCACACAATATTTAGTTAAAATGTATTAAAATTTTAATAAAAAATTTGAATATTATTCAAGTATTAAAACAATAAGGAATGAAATTCAAATTAGATTATAGAGGAAGATTGACAGCCATACTGCAGAATACTTGGTATTACCCAACACAGATCGTCTCTCCTGAGCGTTCACTGTTCACATAGTTGATTGATTGATTGACTGATTTCCTTTATTAGTCCCAAAACTGGGAAATTGAATTTTCACATCCATATACCACATATTGGTCCACAAACTCGTTCTCTCCGTCCCTTACCCCAGACACACAGGTGACAGCAGAGAGCTGCTGCAGTACTATGAAGTTTAATTTACACACACCATCGCATTGAAGCTCCACTGTCTTTTGATGCTGCTTCTTTATTGGTGAGAGATAGATTTAAACTGAAAGAGGGGAAAATCTAACTTTGGTTCTATTTTATGACATTGATTTGCAGTCCTGGAACTAAAAGAAAAAAGGAATATGAGCACATAAAAAGGCCATACAGACTCTACCATACGATACCATTTAACTCTGGCACCCCAAGAGAAGAATTAGTAAATGGGGCTGGTTATCTTGGTTGTTTTTTGTTTTTTTTCTGAACTTTTTTATTGAAAAGGTTTCTACTGCTAGGCTGCTCATTTTACCGCCTGTTTCTGACCCGGCGATCTATGTTCCTTGTTCTGCTGTCTTCAATCAGTTTGAGCCTGTGAGTCTGTCGATGTTGAAGGATGTAGTTAGCCATATCAAACCTTCTGGTCCCCCTTATTATGCAATTCCTCCTCAATTATTTAAAGATGTTTTCCCTATTAACCCTTTTATAGGTCAGTCAGTATGTGCCATTATTAACAGTAGTCTGTCTTCTGGTGTGGTGCCTGCAAAATTTAAACATGCAGTAGTGCAACCTCTGATTAAAAAAACAGGTCTTGATCAGTCTGTGTTAGCTAATTTTAGACCCATTTCCAAGCTGCCTTTTATCTCTAAAATTTTGGAGAAAATTGTTTATGGTCAGCTGAAGTCTTTCCTGGATGGACATGATATCCTGGAGGTTTTCAGTCCGGTTTCAAAACCCTGCATAGCACAGAATCGGCTCTTTTAAAGGTTTTTATTGACATCTTACTTGATTAAAGCTTGGTTGGCCCTGAACTTTTTAAATTTTAATGAAAGGAAGACAGAAGTGATGTTTTGGACCAAATAGCTCCTGTGAGTCTCCTCCTGATGTCTTGGGCGAATTGGAACTGTATGTTAAGCCTACAGTCACTAATCTGGGCTTTAAAATGGACAGCGATTTTAAGTTGGACCGTCAAATTGGTGCTGTAGTGAAGTCCAGCTTCTTTCACTTAAGAAAGTTATCAAAGATTAAACATATTCTCTCAAAACAGCACTTTGAATCAGTAACCCATGCCTTCATTACATCTCGCCTGGATTACTGCAACGCACTTTACTTTTTCAGTCAGCCAGTCGTCCCTGTCACGTCTTCGGCTCGTTCAAAATGCTGCTGCTCGTCTTTTAACTGGAACGCAAAAGAGGGAACACAAAACTCCCATTTTAGCTTCACTTCACTGGCTGCCTGTGCACTTTAGAGTTCATTTTAAAATCCTTCTATTTGCTTTTAAATCCTTAAATGGTCTTGCCCCGCCATACCTCGCAGAGCTGCTTCATCCTTATACTCCTGCCCGGTCTTTGAGGTCAGCTGATCAGCTGCTCCTACAGATTCCTAAATCTAAACGAAAGCTCAGAGGGGACAGAGCTTTTTCTGTTGCTGCGCCTAGATTGTGGAATGATCTTCCTTTACATATTAGACAGGCCCCTACTCTGTCTGTTTTTAAAAAGCATCTTAAGACCCATTTTTACTCTTTGGCTTTCAACCCAGTATGAGCCATTGATTTTACCTGTTTTTATTGGTTTTATGTTTGTTTTTGTGTATATACATAGGTGTGTGTGAGTGAGAGAGAGAGTATGTGTGAGTGTATATATATGTATATATATTATGCATATGTATGCACTGTGTATGTAGGTATGTATGTTTCTTATGCATGTCTATGCATATGTATCTGTATATAGCCCATTTCATCGGCTGCACAGATGTACTGTATATATGTGTACATAAGTACAATCAACAGTGTTTTACGTTTTGTCTATCTTTTAGTATGTTTCAGTAGTTTATCTTATTCTTCTCTATTCTATGTACAGCACTTTGCCTCAGCTGTTGTTGTTTTTAAAGTGCTTTATAAATAAAGTTGGATTGGATTGGATTGGATTGAACCGTTCAGCTAGGTGGGAAAAAGGCTTCAGAAATACAACACAATGGCAGCTGATCAGAGGACATCAGCTTGAGGAGGGTCTCTACTCTCTCCTGAGAATGCATTCAGGACAGATTGGGAGCATTGAGACCTGTCCTTGGCACCATCTGATTGTGATTGTTTCTATCAGGATGGAAGTTAATACCAGGTCTAAACAGGGTCTATGTGACAATATATTAAAGCCATTTTTGCATTCTACCACTTAATTGTGTTTTTCCATTTCAAAAACAATTTGTTAGCAATCTTAATCAAATAGCCACTGACAGGACTTAAAATTAGCAGTTGTCTCCAGCCAGCAAGTAGACCTTATATAAATGTCTACAAATAGAAAACAAGTGCAAAGACCACTGTCAAATCCCTCTCGTCAAACAGGAGCTTAACAAACTTACCGCCAAAGCTTCAGGAGATACTTTGATTGGGGTTTTCCAAGCAGCTACAAAAAAAGATGGACAATTACATTTACTCTCATTATGGTTATCATTTGTCTATTATTTATACACTTACAAACACACACACACCAAACCACCAGTCTGATCTGATTTATGCGCAAATTTTGACACTGCTGACAGTAGGGTTGGGCAGAATACAATGTAATGCGCAATGAGCATAGATTAAGAAGTTTAATATTATTAAATATACTCAATTTAATGTCCAAATAAAGAGTGTTTTACAGACATCTCATCTGTCTGTATGGGTCAATTTTCAGATTCTAAGGTAATTTTTTTATTTATTTTATTTCCACTTTTTATTTTGGGGATTATGTTAAACACACTTTATGGATGTAAGGCCTTTACATAATGTGACCACATTTTACCCTGTACATGTGCCAACACACAACCAAACTGCATATGTTCTGCATTGAATGTGCTAATATTTCCTTTTATAAAATTGTGTTACGGGCATAATTAAATCCTTTTTCCAATAAGAGTCAGTTTGAGAGAACATATTATCAGCTGAACATACCAAGCAAGTTCTGGACCAGGTGTGGATTAGGCATCAGTGGTTCAGACTGGTTGTAGATCGAGTATTTGCTGTGTTGAATCTGTCTCAGTGCTTCAAAGTTTCCAAGCAGTATATCACACACCCACTGGGCATTCACACATGGGATTTTCCACTCTTTGGCCTTCTCATATTTAAGTCCACTAGGTCTGAAAAGAAATCAACAGGACAAACACATCAACATTTTCCTGCACAAGCATAATTCAATATGGCAGATCATATTCAAGTCTTAGTTTTTAAGAAAGATTTCTACAAGGACTTTAAATTTGTAGCTGTATATGACACAGAAAGTTGATTGTCTATAATCCAAAATCATCCCCATCAAGTTGGAAACAAGTGTGGAACTGTAACCATGGCAGTACACTTTTAAATCTGTATCTAGTATCCTAAAGAAGAAAGGGTAACTCTTATATTGACTTATGTAGATTCAGTAAGTATTGTATATAATACAGAAACTATTCCAGTATTCAACACATTAAACACTACAACCCTTGTATTGATCTGTTGATAGTGCTACAAACTAGATACTCCCAGCAAGTATTGCCTCATCCCCTCACAAATCTTACTCTTTACAGATGAGGACGGTATTACTGCGACACAGATATCCAGTGTATCTGGCACCAGCCAGGTAGGCCATCAACTTCAGGTCATCTCTGTCAGCATCCAAAAAACCTGTCACTGATATTATCTGAGGAAAAAAAAAAAGCAAAGTCTCTAAGGATAAATCTATGAAAATCTGAGCTCCACAGATACTGAAACGTGAAAAAGGGAACTGTTGTATGAAGAAGTTGGACATACGTGCTGAGAGCAGGGTTTGGCTCCAGGAGGGAAGGCGAAGGGCAGATGCAATGTCCGATGAGGAGGAACCATCCTCCTCTTTTTTAGTACAGTGTTGAGCCAGTGGGCTGTTATACATCGCTTACCCTCTCGTAGTGCCTGGCAAAGAGAACACCACACACGAACAAAGAAAAAAATTATTTATTTTTGGCAGATAACTACAGCTGTCACAAAATTATGGAGCAGAAGAGGTGGACACCTAGTAGGCTGTAAGGTTAACTGTCAATTTTTGGTTTTGTGAGCTCTTACTCTTTTCTGCCTCTTAATTCTATTGTGTGCTATGAAGAGGACCAAACCAGATGTTTTCATTTGTTTGGTTTATAAAGTCCACAATGATCAGCGTCATAGCATCACACTGTATCCCACTCTACCCAATATGCTGTTTTGTGATCTCAAGCCTTTGGAGTCACAGCACATGTTTTACATGTGTTCAAGAGTGCTGCTGCTGCTGTCAACCACTGCTATCATAACACCATCTTTAGAAAGTGTAATATGGAGACTTCCGGTTTCAGCTTAAATCAATTAAATTCAATTCAATTTTATTTGTATAGTGCCAAATTACAACATACATTATCTCAAGGCACTGTACATAGTAAGGCCAAAACCTTTACAATATTACAGAGAAGAAACCCAACAGTTCACACAATGAGCGTTTGCCAGGAATTTAAATTATTTTACTCTAAATTATATACAACAGAAGCAACTGATGAGACGTTTCGCCTCTCATCCACCTGGCAGCTCATGAAGCTCATTGAGAGAAGGTCAAGAGTGTGCAAAGTAGTAATCAAAGCAAGGAGTGGCTATTTTGAAGAATCTAAAATATAAAACGTGGTTTGAGTTATTTTATACTTTTTGTTTACTACATAATTCCATATGTGTTTGTTCATAGTTTTGATGCCTTCAGTGAGAATCTACAATGAAAATAGTCAAGAAAATAAAGAAAAAACATTACATAAAAAGATGTGTCCAAACTTTAGACTGGTAGTGTATCTTAACTCTCGTGCTGTCAAGCAAACACACATACACCAAGATGCTGACATCAGACACATCTGTGCAGTCAAATTTGTTTAAAACATTTCTCTGGAACAGACATGATGTCAATGTGTATTTGAATAAAAGATCAAATCACATGCCCCATTAAGACATCCTAGATGCCATTGTAATTTACCACAGGTAGTGAACCAGCTTCCTACGATAGAAAACAAAGGTTTAAACACTAAGTTTTCTGGGTAACTGGAAATCCTGTACTCTACAGGCTCCTAATCTTCAATTTGCGAAGTTTTTACATAAATTAAAAAAAATACATTAAAAATATATGCTTACCTGTACATACATATTACTGACTTGGCTCTCACACAGAAGGTGTGTGCATCGGCTGGTCAGGGTGGGATCTATAGCACCTCCACATGCCTGGATGACCTGGAGAGATCAGAGAACATCAACTAGTCCACAACATGTTCGGTATCACTTAAAGAGGACATTCACTGGAAAATCAATTTTCTGATGTTTTTTGGTGTGTCCCTGTGTCCTTCCCATATCTAAACATCACTAAAGTGTCACAATAAACACTTCAGCCACTTCTGAGAAAGAAGGGCTTCTCTGTTAACCTGAGCTTGAGCAAGCGGTTTTGAAAAGTCGAGTTTAGTTACGCAACTAGCATTTGCCGTGCACTGAACCCTCCCCCAACAGCTACTCCGGTCGTGGGCGTGAACATTCAACCTGAAGAAGAAAAAGCTGAATCACTTCCACCACTACAACTATTGTATCTGTTGAGAGCAACTTGTCTCAGAAGAAAGGTTCAGTTCATTGTTGCTCTGTTGCTGGTTGTCAAAACAACACCAGATGCTTCATAGACTCCCTTATAAAGGGGTAAAAAGAGCAGAGTGGATATCTTTCATTTTTAATAATATCCCTGCTAAGCTTGCTAAAATGCTGTTTGTTGGTAGCAGTTACTTCAAAGTGAATAGTTATACAAACTTTGGGCAATACAAAATGGGACCCTGCTCAAAACTTCATTTCAAGGAGGGAGCAGTTCCAATAATGCATAATGGGTGTGTATTAAGTTTGTCTCGGTTCCATGTGACGCTGTTTACAAGAGAACGGCTGCACGAGATGTGTGGAACCGTGTGTATTTCCTGTGTCTGTGAGTGTCTTTCAGCTCGGGGTAAGCATGTGTGCCTATGCTAATTACTGACTGCAGCAGGCAGATTTCAGTATGCATTACTTTTGAATAGGGAACATTTTACATGATAGGGAATATTTTACATGATCCATACTATTATTATTATTTTGTATTTTCCACACTAGGATAAATTAAATTTTTCAAATTCACAAATTTTCAAGGATTTCAAGGACCTGTGAGAACCCTGTTTTCAGCATATGTTACATATATAAGTGTTACACATACACACACATATATATATATGAAACTGAATATTGTAATTTCCAACAGCACAATACTAATCATTATATAATTAATCACAAGATAAACTGCTATTTTTCTGTGTGATGATTGTCTTACCCTCTTCCATGTGGCCAGGAGTTGTTTATCAGCCATCTGTTCTGGGTAGTCAGCAACAGCAAATACACAACCTAACAGGAAGCCATCCTGTGGAACTAAAAAAAGTAATAAAACAACAATAACAACAATAAAGTGACCGTAGGTCCAAGTGAACCACTTTAAGTAGAGGTCAACATATCACTGGCCTTGCAGATTAAATAATTAGAATAGTGTTTCCCACAGAATTAATTATATTCATGGTGGTAAAGGGGGAACCCTCACGTCTGGGATGTAGGGCTGCTCAATATTAGGAAATCGTGATATGAGACAATGTTGCTGATTATTGCAATGATGATATCACCCATGATAAACTGAGGGACAAAATTAAAAGCATTTGATTTGATATGTATTGATGTACTGTAAACAATAAGTGGAAGATGAATTAAAAATACATCAAAAACAGACCAAAATAAACTAGATTAAAAAAAGAGTTTTAAGTGCAAAACATTTATACAGAAAGTTCTTTCTTATTTAAGGCCAGGATGAAAAAAGTGATGATGGGTAAGAGGGTTGAAATTTGACAGGGTACATGTGTGAAGAATAATCAAGTTTGGTCAGCTGGTGTTCATGCAAACAGTGACAGTGCATGCACGCGCGCTGATATTTCAGCCTGGTTTTTATGTTCTCAGAAGGTTTTAAGTCATTGTTTACCAGAGTTACCTTCCTCTCCACAGACAATGTGAGTGTCTGTGCTCACACACGAGATAAAAAACTGGGCAGGAAGAAACATGAGGACAGAAACATGCTAAAAATACACATTGACCTAGGATAAAACAAACGTTGATCCAAATGAACGGTGGAGGAAACACTGAAAGTTAAGGCGACACACATTGCACAACGATTGCCGCGAGAGTGCGCCACCATCGACTGAATGTGCGGGAAACATTTATCACAGTTCAACCCATCATTTGCATTATTTATATCGCAATGAAGCATGCCTGGTCCTAACAGTTGATGGCATCCTTATAATAAATCCAATAAAATTTTACTTGACTAACAATCATAACGGGCTTTGATGAATTCTACGAACCTTTAGATGTTAAGTTATTTGCTTATTAATGTTAAAAGATTTTGAGAATCAGGAGGAGCATCTGTGTGCAAGGGACAAGGTCGAAGGTCAACACTGGATGCTCATGATCGTTGGGCCCTAAGGCAGCACTGCATTACACATAAATCACTACATGGGCTCAGCATATTCTCCCATCTAGACAACATCTCTTTCAAGAAAGGCCTTGCCTTCAGCAAGCCTTTCAGGAGGACAATGCTAAACCACATACTGCATCCATCAAAACAGCATGGATTCGGAGGAGAAGAGTCCAGGTGCTGAACTGGCCTTCCTGCAGTCCATATCTTTCGGCAATAGAAAACATTTGGCACATCATGAAACAAAAATTCAGCAACAAAGACCCAAGACTGTTGAGCAACTAGAATCCTGAATCAGACAAGAGTGGGACAACATTCCTTTCCTAAAATAGGTCTCCTCACTTCCCAGACTATTATAGATCGTTAAAAGAAGAAGGGATGCTTCACAATGGTAAACATCACAGAACATCTTGTTCTGGGAAGTGGTATTCATTTTACGGTGCCAATGGTATCCACACAAGAAGGCTGGGCAGCCATATTTCAGCTGCCAACATTCAGCATGCCCCCCAGTCTATCACATCCATATGTGACTGAGTAATTACCTACTCTTTCTCTTTGGTCCCACTGACCCCCACCCCCACCTTCCACCTGCTACATTTGTTACTGTGGAGCATCTCAGATCATATACTGTAGCTATACAGATTGTATTGACCTGCTAAATACAATGGATTTTAACCAACATGTCATGCAGTCTCACAACAAGGGGCACACTCTGGATCTTGTTATTAGCCATGGCATATCGATGAATAAATCTGTTTTTTTTTAATTGGCTGTATCTGACCAATCTGACCAATCTGGCTAATCTGGTTTCCTATGATGTCACCTCCCTTTTCACTTGCATTCCCACCACAGAAGCGGTGGAAACTGTAAGGAGGAGACTGGTGCAAGACCACATGTTACACAAGTTCACTGCTGGACCTCGGTCTTAACACCACCTACTTCCAATATAGGGGATGTTACTATAGGCAGAAACATGGTTGTGCCATGGGCTCACCTGTGTCTCCCATAGTGGCCAACTTATACATGGAAGAAGTAGAGAGGAACGCTCTGGACACTTTCCAAGGATCCCCTCCAAGCCATTGGTTAAGGTATGTAGATGACACATGGGTGAAAATCAAGAAGCAGGAGGTTGACCCCTTCACTGAGCATATCAGCAACGTGGACCACAACATCAAGTTCACCCACGAAGATGCTAAGGGGAACCTTCTGGCCTTCCTAGACTGTTGAGTCCACATTGAAACTGACGGAAGTTTAAATGTGGAGGTCTACAGGAAACCCACTCACACTGACCAACACCTCCTTTTTGACTCTCACCATCTACTACAACACAAGCTAGGAGTAATTCGGACCCTTCACCACCGAGCAATGAGGGTTCCCACCAGGACAGAAGGCAGGATGAAGGAACAGGAACACATCCGGGATGCACTCAGGAATTGTGGCTATCCCAACTGGGCCTTCACAAAAACCTCAAAATCAAAAACAAACACAACAAAAGAGAAAAAGGAGCTCTCCCGCAAGAATGTTGTTATCCCCTACGTTGCCGGCGTGTCCGAAAAACTTGAGAGGATTTTCAACAAACACGACATACCAATACATTTCAAACCGGACAACACTCTCAGACAGAAACTGGTTCACCCCAAGGACAAAACACCTCACCACAAGAAAACCAACTTGGTATATGCTGTACAGTGCAGTGAGGACTGCAACGACTTGTACATTGGAGAGACAAAACAACCTCTCCACAAACGCATGGCCCAACACAGAAGACAGATCCACTCAGGGCAAGACTCAGCAGTCTATCTACACTTACACCAGACAGGACATTCTTTCCAGGACAGTAATGTTCAGATTTTGGCCAGGGAGGACAGATGGTTTGAAAGAGGAGTAAAAGA
>JAFBJR010000610.1:791876-836335 GCA_016785285.1 Brachirus orientalis
TCAGCCACCTACAGTGCTGTTCTGGACTCCCTCCCCAGGAGGTTTCCCACACATTCACACCTAAAGTCAAATACAGTTGTTGACTCAGGTGAAACTAAATCAGACAATAGCCAACATCCAACGACCCTTTGATGACTTAACGACTCATCTAACCTTTTAGTTAACAACTCACACCCCCTTCCTGTCCAAACCACACCCCATGGACCAAGAACCTGACTGAGTTTATAGGTCCCAGACTCTCCACCAGTCAAACAGAACTGAAGAAGCCTCTTGGATGAGAGGCAAAACGTCTTCAAGAAATTCAACTAAGTCCAGTTGCCTTTTTTTTTTACTACACTTTTGTATCTGACCACTACTGTGCGTTTTTGACGTCATTCGTTTCATGCAGCAGGAAACCTTAAAGCGACCTGTGAGGAAATGCTATCTGACTCCAGAAATGGCTACAAATTTTACTGAAGACTTCTACAAAAAGCCTCCGGTTATTTTACCTACTTCCTGTAATTTTATTACTGAAAGTTTTAACAGCAAACTGAGGTCGAGCCTTGATGATCATCTTCTCTAATGTCTGTCTGCGACACCTGTGTTCTCTGCACTCACACCCGTGCCTTGTTCAAAACAATAAAAGACAGAAGTGGCAGGTCTTCACCTCTGTGAAGACCCACCACCCACCTCTGTGAAGATTGGCTCTATTCCAGACACACTGCTTCATGTGTGTATGCATTTGTCATGGGGACAAACATGCGCTAGATGGTATTTCAAAATGAAGAGAAATAGGCTTATACAACGGTTAGTTCCAACCAGATGCAAGTATTTTTGACTGGATGAGAGACATTCGAAGTGTATTGATATTAAGTATAACACCATTAGGACTCATAACATTTGAATTAAATTGTGACTGGCAGGACTCTCCTCTATTGGTAAATCCAGACACAATAATTACATTATCTCCCTTCCTGTTGATTATCTAACCAGCAAAGCACCATTACAATTGAATGCACTGCAGGGAGGGGGACAGCCTACTCACTACACTAGACCACATTACCCTATATTTGTGTTTCAAGTGAAGACAAACATTCTTGTTTACGATCATTTACATAAGTAATAATGTATATGGAAATTACAAAAATGCAACCCTTAAAATGGTAGTACTGAAGGCAATACACTGAAAAATTTGGGTACACCAAAATTATGTGCTGGTGCACCTGAAAAAATCTATGCAAAAAGTTAGTCTGAAGCCCTGCACTATGAATGTGTATAAATTGAAAATATATTTTGCTTCTCAGTAAAATAAAAACATTTTTGAAATAATAGTGTTTTTCTTCTCCTCAACCCCTTACTATGCCTGTAAAATACAACTAAAATGCCCTGGGCAATCAAAAAATATACCAAAATCCATGACCATATACCCGGGGTATATATCAAACTGTAGGCTAGGAGTATTGCTGCTTCTCTAGGTGCAGTATGAAACACTAACATGCTAATGCATGATAAAGGGTATAATCTACCTAGGCCAATCATCAGAGCAAGGCACAAGAACTTCAGAAACTTATTCCCGCAATTTTCATGAAGCCTTTTTAAGAATTATGGAAGGTGACATGTCCAAAGTCACTACAGAAGCTATTGGTATATACACTAATACAAAAAGTTTATGTCTGTTTGACCTTATTCATATTATTTATGACACCCACTTTCCCTCTTGACTCACAACAACTGACAAAGGACAGGCATTAAGAGAGCAGGGGCTCTAATTTCGTGGCGCAGCGCAAGGAGGCGCAGCCCGCGCAGTGGTAATTTCGTCTGGCGTAACACCTTGTGCAGCGAATTTGGCAATTTGGTAGACCAAGGCAAGCAGAGATGGGTGTGGCTGCGCCAAAGGGGGAGGTGTTGACAGATTTAGCTTGGCGCAGTGACAATTTCGTGCCAAAAGGTTGCGCTGAACGTGCGTTTTTGCCAGCTCCAACCTGGTGCAGCGCAGGTGCGCCGCGCCAAGGGGGTGTGTCCAGGCGCATTTTGCAAGTTTCGTGAACAGCGCAGGGTGCGCAGCAGGCGCAAGTACCCCTCTGTCCCACCTCCATCTCTCCTACCAGCAAGTAGCAAAGAGAGGGAGCGAAGGCGTGACTGGGTCTTCAATTAATCAATAAAATTGATGTTAACATCAATTTTATTGATTAATTGAACTAGTCTTCTTACAATAATATTGGTAACCTCCTTTTGGCTCCTTTTGCATCATCAGCCTGCGGAGGTCTGTTGATGGGACGATATATTCGGCCACTGCGAGCTTGGACCTCATGGACCAAAACATCAGTTTTCCTCCATCTGACGCTGCAGCTGTCTCTTTTGTCCATGATGAAATGAAACTTGCGCTGCACCTCTCCGCAGCGCATTGAAAGGTAAGGAGAGGAGCTCATTTGATTGGTGAAGACCAAGTCACACCTTCTCTCCCTCTCTTTGCTACTTGCTGGTAGGAGAGATGGAGGTAGGACAGAGGAGTACTTGCGCCTGCTGCACACCCTTGTGCTTGTTGGGATCAAAGCTTTACCTGGCTTAGTCTTCTATACACAACTCTTGATGTGTTCTATATGCAAGAGTTTAGTTGGGCCATTTTACCTATCTGACCTTGTGAATTCCCAAGTTCTCCGCTCATAAAACATTGAGCTCCTGTCTGTTCCCAGCTGTAAAAGCAAGACTCTAAGGACAGAGAATAATCAACTCCATTCCTCATTATTGCACACTATGGTTCCAAATGACTTCAACAGTGTAAGACAGCATCATCTGTAACCACGATATTTTGGTTTTATTAATTAATGTATACTGGGAGGCAGCGGAAACATGCAGTCTGTCTTTAAATTCTGTCAGTATGTTAGACGACTCCATATCAAACCTGGTTATACTCACTTTCTTGTCCCGGCTCATGTCCAAATAGCTGTGGAATGTGAGGAGGCTGCTGGAGCTGAGGTTGCAAAGTTGTCATCGTCTGCTGCTGCAGGGCCTGGTGCTGCTGGCTTTGTATGTGCTTCTGCATCTGCTGCATGTGATGTTGAATGTAATGCTGCTGTTGCTGTAGATGTATCTGCTGTTGATTTTGCTGTTGCTGTAACATCTGTATATGCTGCTGTTGTTGAAATTGTTGGAGTTGTTGCTGCAAAGCTTGCTGCTGCTGCAGCTGCTGTAAACCAGGCCGTGGGAGCTGTTGAGGTCGGAGCTGCTGTTGCTGCTGGGAGAAAGTATGTTGCTGCTGAGAAAACACCTGTTGGTGCATTTGCTGTTGTTGCTGCAGAAAATGCTGCTGCTGTTGGGGCAACTGTGGGAAACCTTGCTGCTGTGATTGCTGCTGCTGTTGATGTTGCTGATGTAGCTGCAACATCTGATGCTGCTGCTGAAGGTGCATTATGGGATTTTGTGGTTGCTGTGGTAACTGCTGATGCTGTTGCTGGACAGCCTGGTGTGGCTGTTGCAGTAAGTGTTGCGGCTGCTCTGTTGTGAGTGGCTGGCTGGCCAATTTAGACTGACTGAAATGAAGAGGGTTGGCATTGTTGGAGATCTGAGCATTGCTCTGACTGCTCTGAAGTTCCAGTGACTTTGTCTGATTAGCTGTCAGATTGTGGAGGATCTGTGCCAAAGGAGGTTAAACAAAAAGAGGTTTTAGTGTAGAGAAAATACTAACATACAGCACATAATATGAGTAATTGCATGCTGTACTACAATAATGGTTACAATGCCATGAATGACAAAGTGGTAGTTCAGGTTTTCTTAGAGTGGTTATATGAGCTACTGAAACATTTAGTGCTGCCTGAGCTGTTTGCATCCCCTGCTGACATTAAGAACTAGCACAAGGATTGAGCAGGTTGACATTCAACAAGAAAGTTGTAGGTGTCTCCACTTAACCCCAAGTTGCTCTTGATGGCTGTACCAGTAGCTTGTGAATGAGTATGATAGATGGCTGACAGAAAATTATTTGTATTGTGTGTACAACCCCAATTCCAAAATTTGATGTATATGTAAATAAAAACAGAATGCAATTATTTGCAAATCTCATAAACCCATATTTTATTCAAAATAGAATATAAATAAAATATCAGATGTTGAACCCGAGACCTTTTGCCATATCATGAAAAATATCCAATTTTGAATTTGATGGCAGCAACACATCTCAAAAAAGTTGGAACAGGGTGATGTTTACCATTGTGCAGCATCCCTTTTTCTTTTAACAACTGTCTGTAAACATCTGGGAAGTGAAGAGACCAGTTAATGGAGTTATATGGCTTCTTCTCTGCATGATACAGTTTTAACTTGCATTTGTGGATTGCACAGCAAACTGTGTTCACAGACAGCGATTTCTGAAAGTTTCCCTGAGCCATGTAGTGATTTCCAGTAAAGAATGCCTATTTTGATGTAGTGCCATCTCAGGGTCCAAAAAAACAGAAGCAACGTTTTGAGCTTGTGGCCATGTCCATTGCACACAAAGATTCCTCCTGATTCTCTGAATCTATACACTATAGATGGTGGGATCTTCAAAGTCATTCAAAATTTTATGTTTCAGATGCAGTTTGATTGATGAATCTCTGCCCATCTTTACATCTGAGAGGCTTTGCCTCTCTGAAATGCTCCTTTAATACCCAGTCATGTTATTGACCTATCACTTAACCTAATTAGTTGTCAAATGCTTCTCCAGTTGTTTTTGATTTGTGCCATTTACTTTTTTGGACCTTTTGTTGCCTCTGTGCCAACTTTTTTGAGATGTGTTGCTGCTATCAAATTCAAAATTAGCTAATAATTTTCATCAAATGGTAAAATATCTCAATTTCAACATCTGATATGTTGTTTAAGTTCTACTGGAAATATAATATGGTTTTGTAATGTGCAAATTCTGTTTTCCATTTTACACAGCGCCCAAACTTTTTTGGAATTGTGAGTGAATGTGTGAATGGCAAACCTGTAGTGCAAAACAGCAAAACTAGAAAAGCACTATAAAACCACAGACTATTTGCCATTTATAAAACAGTCACGTTCACTCTCACTATAAACCATGATGCCCACAAGGAAAAAATGAAAAAGAAAAGACTTAATTCTCTCAAATATTATTGATAAAGTTGTTTAAGTCTATGTTAGTGAGCTTTACACCTCCTTTACTACAATAATCCATACACCTAGCAGTTGAGGTCTATCAAGATATTACCTAAAGACATTACATGTATGAATGCACACATGTGCACTTAAAGTGCACATTAAAATAGGTGACAAGCACCCTGGGGCTGTGTTATAATGAAACATGAGATGATGGTGCTGGAAAAACACAGGTGCTGTAGACAGGTAAAGGGCTTTTTTATTTACATGTGCTACGTTGGCAGGTCGACTGGCTTGCTGCATGTCAGAGCTGACAGTCATATTGCGCAGGGTTCTAGCAGTTGGACTCCATGCAGGGTTCCCTCCTGGAATTGATACTCCTACAAAGTGGAGAGAAATTAAATGTAAGTACTATAATACTGGTTTAGAATGAAGTAACACCTGGTATCTCAATATCATAAAACTATTATTACACAATTTCATTCATTTAGAAAAACGAATGAATATTAATGAAAATAAATATCCTATGGTCTTTATGCTGCTTAATGGCTTCAGCATAGAGACAATGAGTCAGCTTTATCCAACTGAACTACTCTAACACAGTTAATTACACAACCTGAACTTTAACAACCATAAAGCTCCAGTGCAGAAACTCTTAAGACTCCCTGTTGACTTCTGATTTTTACAAAAATACTGCAGGTCTTGACCTAGCTCCTCCACCCACATACGCATGCTAGAGCATGGATTTTTAATATCAGACAATCATGTGCAGAAGATAGAGCAAAAGGCACAGTACTCCCTGGACAAGTCGACACCCATCGCAGGGCCAACAAACCACTCTCTCACTCTCTCACTCACATCCATGGTCAATTTAGAGTGTCCAGTTAGCCTAACCCCCAAACTGCATGTCTTTGGAGTACCTGAGAACACACACAGAGGAGACCATGGAAACTCCACATAGAAAGACCATTGGTCAAACCATAACCTTGCCCTGAGAAAATAGTGCTAGGAATCACACCGTGTGAAGTCATTATGTAAAAATATGGTCTTGTCATAATATAAACTATTGGGATACACACATTGGTTTGTCATACTAAAAAAAGTAGGCCCCCAATTAAATTTTGGAAAACAATGCTCAATAAACTCAAAAACAGTAAGGCAACATTTGTTTTTGCTCCCATTTAGCATCAATTTTAAGTAAAAGATGTAAGAAGGAGGAGACGAAGGATTTTTAGAGAAGAGACAGTCAATTATTACTTTACTTTCAATCAGTTCTCATTTGCATTTAAAGTCAAAAAAAGTTCAATCTCTAGTTATTTTCATCTACATAATGAGGAGACAGATATCCAGCTGTGATGCCCATAAAATATTGTGAATAAGTTAATGAGCAAAAGCTTTATTTCTGGTATGTGCTGTTGCTGCAAGGAGTTAGTGCAAAGTTTGAAACAGATCTGATACCGACCAGTATCGTCAATATTGATACCAATACGTCTTACTCATGAAAAAGTTGGGGCTCGTCTGTGGGTCATTCTACAGTACAAGCTACGGGGTGGGTTTGTTTTATGTATTCAACACATCTCATTATAACTGAGAGGAAGAACTTGTGTTTTTTATTAATATAACCCATTCCTAAATACAAAAATAGGTGATACACCTCTTCACAAAGCAACAACAGACAAAGCTATAGTATAACTTATACAACTCACCCTATGGCACCTCAGAATAATCCAAAAAAATATTATTGTTATGAGTACAGTTTGCAAACAAGGAATCTGTGCACTATTGTTACTAGAGTCTATTGTTCAGAAACAACAACATGGTAAAATACTTGTGTGGTTTACCATGCTTAAATTCAATCTAAATCCAACCCTTTAAACGCATTACCTTAAAACCAGTACATGCATATATGGAGGGAGGCAGTTTCCGGTTACATGTAACACAAAAGAGAGTAATAATACATGTAATGTATTACTTCCATATCCAATTAACTAGTAATATGTAACATGTTACATTCATAAAATAACTTGTCCAACATGGTATGGCCTATCTGAATGCAGCCAGAAAAGTAATTATAGTAGCACATTTTATCGAGCATAGTTTGGACTTAAAAAAAAATGACTCAGTCAGCATCTTTTGAGTAAACTAGACTGAATTGATTATACTCTTAGTTGCTTAAATCTTGACTAACAAACATGGTTTGTGAATGACAAAATATCAGAAAAACTATTCAGGACATTTGAAACAAGACTAGGACAAAACTAAGTAAAAAAAAAAAAATTCACACACATTGATACAGCACATCTATGTGCAGCACATATATTTCATAGCCATTCACAGGCTGCTGGCACAGCCGTTAGGAGCAATGGTGGGTTAACAATCTTGCCCAAAGGACACATCAGCATATAAACTAGCACAGCCAGGATTTGCACCCCAAACCTTCCAGTTGAAAGACAACTCGCTCACACTTTCTGATGTAATTCACATAAATGATACAACCTTCGTCATATATCAGTAACACAGTTACCATTTGTCACTATGGTTACAATGAAAATATTTTTGAAACAGTGATAAGTTTCAGAGCTTTATATTGTGGCAGCAACACCTGAAAGTGAGACAACAGTTTTGCTGAGAGCTCCACAACTGAACCTCCAAATTTTGCACAGGAGGCTGCAAAGTGGCCAAGTAGATTGTTACATGCTAGGGTGCTGTGAGACACACGCCTGTCCTGTGTTTGCTGTGTGCCTGTCCACTCTGTCTTTTCCACAGATGCCTCCACTTCCTCAATGAAGCTGTGGAGAATAAAAGATGGGGTAAAAGCTGAGTCCTCTTGTTGGAGCCACGATGTAGTCTGCGAGCCTGTGAGCCACTGAGTGGTGTTTTCCTCGTGCAGCTGAACTGTGTGTTTTCCATTCAACCCTTTTTTCCTTACCCCCCCTTCAACCAACGGTATGTGTGATACTTTCTCCAGTTAAGGAAGGGTGTCTTTTATTTCAGGTTTAAGTTTTGTTTGGTTCAGCTCTTTAAGTTAATGCTGTTTTTCTCTCTCTCTCCCCCGTAGGACAATCAACTACCTTAAAAGCAGTTTACCTTCGTTAATCCTTTGTAAATAAGTTTTGTAAATAAACTTTTAAAGATGGTTCTTTTTGCCTTTGCCTTTCTTCTTTTAAAAATATCCTGGGGTTTGTTTTACACTGTTACTCCCCTCATCCCCTGGACTTCATGGAGAAGTAACATAGATAGTTTGTGCATCCCATTGTCTGTGTTAAAGACAATGGGATGGCTAACTGCAGGAGTGTCCATTAGAGCCATTGCCCATGAACTGAAGGTTCACCATAAGCCCCCTCCAATATAATTTCAGAAAAATCTGGCAGTACACCAATAGGCATCATCCCTGCAGACTAAATAGCACAGATAAATAGCTGCTGCTGATTAAGACCCACCCACAGTTAGCTGCTTTGTTAGTAATGTCCATTTTATTTAAATCAACAAGAATATTTTTGTGCTGATGTAAAGACTTGCTAGGATGACTTAGCTTTAGGTCTGAGCACCATTGTTATCATTGTTTACTTGCAGTGATTTTTTGTACCTCCTTGCAGCAGTGTGATATATCCCTGACTAGCCCCTTTGTGAATAAAAATAAAATAAATAAATTTGAGGACATACAAGCCTATAGATGCTGAGTGAATGTTGCTAAAAACATAGCATGTTCGCAGTTCAAAGCCCATGTAAGTTAGTGAACTATTGCAAAATGAGGAAGCAACATAATGTTTTTGTTTCCAAGTCATGTAATTAATGGGATAAACTGAAGTGAAGTGGTAAATGTCATATGAACTCCATTTTTTTCATTCATTCTTCTTTAATGGTTCATAAAGCAGATGGTGTGTATAATGGGAGAAATGGGCCAACTTCCCAAGCACTGAGGTATTGAAGTTGCAGAATGCGGTTTTCCAAAGAGGTCGACAAGATGTTGACAATAAAATTCCATGCCAACAAATTATAATAATCAACATTGTCGATTACACTGAATAATCGGCTGCCCCATCTATAGTATATACAGTTAGGTATATATAATTGTACAAACAAACAATTTTTTTTCATTCTGCCTCTGTATACCACCACAATGAATTTGATATGAAACAATCAAGATGTGATTGAAGTGTGGACTGTGGCTTTAATATGAGGGATTAAACAAAAAATTGCATTAACCTTTGAGAAATTATAAGCATTTTATACAATGCTGTCCATACTCAGGGACTCAAAAACAATAGGACAAACTCAAATGATGACAAATAAACAACTTGTTTTACTACTTGGTTGAAAACCTTTTGCAGTCAATGACTGCCTGAAGTCTGGAACCTATGGACATCATCAAATGCTGAGTTTCCTCTTTGAATATGCTTTGCCAGGCCTTTACTGGAGCCAAAATCAGTGGCTGCTTGTTTGAAGGTCTTTTTTGCTGTCCATTTAATCTTCACTAAATGAAAAGCATGATCTACTGGGTTGAGAACAGGTGACTGACTTGTATGTAAACTTCTGTTAATGGTCATCTGCATAGTTTTTGTTGTCATGAGTTAAAAAGAGCAAACACAACAGTATGATGATAAATGGCTATCACCCATATCAAAAATGTATATACATGTGATTCTTCTGTTCAATCCTTCAAATTAACACCGAGAGTCCACACTTCAATCACATCTTGATTGTTCCATTATAACTTCATAGTGGGAAATGACAAAATGTGTGTGAGTGTGTATATGTATATTTATATACAGTATACAGTATATACAAACACATAGTTTGACAAAAAAATAATAACCTGTCAGAATAAGGAAACCTGTCAGGGTCACTTCTACCACATGGAATGTTGGTCCTGACATACTGACCTTGTCGTGCGCTCTGACTGATGGCAGCAGCTGCAGAGCGAGCCTCTGTAGGTGGAGCTCCTCCACTGCCAGGTAGAGGAGGCACAGTGGCACACAGATTGATCATCACACTGCCTGTAGACAACAATGGATCTTTGCTGCCAGGAGGTCCACCCTGCCTCCTGGTTGTGCCCGACAGATTAGGGGGTGTTAGTTCTACAACTTCGGCTGGTGTCCAGTTGAGGTTGGTGCCCTCCTTTTCTGTGGAAGAATCATCATCAGAGTCGTCAAACATTCGCTCACTGTGGTGCTCAGGTTTGTGAAGGGAAGCTGGAGACACAGAATACAGTTTTTTGGGCCCTGGTCTTCTACGGGGACTGGACTCCTCACTGGATGAGCCACCACTGGACTGCTGGGTCTGCCCGGGACTGTAGCTTCCACAGGATTGGGAGTGCTGGTCATAAGAATTTGCCTCGCTTTCATCCTCTTCCTCAGGCTCCATGTATGTGAGTCTAGGGTGATATAGTGCTTCATCCTTCCTGATTTTGTCTGTAAACATAGTAACACATCATATTTGCTGTGTATCTATTGACTTTTGTGTAAAATAACAGAATCTGAATATTTTATATTTTTTTTATTTTATTAATATTTTTGATATATTTATTGTTTCCTTTTTTTTAGTTGACTAATAAGTAATACTTGGCTGTCTGAAACTACAATGTATTGCTACTGCTCAATGGGTGTGGAGGGAGGAGAGAGAGCAAGAGACAGAGACAGACAAGCACAAAAAGTGCAGCAGTGGTTAAAAGAGCTATTATAATAAATGCAGAGAGGCAACACAAACTCAGAACAGTGAATCAGACAGTAATCACATTTTTCTGATAATTACACTGTGGTCATGATGTACAACTGTTTAAAAAAAAAAAAAAAGCAGTTTACATTTAAAACACAAAGATGGAAAGATACAAGTGCAGTTTCTGCTTTGACAGACTGCTGTGAGAAAATCACACATAACTGCCCGCCAGTTATGTGTGAATGCCAGGAATATGATAATAATTTCCAGAATAAGCATTATTCTATTATATTATGATATTAATGCTATTCTATATCATTATTCTTTTGTACTATAACAGGTTTGTTTTAGCAATGCTATAATGACCATACAGTATGTACAGTGCAGAACTGGTCAAAGCATCTAACCAGTTCATAGACAAATTGTAAATACACTGTGTCTATATTTATATATATTTAAAATATTTCCCTGCTATTCAGTACAGATCAAGCTATCTACTGCAGTCAATTAATTACCCCAGCTCCATTCCTATTCTTGTTATATTTGTAAGTTATCCCAACTCCTCCAAGAAATCCAAGAAAAAAAGGAAAGGAAATGTATACAGATTTATAACAAATTTTCAGAAAAAAATAAATAAATAAACTACCAAGTATTTAGTGTGACCTACCCTTACACTTGACAATTCATCAACTCATCTTAAACCTGGAGTAGACCCTAATTAATGTTTTTGGTAAAAACCTGCTTGTCCTATTTCAAGTCAAGAAGTATGGTAAATTGTTTGTACTTACACTTTTCTATACTTGACCACTGAAAGCTGCTTTACACTAGTTTTCTGCCATTCACACGGTGCACCTACTGTATGTACAGCGCATTTTTCTATCACTCATCTTTCATACCCATTCACACACCGCCAGCACAGCTGTCAGGAGCAATGACGGCTGTGCCATTCAAATGTAGTTCTTTGTCTGCTCTTTGTCTCTCTTCTACTTTGTGAACAACTGCTATTTTTATTACACTCCCTGAGCTTCACTTTTCAAACTGGAAGACTACATACATTTTTTTCCACTCTATTCATAGCTTTCAGACGACTTCTGCCGAGAGCTGGAGGGCAAAACAATACGGCAACTCGCACTGAAAACCCTGTTGAACCAGTGTCTGTACTAATTAATTTTGCAAAATAATTATTTAAATCACCTAACATCCTCAGCTTGACTTTAGTGATGTGTACATATATCTTATATACATACTGTATATCACAGGATGCCAGCAGACCTTCTGAAAGCATACGTTGTTACTGTGGGGTGTCTGTCCAGCATAATGAAGACAGACAGGAGTGCAAATCTGTAATCTGTAAAAGACAGATTCACAAACGTGTCTAAAGTTGGCAATTAATTTCAAAATGTCAAGCTTGAAATGCTATGAATGCCTGTAGGAAGAAGCTAAACAAAAAACAAAAGGAAAAACAAAGAAGAAACCTGAAATGTTTTATTCAACTCAGGCTACTCAGTGTTTCCCTCTTTATACATAGGGAACCTAATATTTACAGTTCTGCTCACAATATATACATGCCATGACAAGAGCAATTGTGTGCATAACAACCATAACCATGTTCACTGCCATTCTGTAACACCTGATATAATATGTGCTAACTATAACTTGCACTTCTATAACTTGTAAACATGCAAGTACATCAGTTTGAATTTCATCCATCGAAATAATTAATGTTGAGTAACGTTCTGTTAACAAAGTTAATTGAGATTCTAAAGATACAACTAAACACTGATATCAATCACACTGTGATTGATATCGCAAATGATAAAACTGTGTGCAGTTTGGAATATGTGGGAATACTACACTAAATTCCCAAAGGTCTGTTAATCAAATGTTTCAAATTTTATGTTTAGCTTAAGTCTGTGGTTTTCCTCCTCAAGTTCCCTCTGTAATATTGCAATCTTTGCATTGCTTGGTTTGTCACACTTTTGATCATCCTCCGCAGATAGCAAAGGCTCTGACATGTTTCCATTGCTACTCCACTCTTTTCTGGATTCTTATGTGCTGCTCATGTCTCTCCATGTCTTTCCTTCTTTTCCTCTTATTGGAGTGTGTGAGAAGATGGAGGGAACCCAGTCTAGGGACAACGGGTCATCAGATTTGGCACCTATAAGAAAACAATACAACTGCTATGACAACAAGAAAACGTCAACATCACCAATATCTGTTAAATAATTTCCACATATTGATGGTAATTGTGTTATTATGTTTGAATGAATTTAGAAGTGCACATTAATCAGCAAATCAGCATAAAATAGCAATGCACATAAACTAGAATTAGCACAATTGCTAGAATACATCCTAAGCCCAAAGGCAGGTAACAAGAAACACAGGACATCACGTTTAAATAAAAGATAACACTTAACAAATGAAGATAATCTAACAACTGTAAATCATTCAGACTAAAAAACAAAACTTCCAGTAGTGTAACATTAGAGCGCTCGTAGCCTTTGGAGTAAATCTACAAATCAAAACATTTTACAATGACTATGTTAACATACAGTGCTTAACAAATTTATTAGACCACCACCCAAAGCTGCCCTAAATACATTGAGTATTAAAACGTAAATGAGTTTGTAACTTGCCAAATAAAAAAAAATATTTTTTTTTTACAAATATTTCTAAAATATTTGTTTTCTCATTTTTATGGTAGGTGGTTAAATTAATTTGCTAAGCCCTGTATATTGATTAAAACACAGTGATTTGAAGGACGGCATTATTGTGTGCACTTACCTTTGATAGAATGCCTGCTGCAATGACAGGTTTACTTCAGTGGATGCCATTCCTCTGTTCCTTCTCTTTGTATATTCTTTAACAAAAGGGGTCCCGTAAAAGCACAACCCAGGCTTGCCTACAACTTGATTAGTGCGATTGATGCCTCAACAACCTCTTTAGCATTTTGATAAAAAACATAGGGGTGTCAATGTAACTTTACTGTGATTGTTCATGAGGAAGATGTGTTCTCATCGCGAGACGCCACGTGAAAAGCATCAATAGATCTAGCAATGGTCTCAGTGTAACAGGATATACAGCGCGACTCAGTACCATACAGTGAAACTTCAAAAAAACTGAACTACACCTTTAGGGCTGTTAATTACTGTATAAGAACCAGAAAAAATACTGATACCCATGATGATTGTGTATCAGTTGATACCGCCAGTTTTAAATGCATTCTGACTGAAGTCTAAAGCAACCAGACATTTTATGATTTAAAGCATGGTTCTCAAACTGTGGTACATGTACCACCAGTGCTACTCAAGCTTCCTCTTGTGCTACTTGGAGGAAAAACAGAAATATTGTTCTACTGTATATGAGTATGTGATCAGAGTGGAGGTGAGGAATTTTGACTGGAGTGCATAGAAAATGAAACAACTATCAAAATAATAATAATAATAAATAAAATAATAATAATTAGTCACCTTATCTCTCGCTCCATCTTAATCTAATTTCACTAGAACAGTGTCTGATGTATATGTGTGAAAGAGGAGGATGATGAGAGAGCAGATTATCTTATTTACACCATTGTATTTTAACAATGGTAATAATGGAGGTATTTCGAAAGCTCAGTATTTCCTCAGGTGGTACTTGGTATGAAAAGTTTGAGAATCATTGATTTAAAGTTTAAAATCAACTTTAAATCATTTCTCAACTTCACAAATCCTTGAAGAAAGTTGTTTTTTTTTCAATTTTTAATGCCTATGTGGAGTAGAGATTAGACATTGTGTTTAGGGTTAGGGTTAGGGTTTGTTTTATTGGTTAATGTGCAACTTTAACTTTCTTGTTTGAAAATAAACTACCCTTGTGAAATCCTCACCACACATTTGGTTTTAGTTTATTGCTGGACTGGTTGTAAAAAAAAGTGTCTCAGATCAACAAATCAAATGCACCCTTACTCGCAGTGTTTAGGTAGTAAAGAAAGATGCATTGCACAGTTGGAAACTCACAGCTCACCTAAGCTGCAGTCGATGTAGCTAGAACTTAAACATAATGACATGAAATATAACTTTCAACACATTTTATTTTAGATGCTGGCATTTGATGAAATCTGAGCTCAATGAAATCTGAGCCGTTTTCACACAGTTTGGGAGGATAATGGGAGTCACTTTCATGCTCAGCATCTTGAAGTTGCTCACTCTCAATAAGAAAAGCAGCCTGTCCAGCATGAAATTTGAACAGGCCAACTGATGTTTGTCGCAAATATGTCTAAAGGAGATCATCATTACTGACTTACATTTTATTGCAGAATCATTTTGTGATTGTTGTACTGCCCAGCCCTGCCTCAGATAAATTATCAATTAAAGCTGAGTTTTAAAATCCAGACAAATTTTGAAATCAGGGTCAACCACACACACTATACAAGAACACAGATATACTTCACAGTAATTACAAATATTGATAATCATTAGTTATTAATACTAAATAGTTAGGATACTATTATGTGACTGCGATGTATGTTGTACAGGCATTTTATTAAAAAGTAAATTAATGCACAAAAACATGACAATAAGTGCACCAACATTACCTTTAACTGAATCTGTTATCCAGTCTGGGGTAACAACCTTGATATCTGGGTGTTTCAGGGCACATTCAAACTTGGGCTGGAAGGAAAACAAATATATCCAAAAATTAACAAATTATATTTTCCACTACTATTTTCCAGTCTGCATTGAGTTCATGTGAGATCAGAAAAAACTGTGAAGAAAGGCAGTACAAAATTTACCCCCTTTGGTTCCTTAAGCACTAGGTGGGTGACCTTCTTGTTGAGGTTAAGCTGACATTCTCCTCCATAAAAAGTTATGTAAGCCCACAAGGCATGAAGATCATCTGGAAGCTGCATATAAAAATGTCAACTCGGGGTACAGGTCTTCACAGAGTGATTCAGTATTTACTGTAAATACTGTAATATTTACATGCAACAAATCTCTTGAAATAGCATACGTAGAACATGTAGAAATTATTATTTTTATTTAACAGACTTCTCAAATTTTCAAACAGCCACACCCTTACCCTTGGAAGACAAGCTGTCACACCAAAGAATATCTGTCCTGATTCTGGGGAGAATCCAGTAACTCTGTGGATTTCAGGGTTATGGAAAAACACAAGAAGGAGTGCTACTCTTAAAGACAAATCTGTATGTATTTCACTAACAAAGTTTGCAGAATAGCAGAAACTTGACACATTTCTGCAACAATAAATATTACCATTCTGTTTTAACGCTGAGCTAATACTATAGCTAATACTAAACCTTCAGTGACTTAGGGCCAATACACAGTTCAGATTCCATGAGTAATCAGTAGTGATGCCACAGCTGAGTTCATGATAAGGTCTAGGAGTAGGCGATATTGACAAAAAAAAAAACTCTTGTTTTTTGTTGTTGTTTGTTTTTTTTTGAAGATATTGAGATTTAGCCGATATTTAAATTTTAAATTGTCTAAGTTATAACTCATTAATTGTTGCTTACAGATTATATAAATGGACACTATTAAAGGATCATCACAAATACTAGAAACAACAAAAGAGTAATGAGTAAAACCATTTGAGCTACATTTGATTTGATGGTGGAAGGATACGGTAACAGGTCCCCACACCGAACTGAGAGGATCACCCAGGAAGGCTGTAAAATATAAAGAAAGTTAACTCAATGTCTTAATACAATATTATACAGCAGTATGTTTGACTAAAGTTAAAAAAAAATTATATTTAGAAAATTTTGGACAGGTCATAATTTACGCATCTGCATGTCTACTAGGCTAAACATTATATAAACGACATCCATTATTTGCAGTGGTGCATATAGACCCTGTGTGGATGTCCTTGAGCAGCTTCCCATTTTGTGACCATGCAAGTTAGTTTTCTCTCAGCGCAGTAGAAGGCTCTGCAGTCATTTGGGTGCTTTTCCACACATTTCCAGCACAGCATGGCAAGGCACTGCTCGACTCGACTCGGTTTGGTTTGGTGTCCTTTTCCATTACTATAGTACCTCTTTGATGTGGGCCGGGTCGGTTGCACAAAACTAATTAATTAATACTTCCTGCATAACTGGAGCACAGACTCCATATGCCGTAGTGAGTGAACTAAAACACACAGTGCTGTCGCTAAATACACCAGACTGCTCTGTTATATATTAAGATTTTAGAAATTTGTTGACGCATATTTACGCAATTTTTAAAGTGACGAATTTTGGCAGTGACGACACTCACTGCCAAAACAGTGGCCAAGACATCACTTATAGTATCAGCTCAGCTCAATTAGAACCTTGCTACAGCACCAGGTACCAGGTACAATAACTAGTGGAAAAGCAGAGTAGGGCTAAACAGATTCCTCAAATAATTTGAGTATTTCAATTGCTAAAATTACTCGAGGCAAATTATCTGTGTCGTGTAATCATTAAATACAGTATTACATTTCGTGCAGATGGTTATTTCAGTTACACAATGCGCTCACATGGCACATGACATTTCTCACACTGTTAAGTGATAAAACTTATCACACATAAATTAGTAATCTATGAATGGATGATGTGATCTATCGGCCAATCAGAAAATAATATTTTTTGTTGCCGGTTAAAGACTGAAAATAGGTTTCTGCTGCAAGCACTTGTTCCACGAATGCGCACTAAAGTGCACGAATGCACATGAATGCTGTGAATGTGTGCACAGGTTTCAGACGAGATGGAAGTGAAAGAGTACAGTCAGGAAATCACTTCAATTGTATCACTTAATTTATTACAATAGCTGCTTATTAAAGTGTAAGTGTAAAGAGTATGAACTTAACATTTGCCTGTTTTATTTTTACTGTTTGGCTCATGTGTATTTAGATTTAAAGATGTGGGGGAAAGAAGCAGAAAACTATTCTTTCATTCTGGACAGACAATGGTCAATGCTGTTTAAGGGAAAATTTTGGGCAATGTCTCTTTGATCCATAGTCGTCCCTATCACGTCTTCAGCTCGTTCAAAATGCTGCTGCACGTCTTTAAACTGGAACGCAAAAGAGGGAACACATAACTCCCATTTTAGCCTCACTTCACTGGCTGCCTGTGCACTTTAGAATTCATTTTAAAATCCTTCTATTTGCTTTTAAATCCTTAAATGGTCTTGCCCCGCCATACCTCGCAGAGTTGCTTCATCCTTATACTCCTGTCCGGTCTTTGAGGTCAGCTGATCAGCTGCTCCTACAGATTCCTAAATCTAAACGGAAGCTTAGAGGGGACAGATTATGCATATGTATGCACTGTGTATGTAGGTATGTATGTTTCTTATGCATGTATGTGCATATGTATGTGTATATAGCCCATTTCATCTGCTGCACGGATGTAATGTATATATGTGTACATAAGTACAATCAACAGTGTTTTACGTTTTGTCTATCTTTTAGTATGTTTCAGTAGTTTATCTTATTCTTCTCTAATGTACAGCACTTTGCCTCAGCTGTTGTTGTTTTTAAAGTGCTTTATAAATAAAGTTGGATTGGATTGAATTGGATTTTTCTTTTTGTTCTGAAGGGCAAAAACAAAATTTATTTGGTTTGGTGGAAATTGTCCTTTATTAAATTAACATATTATCTTCAAACACTAACTAAGCCCTCACACCCCCGTTCATCAACACCCCCTCATCTCACTCCACACAAAGTTCCAACCTTGAGAGCCCTGGTGATCACTGAAGATGAAGTTAGATTACCCTGCTAACATAACTAAATCTAGGAAGGATGAAGGCAGAGGAGCAAGGGGAAGATATGCAGTGTAAGAAATGACAAAAAATGTCAAATGTATTGGACCACTACAAACTGACTGAGAAACAAACACAGTACAGAACGCAGAATGTCCCAGTTCTTCAATCCAATTACGTGATTACGTCAGAATAATTGATAGATTACTCTACTTTACTATTACTAAAATCATCGATAGATGCAGCTGCAGATAGCTGACGATTCATCAAGTAATCGGATAAAGAAACTGGGACATTCTGCATTCTGTACTGTTTGTTTCTCGGTTTTATTTTTTACTGGTCCCATACTTTTGACATATTTTGTTGTTTCCCCTTGCTCTTGCTGCCTTCATCCTTCCACACTTCACTTATGTTAGCAGCGTAAGCTAACTTCATCTTGTGGAGTGAAATCAGGGGGTGTTGATGAGAGGAGGGTGGGGGTTAGTTAGTGTTTGAAGATAATATGTTAATTTAATAAAGGACATTTTCCACTAAAGCAAATAAATTGAATACTTGCAACGAAAACCTAGTTTCAGACTTTACCTGGTAACAAGAAATACTATTTTCTGATTGGTTGATAGGTTGCTAATTAAAGACAGCTGTATGAATGGACTACACAGAGCAACCTGCCTTCCATTCATAGATTACTAATTTATGTGTGGTGAGTTTTATCACTTAACAGCATAAGAAATGTCATGTGTGGCATGTGAACTTATTGAAATGTGTGTGAAAATTGAGAGCTCTGGTGATCACGTTGGTAACTATCCTGGCAGACCGCGAGTGCAAGTGAGCACAAGTGAGCACATAGTGTAACTGAAATAACTACTGCCTGGATGCGCAAAATGTAATACTGCATTTAACGTTTACTCGACCCAGATAGTTTGCCTCGAGTAATTTTAGTAATCGAATCGAATTACTCGATTTATTCAAGGAATCGTTTCAGCCCTAGTCCTTACATTTTCTGCTGGTGCCTGTGTGTGTGTGTGTGCCAGCAAAGTCTGTCATTTAAATCCAAGATGGACTGAGAAAATCAGTGGTTCATTCTCTTAAATTCTCCCTCCTGTTTTTAGTGGTTGTTGTTTTTAGTGGTTTGTGTTTCCTGACTGTATTGTGCTGAACAATACAGTCAGAAAACATCAGGAAACAAGAGACCAACCCCCCTACTGGATCCCCAACAGTTTGCCTACAGAGCCAACAGATCTGTAGACGATGCTGTCAACCTGGCCCCCCACTTCATCCACCCAGCATCTGGACACTAAGTCAACAGGATCCAAGCAATCCGATGCAGGAGAAGCCTTCCCAGCTCCATGTGCCCACCTCCACCTGCAGGTGGATCAAAGACTTTCTGTCTGAGAGGAAGCAGCATGTGAGGATGAGAAAACACATCTCCGACTGCAGAACAATCAACATCGGATCCCCTCAAGACTGTATTTATCCTCCTCTGCTCTTCTCACCCCTCTGACAAGTAGTTGTGGTCCATCAGGATAAAAACACTGCAACACAAAAACAGTGTTTCCCCTTTGCAGCTGATCTCATTAACAAGTAACCCCATAAGCTGCTGCTTAAGGCTCCTAATTTGATTGCACAGCTCCATATTGCACTAACAATTGATAATATTTGTCTGAGTGACTGTACTTTTAATTTTATCTGCTTTGTGACAGTTAGCACTAGGTCTTGTGTTGCCCTCTCCAAGTCTTTTCTGTTTTATGAGAGAGAGAGAGAGAGAGAGAGAGAGAGCACCATTTACTCTCCTGTTCCTGTAGTAGCAATTTCCTCTACATACAAACATTTACCTGTGTTGGGGGACACATTATATACACAGAATAATTAAATAGGTATGATTAATAATTATTAATTTTTTAAATAAAACATTTTACAAAAATTAATTAAGCAATAATTAAACCAAATTGGGGCACCACCCAGAAACAGACTTATGCCCGTGGAATCAGTCAATCACTGTATATGACTTTAATGTCAAAAGATATCCCAGTTAACAGTACTGAAGCAATGAATTTGTGCACTGGCTCTCTCAAACCATGTCTGTCATAGTATACATGCACAAAAGACTCAGAGCCTTTCTTTAATTAAAAAATAAAAAATAATAATAGTTTACTTAAACACAATGTCAACTGAGGACATGAATCAATGAAATGTCAAATAGCACAATGCCAATCAGGTCATTTGAATTAACAACACTGTTAATTAAATAACAAAGTTGTTAAGTCAATGTAATTTGAATTACAATGTTTGGTCATTGTAATATGCATACTTTTTTGTCAGAGAAAATTTGTCTACATGGACAACTCTGGACAACTCAAGACTACTGCAACCGAATTTAGGGAGGAGAGAAAGAAGTGAAGATCAGCAGTCATATTTATTCCGCTTTGTCAGTACTTCACAAATAGGTGTTAAGTGCTGGGGATGACGGGAGAGGAGTCAGAAAAGCTCTCTGTGTTGGAAAGGACTCCTACCTCACAATATCCAAAATTTAATATCATGAACAGTATTAATTGAACTTCTTGCCTGAGATTCAAATTTCAATGGAATATTTAGAAATTTTCAATGTCATTATGGTTTTACAACAGCAAAACCACACAATAATAACAATAGGTCCTCACACCACTGTGTGAGTGCTCGGGCTCTAATAATAATGTGTGTAATTTGGCTATGTTCTTAACCAGGCATGTTAATAATGTCCTGCCATGAAAAGGGGTCAGAGCGTATCCTCCCCAAAAAATGCGCCAGAATGCTTGATCTTGCTCAATAATCTAGTAAATAATCTTTTGTTTTGAGCTATAAAGCATGGGACAATCTTGTTAAAATTTATTAACAACATGTTTGGCTGTTTTACAATCGGCAGTTTTAAAACAAAACATTACATTAAAAGTGATAGGTGCTGAATATGTGGCCGATTCTGGTCACTGAAAAAATAAGTTTGTTTATTTAAACAATTCAAACACGATCAGAACTAATTTCTTAATTAACTTCATCAATCAATGAAACAAAAATCTACATGATGTAAAAATCATGGAAAAGTGGTAGGAATATTAAATTCAAACATTTACCTCCAACCTGGGTAGGTGACACCTGTCTGCCGCAACAATTATGATAAAATTACATGATTTGGACTTCAACATACACAACATAATTGTACTAGATGAATTTAAAATTAACTTAATTCAAATGAATTTAAATTTAAATTGACAGAATTTGTTTCACATGTTAGAAGGTTCATATGCTTCCTCATCGCACAGCTGTTTGCATCCTGCACAACTTCAGAGATTTAAAAGTTCAAAAGTCAAAGTTTGAAAATAGACAATTATTTTCAAAATTCCCAATATAACTGCATTTAACAAAATCTTCATCCATATCCTTTTCCCTTCATAATCACCCATTTAATTTCTGAATACTGTGAGGAAGGAGGAGTCATGGGCGCACTACGACCTTGCAATAACAGCAGTGGGTTGGTTATTACTGCATTGTAGTAGTAGGATAATTATATAACAATTAAAATGACAGATCTCATTACTGAAAGTTAATGTTTATATTATATGATATTCCGGGGGTTTGAGCACTTGTTAGACTTTATGAAGAGTACTTTTCTTCAGCAGCTGTGAGAAATATCAACACTGAACCATAATCTACATCTGATGTGCGTGAGAAGAACTCTAACTTAAAAATGTTGGTGAAATATTTATGGCTGGGCACTTTGTGATCCAGGGTTTCAATCATGTCCTTGAAAGAAGGTTTTTCCACCGTGTGAAACGGCATCATTCCTTTGAGGAGGTAGCGGTTCATAGCAGTGGAGTTTGTTCCAACTTGCACTTCCTAATTAATATTTTTCAGATTTGGCTAATGCTCATGTAATGTAATTGTCAGCTGGTGATGATGACTGGTGGTGGTTCTGATGCTAGTTTCCTCCGAAGCTGATGCAAAGTCAAGTTGAGCAAACTGTGCTTGGTGATGGCCTCTGGGGTGAGGCTGCATGTTGTGGAAAAGACTTGATACAAGGCCTCATTTTACTGTGGCTCTACTGTTTCAGTTCCGCTTTTTTTTTCCAAAATAAAAGTCAGAAAATGCGTCAATATGCGATATTGTAAAAACTATCAAATATAACAGCAAATATCGTGATATATGATAATATCAAATATCGGCCCAAGCCTACCACACATGCAGGATGGCGATGGAGAGAACATAAACCACTCTAGGTTGCAGCCCCCAACGCCTGTCATTTTACTTTTGATTCATTTTGGTTTTTTTAGAGTTACTGACAGCTATAATAATGATAATAATGGGCGGCTAGAATAATTAAAATAATACGTGATACAGGCAAGTTCACATGCACTTCAGCAATCCTCCTCTTCCTCATCAGTTATATGCAGGCTGAATGCTGGTCCAAATCCTTTATACTCTGCAGTCTGTGTTGAGGAGATAGAGGCTCTGTAGACAGTGAAGGAAGTGTGTACACCAGCCAAGGACCACACACACAGCCTCTTTCTGTGCGTAAAAGTACACAGACACACAGGCGTCTCCTCCAGATCTCAACCGAGAGGTTACAAGACTCATATCTAGGACATACTGCTTTCGCATTTTTCTGTCATGGTAGAAAAAATCCCGCCAATGACAAAAGATCAGAAAATCCTAAGGCGACCGTTCTTAGGTGCATACCACCAACTGTACCAAATGTGAAATATCAATATATGTCGCAGTGACTTTAAGAAGTGCTTACTCCTTCCACCTTGTCGCTCTGTTCATCTTTTATGAAAACCACTGCGAATCGTCACACATTTGTGTCAACTTTCTACTTAATTCTTGATGCATCATTACATCCCTACATAAAGCTACTAGAAATAGTTTGTCATTTGTTAACATGGCCGCTGAAATGAAAACACAGCCACAATGCATATGGTGTTAACCAGAAGTTGTGCGTGTCATGAACTAACCGACTGATACTTGTGCCCCGACCGTGATAAGAGTACAAAGAGGACAGCTTGTGTATTAATCACTTAACAAACACATTTGTATGGACTGACCAGGACCAAAGCATAAATGGGTTATAGTGAATGTAATGGAGCACAACCCTTACCTTGACAACTGGCAGATCAAATACCTCTCTGGACTCGCCCACTTCTGGGTTGTCTCCATCTTCTGCAATTATGTGAGTGGCCAGAGCATTGTAGGACACTTCCTTCCCTTTTCCCTCTTTTAGAAGCTGCACAACCTGAAATAACAGCAAATTCTATCTCAGTCCAACATAGAGAACAAGAGTCGCTCAGAGTCTCAACACTCAGCAAAATTCATTACACCAACATTACTGACCAAAAATAATAAAAAAAAATGTTCATGTTTTCAGCAAGCACAAACATACTTCTCAAAGCAATAGTTGAAGCAGTTCAACAATTTCAAAATTCAATTTATGATATAAGGCACACTAAAAAGCCATATTATTAAGTGATGAGATTTAAAAGAAGCAAGATTTACTGTGACAGATTATGGATGTAATTACAGCTAGAGAATACTCAACTGAATTTGAGGAGTAGGTAAATGCAACAAGACGATTTAGTTTTTTGCAACAGAGGAAACAGCAACGCTGACCCCAACTACAAAATGCCTTCCATACTTGATCAGCAAATCAACTAATTGTCTGTGTGCTCCAATTAATAAAATATTAATTAACCAAATATTAATTAACAACACTCTTTTCTTTTCTTCAGTGTGTCATTTATCTGAACCTCATATAAGGTGTAGTTACAACTAGGGCTGCACAATATTAGGAAATCATGCAATAATGTTGCCCCATATTGCTGCATAATATAATTTGCGACAAATTTAAAAAATAAAAGTAAAAGCAATTTATTTGTTATGTACTGATATACTGAAAACAATAAGTGAGGATGAATTATACAGTTGCAGTCAAAATTATTTCACTACATTTTAGGTTTTATAGTAAAATTCTTTACAATTCTTCAGGTGTTTGCAGTTAAAAAATTACACAAGAACAGTTTAAATAGTTCAATAAAACTAATGTTACAAAGAGTTTATCCAAATTCAACCCTAAATCCTACAATCATTGACTACTGCAGTCTGAATCACATGCTGCCTAAAGGGTTTAAATTAGTTGCAAAAAAAAAAAAAAAAAAAAGTATATATAAACCAAATATGTTCAGTGGAGCCATGAAACACAACTGTAACTTTTCGGGCCTATGGATCAGCAGTATGTCTGGAGGAGAAAAAATTAATAGCATACACAGGAAAGAATACTGGAAACTTGCAGCATGTGGAGGGCCAAATCAATCAAGTATCAGGAAATCCTGGGACAAGCTGAAGTTTAGGCGTCATTGGAAAAGGCATGTGGGAAAATGTGGTGTGGTCCGATGAAACCAAGGTTGACTATTTGGCCATAATCCCAAATGGTATGTTTGGCGCAAAAACAAAACTGCTTATCACCAAAAGAACACCATACCTACAGTGAAGCATGGTGGCAGCATAATGCTTTGGGGCTGTTTTTCTTCAGCTGGAACTGGTGCCTTAGTCAAGGTGGAGGGAATTATGAACAGTTCCAAATACCAGTCAGTGTTGGCACAAAACCTTTTGATTTCTGTTAGAAAACTAAAGATGAAGTTTATCTTTCAGCATGGCAATGAGCCAAAACACATGTCCAAATAAACTAAAGAATGGCTTCACCAGAATAAGATTGAGGTTTTGGAATGGCCCAGCCAGAGTCCAGACCTGAATCCGATCTAACATCTGTGGGATTGAGGGCTGTGCATAGGAGATGCCCTCACAATCTGTCAGATTTGGAGCAATTTTGCAAAGAAAGTGGGCAAATATTGCCACATCAAGATGTGCCACACTGATAGACACTTACCCAAAAAGACTGAGTGCTGTAATTAAAGCCAAAGGTGCTGCAACAAATTATTAGTTTAAGGGTGTGCATATTTATGCAACCAGGTTAAGTTTTTATTTTTTATTTTTCCCTCATGAAGATTTCAGTTTGTTTTTCAATTGCCTATTACATGTTACGGGTCAAATTAAAAGTGGAAGAAGCTGTGAAATTATTTATCTTTGTGTCTTTTTTTACATCACAAAAACCTGACATTTAAACAAGGGTGTTTAGACTTTTTATATCAACTGTATGTATCGCATTTGCAGTAACTCATAGCAGCTAAAAGTTCTACTAAGTACTAAAGATGCTTGTTATAAAGAGGTTGAATAATTAAGACTCCAGTGGTCACTGAAAGTGTTATTTTGCATTGAATTTGGAAAAACCACTTGTAATATCAGTTGTGTCGATATTTCGGCCTTGTTTTTACATTCTGAGAAGCTTTTAACTCATAATTTATCCAAGTTAACTTACTAAAAACACACACTGACCTGAGATTAAAAAAGTTGTTCCAAATGAATAGTGGAGAAAACAATGAAAGTTAAAAAGCGACACATGCTGCACAATGTTTGCTGCTGGAGTGTGCTGCTGTTGCTGTTGTTGTACATTTAGCGCAGTATCTGATGATAGATTTTCAATATATTGTGCAGCCCTAGTTACAACTTATACCACAAGAGGTTGCATGGAATGAAATTTGCAGGAGAAAAAGTAAAAATGCTTGTAAGTGAAGTTAGATAAAGTAGCCACTGAGATCCGCTTTTGCTTTGTTTGTTTTATTAGGGTCACAATATTTATGCACTAGTAAATGTACAATGTTTAAAAGTTAAAATTCAGAGGAAGATGTGCATTTCCATAATTTATTGCTAAGTTATATTTTAACTCATTCAACAAATGGAGGGAAATGCACCAAATCTGCAACTTAGTTCTACCTAGGGCTGCAGCTATCGAATATTTTGGAAATCGAGTATTCTACCAAATATTCCATCGATTCACCAAGTAATCAGATAAAACGTACATTTATCCTATTCCTCCTATTACTTTCGCTTTGCTGCGTTTGCTCGTTTTCGCTGTATTCACTGTTTTCAGTCCCGGCGTCTGCCGTTCTGTACCGCTAAACTGTCCACACATCCAAAGCCTGCTTCCGTCTTCTTCTGCTCTGTAGGGGACGCATAGCCTGTGACTTAAGCATGTTGTATCACACGTAAAAAGAATCCGTGCGAAACGTGAGCTTTAAATGTAATTAAACGAGGCTTCGAGGCAGAGGAAATTCCTCGATCATTTTTTGTAATCGAGTTACTCTAGGAATCGTTGCAGCCCTAGTTCTACCTCATAATTCCAGGAATGATAGTACACAGGAAGTAAATGGTTACTGCACTCCATTCCTGAGGTGTTTTTTCTACTGCGACAAATGACCACGGAAGATCATGAATTGGAGTAATGACATGTTAACCACCCAATAAGCTGTTCTACTACAGTCCACCAGGCAATGGTAATGTAACTGAATCTAAAACACCACTGTCACTATTGTTTTTCACACAATGAGTATTCTTGACAAATTGAAACTCATAAGTTTGTGGTCTCTCTCCTATGTCTATATTTCCTCCCTCTTTCCCTTTCTATACCCCATTTCTGTCCCCCACTTTTCCTCTCACCCCAACTAGTCAAGGCAGATGACCACTCATCTTTAAGTCTGGATCTGTCAGAGATTTCCTCCTTTCAAAAGGCACTTTTTTCTCACTCGCCCAGAAATGGTTTGGTTTTGACAAGACTGACATCGGTCAAAATCACGTCATCTGCAAGACATGCCGAAAAACTGTCACCATAAAGAGCAGTTCAATGACCAATCTGTTCTACCACTTGTGAACAAAACATACCAAAGAGCATGAGGAATATGTAAAACTTTGCAACTCCACAACTCTAATGAAAAGACGAGTAAATCTGCACAACACACTCAAAGCACTTTAACAATATTAAGAAATGATAATCATCTACTTGCTCATGCTTGTATGCTGCAAAATTTACCTCAGAGCAGAGAGCTTGAATGTTTGTTCATTTAATATCACCACACTGGAGTTTAAGTCTCTTGTATGCTTAAGTTTATAGAAAATAAACAAGAGCTCTTATTGCGAAACCCTGTGCCCGTCCAATGATGTACTGGTAAGCAAGTAGAGTTTTTCAGCATTGTTTGTAAAATAAAAATTGAAATTTCTTTTGCCCATATCACCCACCCTTGTATCTATGCAATACAATGTGAGCTTGAGTACATTACAAAATACATTTTAGAGTATGTGTTTAGTTGTCCATAGTGATTACAAATGCTGCAGCAAGACTGATATCCCTTGTGTTTGAGCAGCAGTGTGTAGTTTGACTGAGCAGACTTTTTAGACACAGACTTAATTTCTGTCCAAACCAAGCTCTATGTAGGAGTTACATGGTGAGGTTTGAAACAAATCATTAATAACCTGAATTAATTAATGTTCAAAGATCTGGGGGGGAAAAGACAGCATCAAGACCTGTTAGGCTAATATCAACATACTGTGATGAATAACAGACTAAAAAAGTGTGATGAACAGCATCCAACATTAACTTGTTGACAACATTAACGTGTTTTCATAAGAGGACACAGTGTCACCCAATATGTTCAGCAGCACTGGTTCATCTGTTTGGGCAATACATTTACTGATGTCACTGGAGGAGAAGAAAAGCTAAAGGAGTAACTGAGGGCACCTCAACTGTCTCTTAGAAGACCCTCTTCAGTGGTGGAGGTTCCAGAAGCAAGGCTTCCCGCAAATTAGGTTTAGGTTTCCTATGTATCCCTGACCCTAGTGTTGCAGCAGAGAAATTATTCTCCACTACTGAGGATGAACTAACAGCAGTGCAGTATTAACTATGTTGATCAGCTTATTTTCCTGGGGAAGAACCTTGTTATTAAGGATGCACAGTAATTCTACATGCCAGGTCAAAGCTGTGTTAAAAATCCTTTGATTTTAAGAATTATAATAAAAAATGTAATTTGTGTTTGATTGCAGTCTCCACAGTTCCTTTAAAAGCTAGAAGTAAAAAAGCAGCTTGCCTATTCCTGGAAATGTTATTTAACATCATCTTTATTTTACTTATCCTTGTGGTGACTGACAAATTTAAAAATAATTATGTTCCTGTCAAAGAAAACAGGTAGCCTTAACCTACCAATATTATTATTATTAAAGAATTTTCATATTTTATAAGTTGGACCCTTTATTCATTAAGTGAGAATTAAGAATTAACTAGGTTACTCAAGCAAGGTTAGCACAAATAAATAAAATTTTATTCCTAGATTTGCATGTATTTGGACAAAATATTTATTTAGAAAACAGCAGTCTTTTTCTAAACTTTTTGATTTCATAACCACAACACCTTTATTAGCATGCAGCAGCAGACTCTCACATAAAGCAAATGAGTACTAAATCAGTTTTAAATCACAAAGCATTTGAATTGTAAAACAAATTTTAATAGACCCATATCCCCGGAAATCAGAATCAAACCTAGAGCTGGATGATTATATGATTGCAAGTATAGATCACGATAAAATCCAAGTAGATTACTCTGATCAGCTTTAGGCACATGTACTCGATCACGTGGCAGAAATGTACGTGTCAACAGCCAATTAGTCTACCTTTTCCTGCACCACCCCGATTTGTGAGATTCCGAGGAAGGATACAAAAAAAGAGCAGAGGGCAGCAAAAGTGATGTTAGACATGACCCGCTTTCATGGAGATATAAGTATAACTGCATCTCATGGTGAGCCATCTCATGAATACAAAAAGAGAGCCACACTCGATCACAATCAAGTTGACAGACTATCTATGTTTCTATAAAATAAAATCAGCAATTAAGCTGTTTGCATTGACAAACAAACATTATTACACTTAATATAAAGAACAAAAAGTGGGAGTGTTCAGAGCAGAGTGCTCATCCCAATGTACTTATGACTCCTATACCAGAAATGTTAATAATGTAACAATTATTACAACTGTTCATAAATAAAGATAATCATGACGTTTGTAAAGTATTGGAGGAGCAGTGACAGCAGTGGTGTGCACTCGCTGGGGGTTGTGTAAATAAGTGCATGTGTTAATTTTTTCTACATTCATCTTATTTGTTTTGTATATTAGTGAAATGTTGAGCTAATCTTTAGTTTATTCAGTTTTCGGTACAGATGCTTTAAAACTGACAGTATTTTAAAAAATGATGATATAAAAATGTAATCAGAAAATATGAGAAAATCGTGATCGAGTTAATAAGGTCCAAAAAAAGCATAGGTGTCATTTCATATGAGACAGAGAGAGACAGGGAGCGAGAGATCAGTGCTACAGGTTTCTCGTACCAAAGAGTTAAAAACACCGGCCACACATGCGCATAATGGGGCCCTACTCAGCGGAATGCTGACAATAAAAGGTTGCTGCAGGCTGGTCTTTCATGCTAATATTTCAGAGCGCATCATATCAGCACACAAGTCCTGACAACGCTGACGACTGGGCATTAAGCAAAGAAATGCAATGTTTTAACACTACTTAACAACATAAACCAGACTACGCGTTAAAAACCCGGAGTCTAATGCTAGTCTAATGCTAAGCAGCTATGAACATAATATTTTCAATCAACGAGTACTTCACTTCATTGCGTACGACTCAACACGGTCGACAAATACAGTTTCATTCGAGCTCAGTGGATTAGAATCGCCAGCTTGTTAGCTTCTCCGGCAACGATTGTCAACAATGGTTAATGCTAGCTCGTTAGCATGCTACAGAGCTAGAGGAAGCTAATTTCCAGTCTCACCTCTTGGTCAATGTCCCCTACAACGTAAAATTTGACATCTTTGAACAGTTCACGGGAAACCGTAACTTCTTCTTCAGACATGACTGTCCCAAAACTCACTCATTAAAACAGTCTGGGGGACAGCTTCATAACACAGTAGACATTCCTGAGTAAACCGCCTCTGACACTACTGCGCGCCAGCGCCAAACAGCTAAACGCGTCTTGGACTACAACATTCGTACAGGAAGCGGGGGGAGTTGGTTTTATTTTGTTATTGTAAAATCATATTATTCGCTTTCGTTTGTCTCTAATGCATTGTATATTTTTAATTTACCATTGCGTAAACAGGTTTTGGTCTTAAGGTATTACTTCGACGAAAGGGGGGATTATCAACTTTATTACGAATGTATGAAATCCCTGTGAAATAAAGGTGATGCTGTCAAGACCCGTCATCCAGATTTGGCTGCAACGAGATCCCTTCCTTCTTATTCTACTACATTTCCGGCACGCTAAACTGTTACAGTTCTCAGTCCAGGGGCTGGATCTTCTTAAGTGTGGATTTGTCGTCCGGATGTTGCCAACATGTATCACAGCACGGCGCGGTGCCGGCGGTGCTGGGCTGTCCCAGTCGTCGGCTCCTTCTCAGGCGACGTTTGCCCGTTTTTGAGGTTCGGTGGTGCCTGATAGTAGTAAACCAAACACAAAAAATAATGCAAAAAAGAATAAATAAAATTTACTCCATAAAAATAACAATCCAAAATAAAATACAATTATGATATAATTAGGCATATTTCATTTAATACTTACTAAGTCATTTTAACATATTCATGATATTATTTAGATATTTGTACTTGTGGATTAAAAAGAAGAG
Organism: Brachirus orientalis; assembly: GCA_016785285.1. Classification (NCBI taxonomy): domain Eukaryota; kingdom Metazoa; phylum Chordata; class Actinopteri; order Pleuronectiformes; family Soleidae; genus Brachirus; species Brachirus orientalis. Next base: position 822,898 of record JAFBJR010000610.1, read on the forward strand.
TTAAGAATCTTAACCAGGTTTTATTGCTGTACAATCTGTTGTTGAAATCATAAATCTGTTAGGAGATAAGATATTTTATAAATCACATTCCAGGTTTGTCCCATTTAAAAGGGGCTTTATTATCAAAAATCAAATTTACATGTTATGTTATGTTATGTTATGTTATGTGTGTTATGTTTGGTTGTGTTAACCTGTACTGTATTGTAGGAGCTTGATGTGGACAAACATATGGAGATTGTGCTTGGAGTTTCCAGCCATGTATTACCATAAAAGAAAAAGGTGATTGTTCACATTGTTATATATAAAAGTTTATTGTTGCCTTTGTATATTACAGAGATGAGTGTTTAACAGTCATCAGAGAGGCCTCAGAAGTTCACAGCCTTGGACACAGGTAACAGTTAAACTGTGATTATGTCTTTGCACTTTGTCATTGGATTTATATTTACATGAATTTTATTTTTAATATCCTCATTTTTGCAGCTTATATGACATGTGGATTGCAAAAAGGAGGACATGGAGGAAAATGTGTTTACTGACCCTGTAAGCAATGTGTTGACTAAGTTGAACCTTTAATTTGTTACTGTTTGGTGTTATGTTGTGGCTATAGTTCTCTGAATATGTCCTTATGTTTTATGTCCTGTTTACAGAAATTTGGCAAATGAAGGCTCCCCTCACATTCAAACAAAAGATGATGTTAAGAAGGATGGCAGCTCGGATGAGGAATATCTTCCACCAATCAGTGTAAGGTAAGTTTTAGGTCAGTCTATAATCTCTTGACAGTCACAGTTAATAACTCACCAAGTGACCCCGGGCAGAATGGTTTCAATCTACCCATCCCTGCACCATCCATATCACTGTTGGTGCAGACACTTACTTAGTCAGACATTTACCTGCCTTTATTGCAGCACATCAACAACAATCATACACTAAGTTGATCCTAATATGTCACTGTCTTCAACAGGACTGGGCTTCTAGACAGCTGCTGATGTGGACTGAAAACAGCTATGGGCTCACCTGTGCTGATGTTCCGCCAGGATGCTCATCAATGTGATCACCAGAGCTCTCAAATCTCACACGCCACACATGACATTTCTCACGCTGTTAAGTAATAGTATTCAGATAATAAATCACCTGTCTTGACTTAACTCCATCTTTTTCAGTAGTGCATTGATTTTGTCCTGCACATCAAAAGCATTGATGGAAAGTCCCTGTAGTCCCAAATTCATGTCATTTAAACGTGAAAAAATGTCAGACAAATATGCCAACTGACTGAGCCACAAAGCATTCTCAAAAATGTCTGACGGGGAAATTTGTGTCCTGCAAGAACATCCGGACCTCTCTGTGCAATTCGAAAAGCTTCGAAAGCACCTTTCCTCTTGAAAGCCACCTTACTTCAGTATGAAGCAAGATATGGACATGCTCACTGCCCATCTCCTCGTAGAGCACATGAAATAAGCCAGCATTCATCGGTCTGGCCTTAATGAAGATCACAGTTTTACAGCACAGTCCAACACAGTCTTCAGGTCATCAGGCATCCTATTCACTGCCAGTGCATCATGATGGATGCTGCAGTCCAGCACATCTCATGTGCCACCTCTGAGATGCGAGCTGCTACCCCGCTGTTGCGACCCATCATGGCCCTCGTTCTGTGAGTACATATACCCACACACTTTTTCAAGTGCAGTCCGTGCTCCTGGATAAACGCATTCAGTAACTGAAAGATGTGTTCTGCTATAGTTCTGGTCTCCAGAAATTTCCTCCTGTGCCACACCGTCATATTCATATCTCACATAAACCAATAAATTGGCCAAATCTGCAACATCTGTAGTCTCATCAAGCTGTATGGCAAAATATCGATTGTTCTTAATGCGCTCAATCAGTCTTTTTAACATCGTCAGCCATATCGTTTATTCTCCTTCACATTGTGTCATTTGAAAGCAGCACCATGTTTAACTCTCTGGCAGCTTTCTCTCCACACATGATACTGTCATCTCTTTGGCTAAAGGTAAACACAGCTGTTCTCCGATTGTGTGCGGCTTACCAGCTCTGGTGATCGGGAGGGTGGCACGATATGAAGCTTCTTGTGCTTTGGCTACGGCAGGTGTACCATAGGACCGAATGTTGGACTTGGACTGCTTCAGTTCATCACGTTTTTGTAAAAAATAAATCCACTGGTTTGTCCTTAAGTGCCGTGTGTTTGGTTTTAAGACACCGTTTAAAATTGGATGGTTTCATGGATTCATTGCTTAGAACATTGCCACATAAAACATACTGCGGCCTGGGCAGCTCCTCTGTCCCGTTCCAAATAAATCCCAGTTTGATGTAATTTTTGTCATATTTCCTCACTGTTCTCGCCCTCTCCTGATCCACGCTTCCATTCATGGATTTAAGCCACCACAGTAGTTTTGTCGTACTCATCTTTAGACAAGCCACATCCACCTTTTCCCATCACAGCCTGTAGCTACCAACTGCAGTTAACCGTCTGTCAGAGGGAACGCGTACATACGCTACAGATGGCTACCCAGAAGCACTTGCAAACTTTAAAAAACTTTAAAATTATTAACTTAATTTGTATCTCCTTTCATTTTATTGTCATTGTTTTAATTTTTTTAAAATTCTATTTATATATAATTAAGTGATTCTTTGGTGTACCACTAGATGGACGCAGGCTCCATAGTTTGAGAATCACTGATTCACAGTAAGTACAGAGATGCTAAATAATATAAATTATTAATTATATAAATACCTACTGTAATTCTGTAGTTGTTAGTGAACAGACAAGGTAAGAAAATGGTTCAGTATTATCAGTACAAACAAGTTTGTCACATGTCTCTTGCGTGTGAGAGGTTTCTCTTCTCCTCTTCTGTGGAGACAGCTGCTCATCTGCTGCTCTCTCTCTCTCTCTCTCTCTCTCTCTCTCTCTCTCTCTCTCAATCTCTCTACCGTTTAGACTGAATGCAATTATCGCTTTTTACAACTACTTTGATGACAGCTAGCCCGCAGTTAGCGAGCATATGCTAACACGATATGGAAAAATACTAAGTTTCACTGTCATACACACACTATCATACACATCTATGAGCTATTTAATTACAATATACACAAGTAAAAAATTATAAACGCGTCTTTATACGGGAACCGCAACTGTTGACACTGGCATAAAAATTGAGCCCACTGTAGTTCTCAGCGAAGGGAGGGGTGAGCAGAGGAACATTTTTTCATTGCAATCTCAAGCTTATCCTCTAGATGTCACTAGAAATTAGAACTTCACCTTTAAAGGAAATTGTTTGTCTTGTCCATACTGTGTTTCAGTCCAGGGGCTCGATGCTCCTATCCAGCAAACGTGCCCTTTTGGGGCCCATGTGGGCCCACTGTGGGCCAAAAGTTGTGGCCCGCAGTGGGCAGCCCACTCTGGGCCCCGATACCGTCGTGAAATGCGGGGCACGTGCGGGAAATATTCTGTGATTTGGCCTTTCAATTGTGACTTTGTTCTATTTTTAAGTTCTCATTGCAAAATAACATTTGATACTTTACCGATGACTGCTCTGCAATGCGCCATGTCACCAAAGGCAAGCTTCTGGCCAGAGCCCTGCCAGCACAGTTGTTGGGCCACAGAGTTTGTGAGAAGGTGCACAAGTACCCGCCTTGTGTTGTAAGATGGAGTGGGACCCCATTTGTTGTGAGATACCTTGTCTTGACAAAATCATATTGTCTTCTACCGGGCACTTGCTTAGCAAGCTAGCTGGTGTTAGCTCATGATGTGCACTTTTGCATGCTAACGAGCTCTTTTTGGCTGTTTGTTTTTGCTAGGTAGTCTACCGCGTTAATTGTCCAGGGAGCCGATGAATCCAGAATGGATATTTTTGACGATGCCACTCTATCGTTCTTGGACGGTAAGTCACAAATAAAGTTTATATTTTATGTAACCAAATTAGTTATTATTTATAACAGGACATGTATGGACCCAAACAGTGCAGAGACAGGACGGCTTTTAGAAAGGCAAAAGAGTTCATTTATTTACAAAAGCCAGACAAAAACGCTTAGTCAAAACTGGAACTAAGGGTGCAAACAAAAAACACTAGCCAAAACTGGAAACTAAGGGTGAGGAGACCAACAAGGCTGGCTGAGTGAGGATCTCCCAGACAACTGTAAAGTGGGCCCATTCCTCCAAACTCACCTGCCACCCCGGAGTTCAACGCACACTGGAGTTCATTCAGCGACGCTTCTGGTGGCCGTCCATGTCCGCTGATGTCCGCACCTTCGTCAATGCCTGCTCCGTCTGTGCCCGCGGCAAGGTGTCTCATCAACCCCCGGCCGGCCTTCTAAGACCTCTGCCTACGCCTTCCAGACGTTGGTCCCACATCGCTGTGGATTTTGTCACCGGCCTCCCATCCTTTGAAGGTAATCAAGTCATCCTCACTATAGTCGACAGATTCTCAAAAGCTGTTCATTTCATTGTCCTTCCTAAAGTCCCCTCCGCACTAGAGACTGCAGACCTCCTGGTTTCTCACGTTTTCAGGTTACATGGCATTCCCCGGGATATTGTTTCCGACCGAGGCCCGCAGTTCTCCTCTCAGGTCTGGAAGGCATTCTGCCAAGCCTTGGGCGCCACCCCGAGCCTCTCCTCGGGATACCACCCCCAGTCCAACGGTCAGACGGAGCGGGTTAACCAAGATCTGGAGGCTGCGCTCCGATGTATCGCTGCCCGAAACCCCTCTTCCTGGTCGTCGCAGCTGGCATGGGTGGAATATGCGCACAACTCCCTTACCTCCTCTGCCACAGGTATGACCCCCTTTATGGCCAGCTGTGGCTTTCAACCACCCTTATTCCCCTCACAGGAAGAGGAACTGGCAGTACCATCGGTCCAACACCACCTCAGGCGTTGCCGCCGGGTCTGGAGAGAGGCCCGAGCTGCTCTCCTCCGCACAGCCGCCAGGAATCAGCGCATTGCTGACCGCCACCGTTCCCGAGCTCCCACCTACACTCCGGGGCAGCAGGTTTGGCTCTCCTCCCGTGACCTCCCTTTTCAGGTTGAGTCTCGCAAGCTGGCCCCTCGATACATTGGCCCATTTGAAGTTGACCGCATCATTAACCCCTCGGCGGTAAGACTGAAACTCCCTCCATCTTTAAAGATTCACCCCACATTTCATGTCTCTCTCCTTAAGCCAGTGTTGTCCAGCCCTTTGTGCCCTCTGGCCGAACCCCCTCCACCCACCCGACTCATTGATGGACACCCTGCCTATTCTGTGAATCGGATCCTGGATGTTCGCCGCCAAGAGGCGCCCGTTGAGGGGGGGTACTGTCATGAGCCGCCCCCCCCCCCGCCGCATGCTGCTGTAATCAACTCACCTGTGCCGCAGCACAGCCGCCAGCAATCTCCTCATCTAACTGGGCCTTCTTATACTCCTGGACTGCAGAGACTCGTCGCCAGTTCGTTGCTTCCTGTCGTTGTGGTAACGTGTATCGTTCTTGGCTTAGTTATACTCTCTCTCCACATGTTCATCAGATTAATCGTGCCTTCCTCTCTTGTTAGTGCCTGGTTATCGTCACTGTTCCTGTGTGCTCCACTGTCGTCTTCTCCGTGAGTTTTGGCCACTGTTCCCTCACCTGCACTGCTGCACTGCTCCACTGCTCCACTGCCTCACTCACCGCCAGGTCGGACCTCCCTCGTGTCTCCCCGCCGCTGGAGCGGCTCCCCACGGCGTCCTCTTCCCCCTTCCTGGAGGATTGTTCCCGATTCCCCCTTCCCAGCACATTCATTGTTTGAATTAAATAAACTGTTAAACTTTTCCCTGCCTCTGACCGTGCCTGCATCTGGGTCCAGCCTCCCTTTGTACAGCCCACGACATTGTTGCTGAGAAAGTAAACTACAATTTTTAAAGTAGGACCCATCACTTATATCTCTGTAAAATCCCTCCTGGTATGGTTTTACTTCTTGGAAACTGTTACAGAGTTCACTGTTTCTAAACACAGATGAGAGAGACCCCCGGATAGGTACATACATGAACTTATCATTGACCGGATCTTGCCTGTATGTGCCTGTAATTCTTTCTTTTCTTACATCAAAACGGACACCCAGAACATTCCATTTCCTTTCAAAACGCCTCATCCTTTTAGATTCTGTGTTAAGACAAGAAAATCTCAACTCTCTCCAAAGTTTCTCTAGAAGCATCAGAAGACAAACAATTAACATCAGCTTCCTTTGTGTGAGCATATATGTCATTAACCAGTTCCTCCATTGAGCCAACTAAACACTGCACAGTAATCTCTGGAACACCTGAGGCTTGAACCTGAGCAATAATAGAGCTGCACATGTCCAGTATATTCTTTTTTTCAACTGGAACATGTGTAGTGACCCTCACAGGAGGATCCACATCAACTGGTGTGGAAGGTCCAGCTACAGGGTCAAATTCAAAACGGCTGATGGGATCTGGATCAAAACAGTCTTTATGTGCTCGAGATAGGTGACGTTGGTAACCAGAATATGTACAAAAAACAAATGAACATCCAGGCTCTCCACAGTTCAAATGCAGAGACCTTCCAGGACACAATCCATGCTCAAACTTCAAATGTCTAAATAACATTGAACAACTGGTGTGGTGTGCCTTGCAAATGTAATGTGTAAATTTCTAGTCAAAATGTATCAGTCTTCAAAATTCATAGTGAAGAAGCCTTGCTCTGATTTCTTTTACCTGAGGACTCTCTTTCACTTTGCTGACGTCGATGCCATACACAGTGGTTTGGATAAAGATGAAGAAGCTGGATAGCGCATCATCATACGAAACGGCAAAAACATAATGCGCCTTGAAGAGCTCATCAAAGGCAGCAACTGGGGTCTACATCCTGCAGGGAATGGCCTTCTGGTTCAGGATGATGTAGAAATCCTGGATGCTGTTGCTTCTTTCTCCGATACCAAGAAGAAAGGGCTGTTTAGGGCCAGTTTCTTTAAGGAAGGTCTCCATGCTTGACCCCACCTGAGTGCGAGAGAGAGAGGGAGAGAGAAAAATTTTTTTCTCAAGTCATTTTAATTCTTGTGCGACTGACTGTATGAATGGATGTGCACAATACACAACTTGATGAATTAATATTTGATAGATAGATGTACACAAGTAATTAATTCAGGGAGGGATCTATGGATGTACACAACATTAATTTATTTTATTTTTTATCCTGAAAACCTTACATCAACTTACATGAAAACCTTGCATCAGTGATGTATAGTCCTAAGAAAATACCTTCATGAACTTGATCAGGTGTCTAGCAGCCTCCAATGCACTCATCTTGCTGGCCTTCTTGCCTTTAACTGTTGGAGGCAAGAGGTGAAGCAGCAGAAGGATGGCGGCCATCTCAGAGTCCCACACTGCCACACTGCAGAATTAGAAGTGACACTATAAAATTTCTTTTATTTCCTTATAAGCATTACAGCATTAGTTATAGTAAAGTTTTCTTAAATTATACCATGGATTGAATATGGTTAGCAGTAAGGTGCAGTATATGATTTGTATTAAAGGGGCCAAAAACATGAAAGTACAAAACTATGTCCCCTTTTGTTGTGTACACTAAAAGGATGTGCAATCTACTGTGTCCACTATTCAGCTCATCCACATGCGGACTCAGGGTTAGATTCTTGCAGCAATCTGCGATGACTGAATAGCTAAATAAAAATAAAAACTAATGAAAAATTTAAAACTATAATAACCTTGATGTGCACATGGATGTGGGTGAAGACATAATCGGCAGAAAATGTTGGAGGTGAAAAAACACACAAAAAACAAGATCAACCTGTTATTGCAAGTGCATTCACTTACCCAAGGCTCTCCACCATATCTGCCTCAAGAATGTTTACCATCTTTCTTCTGGTAACATCACTGATGGCGCTTGTTTTCTCGTACTCTTTGAATATTTCTTTTCCACCAGGCTTTGAATACAGAGCGACTCTAACATTCTGAAATGATAATTGCGTAATATTCACACTGCAGGTACAGTTGGTATTTCAGCATGTGCCCTGGGCCGATGTAACATTAGGGGGTGCATGATAAATGAGAATTAGCTAACATAACGGAGCCAGGACCTGATGATGACCCTTGGGATGCAGGTGATGGTGATGATGACCAGTCTGAAGATGAGCCCTCTGAGAACACCTCAGCATTGCTATCTAAGAAAACACACAGCCTTGCATTTTAAAAGACACAATTGACCATGAGAGGAAATGAGTTACAGCTCAATTTATCTTTTGTAGAAAACAGAATACAAAAAACAAAATATAGGCCTGCAATCCCTTACCATCACATTCTTCAGCCTTGAAAGATACCCCAGATGACTTCGAGTTCATCAAATATGTCCAAATCCACTTCCACGTTAGAAGAATCCTTCAGGCTCAAGGAAGCAGAACCTGGCAAATTGAATTTTGCCAGCACTAAAACGTAAGATACTGTAGATAAGCAAGATTTGGGAGGGACAAACATGCATTAATGAACAGAGCTGATGAACTATAAATAGACCAAAGTTAGCAAGAAAGCTAATTTTCATCTGTAGTCTCTAGGAAAAACATTGGAAAACCCTAAATGCACAAATAAACATGACAGTCAAATTAGCTGGTTACCCGCTTGCAAAAACTGGGAATAATTGTATTCGTCCTCCGCCTGTGGTACCCTGACCCATTTGCTGACTCCTTTATACTCTACAGGAACCAGCATGTCGCTTCAAAGACAAGAATGGCATAACTTATTATTCCTAATTTCTTACATTTACACCCAGTGTTTCCTGTCCAGGCTGGGGGGGGGGGGGGGGGGGGGGGGAGGGGGTAATTTGAACACTGTACAATTACCACAACTACCATGCAAATGACAGCGTAACATGACACTGTTGGTGATGAAGGAAGGTGAAATGCTGTTTAAAAAAAAACAAAAAAAAACTACATATACATGTGTTTTGTTTTTTTTTTTATTCTCCGTCAGAGACTGTAGCGGACCCAAACGTATCTCATTAATTTATGTTCATGTGAAACACTGTAAACCATACATTTAAACCAACACATGTGTTATGTTGTCATACTATACACGTACAACCTTTTCAATACATTCGTATTATTCAAAAGCCTTTCCTTTATAGACACTTTTAATAATTTAAGGAACTAATGTTAGCTACGGGCAAGCGATTCTATGGTGGGTGTGGCCACTTGAACGAGCCGGAGTGTAAATTCTGAGTGATTCTCAGAACGATGGATATCAACTCTTACACTATCAGGAACGGGGGGAGTTAATTTTGATTAGTTCTGAGTAAAATTAATAATAACCCCTGTTAATTTACACCAACACTAAAAAAAAATAACACTGGCACATTTGCTGTGTACAGTTTAGTGATTGGGCAACTGTTAAGAATGGCTTCAACCTTACAGGGAACAGTACAAAAACTCTCATCATCCACTACTGCTTGAGGATGGAGTACAACACCTTCCTTATGAGGTGAATGATCTGCTCCCATGCTCCACCATGATGAGATCCAGCATTCTATTCCTCTTTTTGTTAAAGCACTTTGTATTTCCTGTGATCAGCTGTGTGCTTTCTCAAGGTTTCAAAAGCTTTGGGGGCATTTGTGCCAGTCAACAAATCCACTCCAACATCAAGCTTGGAATCTTTAAACTTTTGCAGATAAGGCAATTTTCTGAGATGTTGTTGTGTCTTGTAAGTGACATGGCTTGCTGAGTGTGAACCTCAGGTAACTCTGTTGTCATTATAACCAGCTACTTCCAGTCCAGTCAGAACATGTGTCTTTACAGTTTGTGCTTGTCCCATAGTTTGCAGGAAAATGTGTGCTTGGAGTTGCATACATTACATGTTAAACAATTTTTGCAATGCTTGCTGACATGACCTGGTTGTAGACAACCAAAACAAACACCACTCTGCCTTAAAAGATCAAGTCTCTCACATCTCTTTGCATCTTGTTCTTAAGTTGTACACAATCTTCTATTGTGTGATCCTCCTTACATATGCAACATGATGTAGTCTTGCTTTTTGATATGGAGAAGGCATGGGAGATTGGTGTTTCTGTAGACTTTATATCTACTGAAGTGCTGACAGCTGCCACAGTTGCAGGATTTTTATTTCTGGTTGAAAATTCTGTGAGAATTTTTCCTTTAGATGTAGCAGTCTGCATGTCTTGTATGTTACCAAAAACAGGATCAGAGAGAATTTTGATCTGTTGTTCTAAAAAACTGATCAAATCAGAGAACAAAACTCTGCTTCCTTGTCTCTCTTGTAGGTCACAAGCAGCTGCTCTCCATCTTTCTCTTAATTTGTATGGAAGTTTCATCACAAGCTGTTTCAGGTTTGATGGTACATTCATCTCTGCCATGTACTGTAGACTTTCCATCATATTACAGCATCCTCTCAAAAACAACACATATGTTTAAAGAGAACCAACATCCTCATCTTTAATTGATGGCCAATTTAAGGTTGTTTTTTTTAAATGTAAGCTGCTCCAATCTTCATTTCATTGCCAAAGTCTTCCTTTAATAAAAACTTGGCTCTGTCATAGCCTTGATCATTTGGCATATGATAGAAGCTTTTGATCAGTTCCCTCGGCTGGTGTACTGCTCTAGGTAGTACATGCAGTTTTGGAGATGAGTGATTTTTCTTTCAACCCCCTGTTCGAATGTCATGATAAAAAATCCATACTGTAGAGGGTTGCCATCAAATATTGGTATTGCTCTAGGTGGAAGAGTTGCTGAGTGCTGCTGTTGAACTAACTTAGCAGTGATTTCTGTTTGTCGCTCAATAATGTTGCCAATGTTCTGAATTCCATTTTCATTTGTGGTCATTTGTGGAGTAGTACAAACATTGCTTTTCCTGCAGTCTTGTGGTGAATTAAAAGTTGTATTGCCTCCCAGTGCCCTTTGAAGGGATTTGAAGTGAGATTTTCTGTTAGTTGTGTTTGTGCATATTTCCTTTCCTTAGGATGTGCACCAAGCAGGTTTGAGGGTGGTTGTAATGGTGGCTCCGACTTTGGACTTTGTAATTTCTCTGTTTTTGATTTCATAGCTTTGTTGTAATACTAGTTCATTCCATCAGATGGTGCAGAGCCACTTCCCACTACACTGCTTTCCAGTATGGCTATTTTAGCTGTAGCAGCAGCTAATTGGGTTTCCATTTCCAGTTGCTCCTTTTGTCTCAATAATCTTTCCTGCTCAAAATGCAGTTTTTCTCTTGAGATTCCAGTGCATGTTTCTTTTCCAAAGCAGCCATGCATTGGATTAGTGCTGCTTTTTCAGCCTTTGCTCTTAAGTATGCAGAACTTGTGAAAGAAGATTTAGACTTAGATGAGGCCTGCGCTTTTTCAAGTGAAGAGACATTTGAAATACTGTCATTTGGTTGAATTTCATCCTCCTTTTCAGATGCTTTTTCACAACATTTTTGAGCATCCTTCAACCATTTATTTAGATCATTCAAGAAATTCATGTTTGCGCTAGTTTTCTGCTTAAACCATGCTTGTCGCATTTTATACTATTCCTCAGACAGTGGCATTTCCAACAATGCATTACGAGTTTCAGCAGCAGCATCACACAGCTTAAACTCATTTAAAGGGTTCTCAACACTGCATAAGGTATCAGTTGTTATTTTGACAGATAACAGATTACCAATCTGCAACTTGATTTTGGATGCTTGATTGAAGCTTAACTTACGGTTCTTTTGTAGATTTTCAAGTAGAAGTGAAACACCTTTTGCAGTTAATTTTCTCTCTTTTTTTTCCAACATCACTTGTTGCAGCACACTCCTCAGAAATAACATTTTCAACATCAGCATTTTCTTTCATTTTCAAACTGTAAATATGTCAACATGTGACATCAGCAGCAGAACAATATCAGTCGTTCACAGGTGATAATTAATTCCTCCAGTTTCCAATTAACTTTTCTATTTCATGGACATTTCATGATATCTAAATATCATGGATGTATATCCATGATATCCAATTCCAAAATCCAAAGCATCAACACAGTCCAGTTCATGGTCCAGTCTCTTAAATCACTCAGACAGGCTCAGTTTTTCCACACAGTTTTAGTTTTCATTATCTGCTGTGTCTTATTTACCTTTGTCATCTGGAGCACTATCTGGAGAAGAGAGGAAGTATTTCCAATATCCATGGCTCCCTGATCCAAGCAGTAGCCTCCTTCCAATAATGCATTTTCCTCCATGCAGGGAACAGTTCTTACTTGTGTTGTGAATATCCAAAAAGAAACTTAATTAGTCACATAATGGTGGCTTGAGGATTGCTCTTAACTCAATTCCAGGAAAAAAAGCACTGTGCGAAGATTGTTCTCTTTTGTGTGAGGTTCCCATTTATTGCAGTACAGAAAAAATTTAAAAAAACAGAATGTTACCATGCAGATTGACTGGAGCTTAACATAACAGGCTTTCATCTGGATGTCGGTAAGAACTGTTGTGCTCCCCACCACCAATCCACTCACACTGATTTCCACCTTCATACATCTGGTGTATGAAATAAGTACAGCAGGTTACTGGCTGGCTACCAATTAAACAGAAATAGAACTATACTACACCCTTGTGGTCAAAATAAGGCACTTTGCACAAAAAAAAAGGAAGAATGGCTCCTACATAACCTAAAAATAATATAGCACCAATTAACAGATATATGGATTAATATATACATTGGGCAGTACACAAATATTAGCGGTATTGTTATACAAATTAACAGATATTTAGATATTAGGTTATTAACAGTATTATTAACAGTATCTCAGTGAGTAGTTGAACAGTTTGATGGCTCTAGGGACAAAGGAGTTTTTGAGCCTGTTCATCCTGCACTTTGGGAGGAGCAGCTTGTCACTGGACAGGCTTCTCTGGCTGGTGATGACAGTGTGCAGAGGATAGCTACATGATGCAACACATTGTACCTCGTAGGCCACATAAGCATGGGTGTTGGAAAGGATGCCATGGACGTGTATGTTTCATGGTTAAAAATGAATGTGATACAATTACAACAACAACAAGAAAAAAACGTTTTGTTTTTAGCATCCAGTTCACAGTGGTATAACAATGTATTTTAGAAATAGGAATTTGGTCAAGATCAATAAGTGTCCACTCAGGCTCCAGGTTTTGGCAGTGTAAAATGACGCTAGTGAGAGTGAGGTTTGTGTTGACACTGTTAGGTTTCCACCTCACTTCACAGGGAACGAAGAGTGTATGTGTGTGAAGAATCCGTCCTGATGCTTGATTGGAGAGTCTTCAACTACACAAGGCAGCCTGTGAGGTGTGTAGTCTTTGTAGAAGTATAAACCTTCCTTTCATTTATAAAATACTAGAAAAGGCAGTTGCGAATCAGTTATGTGAATATCTGCATAGTAACAGGCTGTTTGAAGATTTCCAGTCAGGATTTAGATTACACCATAGCACAGAAACAGCCCTAGTTAAAGTTACCAACG
>JAFBJR010000610.1:836401-853147 GCA_016785285.1 Brachirus orientalis
TATATGCTTCCTTTAGGAAACATTATTAGAAAGCACAACATACACTTTCATTGTTATGCAGATGATACACAACTTTATTTATCAATGAGGCCGGAAGAAATAAATCAGGTTGTTCAACTCCAGGAATGTCTTAAAGACATTAAGTCCTGGATGACCTGTAACTTCCTACTTCTAAACTCAGACAAAACTGAGGTTATCATACTCGGCCCTAAACACCTTAGAGACAAACGTTCTGACCATATTGTCACTTTAGATGACATCACCATGGCGTCCAGTTCCACTATAAGGAACCTTGGAGTTATTTTTGACCAGGATATATCATTTGACTCACATATTAAACACATTTTCAAAACAACCTTCTTCCACCTGCAGAACATTATGAAAATTAGAAACATTTCATCCTTAAAGGATGCTGAAAAACTAGTTCATGCTTTTGTTACATCAAGATTGGATTACTGTAACTCACTACTATCCGGATGTTCTATTAGGTCGGTTAAAACTCTTCAGTTAATTCAAAATGCTGCAGCACGAGTTCTAACAGGAACTAGTAAGAGAGACCACATCACCCCAGTGTTAGCTTCTCTACACTGGCTCCCTGTACAGTTTAGAATTCAATTTAAAATCCTCCTCCTCACGTACAAAGCCCTTAATGATCAGGCCCCATCATATCTTAAACATCTAATTTCACCTTATCAGCCCAACAGATCACTTTGGTCCCAAAACGCAGGTTTACTTGTAGTTCCATAAAAGTAGAATGGGAGGCAGAGCCTTTGGTTACCAGGCTCCTCTCCTGTGGAACCAACTGCCAATGTCGGTTCGGGAGGCGGACACTGTCTCTGTATTTAAAGTTAAACTTAAAACCTTCCTTTTTGATAAAGCTTATAGTTAGAGCTGGCTCAGGGAAACCTGAACCATCTCTTAGTTATGCTGCTATAGACCTAGACTGCTGGGGGATTTCCTGTGGTGCACTCACACTCACTCTTTCACACTCACTCTCTCACACTCAGGGTATGAATGTGACTTAATTATGTGTCTTTAACCTTATTTTATTTTTCTTCCTTCCCAAGTCTATGTCTGCTTCCTTCCATTCTATCTGTCCCTCTGTCCTCATCTTGCAGGCTGCAGGATTCAGATCCAGTTTTGATGATATTTGTCATGGTCCTGCTCTCCCTTTCCTCTCCTTCCCCTTCTCCGCTGTGATTCGTCATTCCACTCACCTGCGCTGGAGCGCACCTGCGGGTGGTTTCATCATCAGCCTCCTTCCTATTTATACTCCTGGTTTCCGCTGACTCATCGCCAGTTTGTTGTCTACACTCCGTATGGTAACGTGTATCGTCTTGGCCTCAGTTCTCATTCTGTCTGTTTTGCCTGCCTTGAACTAATTCCGATCTCCTTTTACTAGGAGCCTGGCTGCCCCTGTTTTGCCTGCGTCGTTCGTCTCTGTTTGGATTCACTGTCTGCTGTACTGCCCGCACTCACTGCACCCTCCTGCCACGGATAAGCACCTGCACCCCCCCCCATTCTATTTGCACTGTTAATAAAGCTGTGGAAACTTTCTGGCGTCTCGGCCGTTCTTGCATCTGGGTCCAGCCCTCTCAGGCTCTAAACTGACAGATATTATTATTATTATTATTATCAGTAACAATAATACTACTGTCATTATTACTATGCTCTGATTAAAAGTTCATCAGTATAGTTTCTTATCAATAGTGTTTGCTGCTGCTTGTATAAATGACACTGTAGTTCTATAAACTTGACATAACTGATTCTAAACTTGATACAACTGTTGTATATTTGCTCCTGGTCTCTCTCTTCTGTCTCTCCCTCACCTCCCTCTTTTTCTTTCTCTCCCCCCTTTCTGTCCCCCACCTCTCCTTACCTAAATTAGTTCTCAGCACAGATAAAGTAATTATTATGGGTGATTTCAATATTCACGTAGATATTGACAATGACAGCCTCAACTCTGCTTTTATGTCTGTAGTGAACTCAATTGGTTTTATTCAACATGTTAATAGACCCACTCATAGCTTTAACCACACTCTCGACCTTGTGCTGACTTACGGCATAAATGTCGAAAATTTTGTGGTTTTTTCCCCATAACCCTCTACTCTCTGACCATTTTCTAATCACATTTAGTTTTCTGATGCTCATTAACAGTGGCTATAGAGATAACTACTACTACAGTCGAAATCTGTCTGAGATGACTGTATCTAAATTTAAAGAACGAGTTTCACTGGCTCTGACATCACCGCACAATATAAGTGTCATTATAAGCGAGGATCCCTGCCCAAACTTAACTCCCACTAAAATTGACGATCTTGTCAATAGTACAGTAATTGCACTACGTGAAAACACTAGACTCTGTTGCCCCTCTAAAAAGGAAGGTAGTGTCAGAGAAGGTTGGCCCCTTGGTATAACTGCACATTACGCACCTTGAAACAAACAACACGCAAGCTAGAAAGGAAGTGGCGCTCCATTAATCAAGAGGAGTCCTTCTTAGCCTGGAGGGATAGTCGTTTCTCTTCAGTTTCTCTTCAGCACCGTGGCCAGACTGACACAGAGTCATAGCTCTGTTGAACCAACCATCCTACTAACTCTAGGTAGTAACGACTTCATGATATTCTTCACTAATAAGATAGCAACCATTAGAAAAAAAGTTAATCGCATCCTGCCAACTAATAATACAGATCTGTTGTCCTTGCAACCCCCTGTCGCATCTCATTTAGATAACGTCTTACCTATAGATCTCTCTGAGTTAAACGCAGTAGTAGCAGGATCTAAACCCTCATCTTGCCTACTCGACCCCATCCCCACAACAATATTCAAGGAAGTTTTACCATTAATTAATAATTCCATATTGTATCAAATAAATCTCTCTCTCTACTTGCAGGCTATGTACCACACTCTTTTAAAGTTGCTGTAATTAAACCCCTACTTAAAAAAACCTACTCTTGACCCGGATGTTCTGGCTAATTATCGTCCAATATCTAACCTTCCGTTTAGCTCTAAAATCCTCAAAAAAGCTGTAGCAAGCCAATTGTGTGATTATCTGCTCAGCAACAACTTGTTTGAGGACTTTCAGTCAGGGTTTACAAAACACCATAGCACGGAAACAGCACTACTAAAAGTCACAAACGGCCTTTTGATGGCCTCAGACAATGGCCTTGTATCTATACTAGACCTAGAACTGTTAGACCTGAGTGCTGCATTCGACACTGTTGACCATAACATTTTATTACAGAGGTTGGAGCATGTTATTGGTATCAAAGATACCGAATTAAACTGGTTTAAATCCTACTTATCAGAGAGATCTCAGTTTGTTCATGTTAATAATGAGTTTTCTCTCCCTACTGGAGTTAATCATGGAGCTCCACAGGGTTCAGTTCTAGGACCACTTCTTTTTACTTTATACATTTTATGCAGATGACACACAGTTATACATATCCATGAAGTCATATGACAGTAATCAAGTTATAAAGCTCCAGGAATGTCTCACAGACATTAAATAACAAAAAAAAAAAAAAAAAAATGATTCACATGATTCACACAGTACAATATTACACAATGTCCATGTCTGCTTTTGATTTTGAATAGTTGTGTGGTGTTTTCACTTACATTTCTGTTTCCAAACGGAAAGAAGCTTTCTGGCTTGTACATGTCTCAATGCTGTTATCAAATCATCCTCCGTTACAAAGCATAGATCATCATACGTCTCGACTCCAATGGACTGCAAGTGCTCTTCCAGGATGTTTTTGCTTACTGCTTGAAGTTCTGGTAGGACTTCCATGATGGCGACTTCATTATGATGGTGCTCTGAGTCACTCATATTTGCACTGAGGAAGAAATGCCACCTTCAAACAGCACAGAAAAAATATATACAGTACATACCCTTAACAGAGCAGGGGCATGCATCAGTTAACACTTATTAATGTTAATCCGCAGTGAGAATAAGTGAGCTTTAATTGGACTTTATTTTGCCACAATACTGTGTTTTAGTGGAATGACTTGGTATCCATCAAGAATGTATGATACCAAAGGATAGAAATCGGGCAAGTCATTAATGTTGATATACTGTAACCCAAGACTGTCCTTTGTCACAGAATACAGATGGTGTTCTGAGAGGAAGATGCCTTTGTAGATATCCATCAACACATACACAGATGTGTCACTTTGAATGAAGATGAGCAGAAGTTCACCAAACTCCATATACTCATCATTTCTGTACACAAGAAACTGTCCTTTTTTTTATGCAGTGCCCTTGTACTGAATGTCTGTGGTAACTGTGGTATTGCTTTCTGAAAAGCCGAACTCCCTGACTGCATGTTTAATAGTGTCACTGTAGAGGTTGGGATAAAACGCACAGCTGTCTTTCACTTGCAGTAGTTTACTGCATTCTTGTCCAGCTAAAAGATATGCCTGATACAACTGATGACGCTCTGACAAAGTTTGACAAATGTTTTTGAAGTTTTTCAAGTGTCTGGGACCTCTTTTAAAATAGCTGTGCTTACTCTCAAACCTAAGTGTCCATAACCTAATCAATGGACCAAATTTCAAGAACAGTGCTGAATAATGGCGCAAATAGTGGTGCTTGGGTTTTAGTTGAATTTCAGGAAAGAAAATCTTTCTCAACTCCAAATATTCTTGAATCAAAATGTCAAGATATGCTATCTGGTACAAGGAAATGTTCTGAGCACAAATAAGATCCACAATGTCTTTTAGCTGGAGAACTAACTGCCATACTTCATCCTCATGGTTTTGCACTTTGTCACCAATTAAAACTGGTAGCAATCTCAAAAGGTTCCAGTTTTGAATGGCTTGCCCTGATAACTTGGCTCCGTCAGGTTTGACAGCACATGGCTTTGTAAGTGCTTCAGATCCTTTGTACTTAAACTGTTTGATGCACCTTTTTAAGAGTGAGTATGTGAACCATTTTTTCTTTTTTATATTTATAGGTTCTTCAAGTACAGTGCTAGATCATATGACAAGACTCCTGCAAAGACGTCATGACCTAAGCAAGGCGGGAGACCAGGCAGGGAAACGTGAAAAGACTCAAGGGTATTAAAGATAGAGTTTACCTTTATTCCTCTCACGTCTTCAAGGTTTTCAGCCTGGAGATCAGCAACAGCCACGTCATATGTCTCTGGGGTGCGTGGAGGACCACAGACATTCGGATCAGCCTCAAACTCACTTCTCGTGATTCCACAGTACCTGCAAAAATATTGAGAGCGGCTGAAGTTCTCTGTAAACCCACCTATACAATGAGAACCCAAGTTATCCCCAGCAATGCAGTAAAGACCCACTTTTACTGTTTCTCCATCTACATTATTCCATCCGTTTCCAAGGATTTCAGATCTGCCAACAACTCTGAAAAAACTTTGGCTACTCCAAAACGCTTAAGGTCATTCTCAACACACAACAAGACTAGAAACATATTATCAGTATTTGAACGCAAATGAACGGGTAAATTTTCTAATGAAAGATAGACTGCAAGAACTTTGTGCGTCCTTTTAGCAGAACCCAGGGGATTCACAATTTCAAATGAATCTTGGTACAAAATCAGTTTGAGGCTGTCAGGGTTTTCATTAAAGAACTGGTGAAATTTGAAATTTTGTCCATCATATACATCCGTAAAAACCTCTACATCCGGATCTCCATACTGTTGTGACTGTGTATTCCTCCCCAAATGTGACTGTAAAAAGCTCTTCAGAGTGTCTGCCACTGGTATGTAGTAAGCATATTTTTGTGTCATGTTTTCATCCATTACCAACTCCACTTTTTGGGGTTCTGTGTATTTAAACATTTTTTGGAATGTCTGATTTCTGGAGTTTGTTGTTCTTAATTGTCCCTGATGACAGGCAGAGAACAAATCTGTCTCTTTAATGCAATCACAGATTTTAGCGACTGCTTCATCTGATAGGTTCATATCTTTTTTTAATAAAGAACTTAGTTTTGTTATTGTGTAGGCTTGACCTAACTCGTGCACATTTTGCATTTCCTCAACAATAGTCTGTATAGTAGAGGCATGAATAAGCAGCTGTCCTTGCAGTTTAAGGTAAAAGAGGCATATGTTTCTAAGATAAGACTGACTATCATTCTCTGTCATATCACTGGCTGCACTAGCTGTTGGCATTGCTTCATGTGTGTTTTCTGAATAATCTGTACTGGTAATGACATCTGGGGGCTCATCAATACCATCAGGGGAGCATGCTTTATGCTTCCTACACATGTGAGAGTAAAGGCGTGCTTACAACCACTTACTGGACACAACACAGACCTGCCCTCTCCAATAAGATCATTTAAGTGAGACACTAACTCTTTTACCGTGTGAAAATGATGGGCACATAATGAAACTGCACATTTTAAATCTGCCGCAACAGCTATAGCAGCTTCCGGTGCAGGTGCATTGTGCACACGATAAAAATGGCCCTTGAAAGCTAAGTGTTGAATGTTTGGCTACAGTTGGCGCCAACACATTTGAAAAAACAACAGGGCTCATTTCTATGCACTCTGCAATGCTGTACATAGCCTCTTAATGTATCTAATTTCTTTTTACAAAAGACACAGGTGATCATTTTTAGGATTTCAAGCGTTTGCCTGTGCTTTTCAGCTGAACTAGGTTATCACGCACTAATCTAGCTAGCAACTAACATTACTAATCTTAAATATCAACTGGTGCTAGCTTACACCATGTGGTTTCAGTATACATTTTTGTTTGGTCTCGAAAAAAAGTAGGCAAAATGTGAAACTTACCGTGCAAATTTTCTGATTGAACAGCAGTAGACCGCCCACAAAACTTGTGTTTTAAATCGTAGCTTTGTCCTGAAAAAATAAAAAGTAGTCCAACGATTTCTGCTCTGCTCCTGTGTTCTCTCCAGCAAGCCTGGTTCGCTCGTTAATGACGTCAGTCGTAGTCGTGGACAAGGAGCTCCTCCTTCTCCCACTGAAAAGCAGCAGACCCTCCACAAAACTTGTGTTAAAATTGTAAATTTTGTCCTAAAAAATAAAATGACAAAGTGGTCTGAAGATGTCTGCTCTGCTCCTGCGTTCTCAGTAAGCGCACTCTGGCTTGATCATTAATGACGTCAGCCGCAGCTGTGAAGTCATTATCCAATCAGAGACGAGCTTCAGTAGCGCACTTTTGAAATTCAAAATTAGGCAGACTGGAGTCGGTTTAAGTATAAGTCTGCAATTAGGGGAGGCACTTTTAGGTTGTTTAGCCTGTGGTAATAACACAATGCTCAAATTATATTATATAATATATATATAATATTATTTTATCAATATAAACCAGTAGGCTAAGTACATTAAATTTTAAAGACTAAAAGAAACACAAATCATAGAAGAATTAGGAATGAACAGAAGTACTTTACATATATCAATAGTTTTAATTTATTTTAGCCTGCACTCTACAATAGGCTACAAATAGCCTAAATTGTAAAAACAATTCAATTCAATTTTATTTGTATAGCGCCAAATCACAACATACATTATCTCAAGGCACTGTACATAATAAGGCCAAAACCTTTACAATATTACAGAGAGAAAAGAAACCCAACAGTTCACACAATGAGCAAACACTAGGCATCAGTGGAGAGAAAAAACTCCAGTTGGGGTGAGAGGAAAATGGGGGACAGAGGAGAGGTGGGGGACAGAAAGGGGGGAGAGAAAGAAAAAGAGGGAGGTGAGGGAGAGACAGAAGAGAGAGACCAGGAGCAAATATACATCAAGTTTAGAATCAGTTATGTCATGTTTATAGAACTACAGTGTCATTTATACAAGCAGCAGCAGAGATTATTGATAAGAAATTATACTGATGAAATTTTAATCAGAGCATAATAATAATAAAATAGCATAAAATAATAAGACAGCAGTATTATTGTTACTGATAATAATAATAATAATGATAATAACATCAAAACTGGATCTGGATCCTGCAGCCTGCAAGATGAGGACAGAGGGAGAGAGAGAATGGAAAGAAGCAGACATAGACTTGGGAAGGAAGAAAAAAATAAGGTTAATGACACATAATTGAGTCACATTCATACCCTGAGTGTGAGAGAGTGAGTGTGAAGGAGTGAGTGTGAGTGCACCACAGAAAATCCCCCCCAGCAGTCTATGTCTATAGCAGCATAACTAAGAGATGGTTCAGGTTTCCCTGAGTTTGATTTTGGGCGGTAATTGGCTAAAACCTCTGGGTCGAGGGTAGCTTTTTTAAGAAGGGGCTTAATAACTGCAACTTTAAAAGCTTGGGGTACATATCCAGTTAATAAGGAAAGATTAATTCTATTTAATATGGAGTGTTTAATTAAGAACATTTTGTTCGGTTTGGTAGGGATGGGATCTAACTGTCAGGTTGACAGTTTTGATGAGGGGTGATGTTAATTCTGGGAGATCTATAGGAGATAAACTGTGTAACTGTATATCTGGTGCTTCTAAGGTTAGAAGAGAAGAGGTGGTCAATTTTTCTTTTATCAATGTTACTTTATTCACAAAGAAATTCATGAAGTGGTCACTGCTCAGTGTTAAGGGAATAGACGGCTCAGTAGAGCATTGACTCTGTGTCAGCCTGGCTACAGTGCTAAACAGAAACTTTGGATTGTTCTTGTTTTCTTCAATTAAAGAAGAATAATAGGTTGCTGTAGCTTTATGAAGGGCTTTTTTATAAGCTACAAGACCATCTTTCCAGGCTACATGAGATTCTTCTCGATTAGTGGAACGCCATTTTCTTTCTAATCAAAACAAGATTAGGGTTTTTAGGGGGGGGCTGGCTTGAGACCAATGGGGGTGTTGGTGACAACACAGGGTGTCCAGTACAAGTTCCAAAGTTCAAAAAGGTTTTTATTCTAAGGGTTGTGATTGAGTAATTGACATGGACTAGTTGGAGGTGATTAAATGTGGGAAAATGAATGGGGAGAGAAGAGACATGGCTCTGGGCTGCTAGGTGAGGAGGGAAACCAATAATCTTCCAATCAAATGTTATTATAATTGTAGCCAATATGAATAGGCCTATAGTCAACCTCTCAGGTTCACAACATTTTTATTACCTCAATTTGCATTGTTTCATCAATCATGTTAAAAGTACAGCATACGCTAAAAATAAATTGTAAAGTGACTTATATACATTTTTTGTATTTTTCAAAACAGCTGACCAAAACTATAGTTTTTACAATATTTGCATGTAAAATTAACAAAACTGTTTTGTTATGAGTATTACAGTATTTCTCAGTTTGTTACCAATATTTGTAGTTTTAACCAAAAAAAATGTTATTATGATTATAAAAAATTATAATCACATGTTGTTGTAAATATAACAAAAACATTTTGTTTAATAGTTTACAAAAGTTAACTGTGATTTAATCAATAAATATATGTTTTGGGGTTTATAATACTTTTCTGTATGGATTTTGCATAGCTTTTATGTAGATTTCACGGTCATTTTTTACAGTGCAGCGATGTTTACAGTCTGGCCTCTGTTTGTATTTTGGTCAACCCAGTCACCTCCACGCCTCATGCCCCGTACTGCCAAAAGCCAGAGCTCACCAGTGAAAAGGAGAGCGCTGGTGAGCCTCACTGTCTCCTCCACCTCTAACTCAATCCCTCATATTTCTATTGTCTATCACTGCTTCATTTGTTTGGGAACACCATTCTATCTTCTCTCTGCCCTCACTGACTCCGTTCAGATAAAAATTTCATAGATTCCAATCTGGTCAATCAAAACAGCATTCCGCTCATTCCACTATCCACACTCCAGAACATCAACGCCTTAGACAGCCGTCTCTTAGCCCACGTCACTCACCAAACTGCTCCACTTGTAACGATTCAGTAGAATCGTAAAAAAAGGGAAACTAAAGGAGGACCCAAAAAAGGCAGGGGCAAGAGGATTCTATACGAGAAGTAATTTCTAATTCACAAAAAGGTAACAAAAGAAGTCCAGTCCGAAAGCAAACAAAAACACTGAGGCTGGCCGGCTGAGCTTAGGAGAAAACCACAGTCTGGGAGGAAAGGAAATGGAGCATTAGGAAAACGTAAAAAAAACAACCAAACACTGGTACAAAAAACGAGGAGCTAGATCAAGGACGAGTTCTGCAGGATGTGTGTTACCGAGCGTGGCAAACATGACACGCTGACAAGGAGGAAGCAGGAAATCCAGGTATAAGTAGTTGAGACCAAATAAAGAGATTGGATGCAGCTGCGCTGATCACTCAGCCTGCCCAGCTGTGCCGCCAACCTCCAATAAAGCACACGTTAAGCACACATAGATAAACAGGAAACACAACAATAAAACACAGAAAATGACTCAAAACCCTGGCCAGGGAACAAATCATGACACCACTCACCCTATTAGCATCTGGTAATCACCAAGAGACTATTCACTTTTTCTGTTATCTCCCTTCCCGACACCCCTTTAGTTTTAAGTTACCCACGGCTACGCACCCACAATCCCCACCTTGATTGGTCTAATGGTTCCATTTCCAGTTGGAGCATCCATTGTCACTCTCACTGTCTCAGGACAGCTCACAACTCTCTGTCTGTTTCCAGCCACCTCCTGATCTTTAGTAAAACCAAAGCTCTCTCGTTGCCTCCACATCGACCCTATGATTGCATTTACTCCCCTGTTACCCGTTACCCTCCAGTCATCTATACAACCTCTCTCACCCTGAATATGAGGTCATGGAAACCTGCCTTGCCTCCAGTCCCATTTACCCCTCCTAGTTTCCTGTAGGAGCAAGTTTCTTCTTTGTAAAAAAAAAAAAAAAAGATCAATCACTTTGCCTATGCATAAATTACCATGGTCTCAACAACATCACTGTTAAGGGCTTTGTGTTATTTTCTTTTTTATTTTTATTTTTCCTAAATTCTCTTAATTTTTAACTTGTGTGCTCTTTCCTATGGTACTTACTGTGTCTGATTTGGAGCAATTGTAACAACAATTTCCTTCGGGATAATAAAAGTATTCTGATTCTGATTCTGATTAAGAACAGATATCCACTTCCCCTGACAACAAAACCCGCATTTAAAACTTCCATTGGTCATTTTGAGTATCTGGTGATGCATTTTGGGCTCACCAATGCCCCAGCTTTTTTCCAAGCACTTGTTAATGACATGTTCCATGACATGCTCAATAAATTCATTTTCGTGTACCTAAATGACATTTTGATTTTTTTTTCCAATAACCTTGAACAACATAAGATCCATGTCTGCACAGTTCAGCACCTTTTAGAAAACCGTTTGTTCATCAAAGCTGAGAATTCACATCCTCTCTGTTAGCTTCCTGGGGTTTATTATTGAAAAAGGGAAGGTCTGGGCCGGTCCTGCAAAGATCCAAGCCGTAGCTGATTGGCCCATCTCCGTCACAAGAAAGCAATTGTAACGCTTTCTCGGCTTTGCGAACTTTTGCCAGCGATGATTAAAAATTACAGTAAAGTGGGGGCTCCCTCACCCAACTCACCTCACCCAAGGTCCCATTCACCTGGTCCACCCTGGTCCCTGCACTCCACTGCATTACTGCCCGCAATCCATCTTTCTGGTCGTCACAACTGACCTGGGTGGAATATGCACATAATTTCCTCACTTTGTCAGCCACAGGTATGACTCCTTTTTTGGCTAGATGTGGCTTCCAATCCCCCTTATTTCCCTCAGAAGAGGAAGAGTTGTAATTTACCATGGTTTAAGATTAGGTTAATATTATTATGTTTCCAATGGCAATTTATTATATTTGTAAAGATTATAATGTAATTTTACATTAAATGTGAGGTATTAAATTATAGATTGCTGTCCATGACAACAAAGACATACAAAATGACAGAAATCAGCAGTCATTAAAAATGTTTTCCTTAATATTGTGGGTAATTAATCATGTGTTTAAAGGTGCTGTTTGTAGTATTTCTGGGGCTTTATTATCAAAAATCACATTTACTATCCATAATCAGTATGCTAATATTGTATAATCTGTATTATTTCTGTAGCCTTGAAATTAAAATTAAAGTCCCATACTCACGGACCGTGGCTCCATAGTCCTCCAGAATCGGAACATGCCATGTTTCTACAGGAGCTTGATGTGGGCAAACATGTAGAGGAGTTTCCAGCTCCATCGACGAAGAAGAAAGTAAGTCACATGACATAGCTGCAAGATGGAGGGAGCGCAGAGAGAGAATAAATGCGGGACATTTTTCAGCATTCTTGAGGACAGAGGATCATATTTATTATGTTAGTGAAGAAACAGCACCGGCACCTGAGTCCACGTACTGACAGGAAAGATAACATGACACTGGAAATGTATTCGTTTCTAGCTTTGTGGGGGCCCTAAGCAAGATGCTGTTTTGGGGCCTCTAGTTTGTCAAACTGTGATGAAGAGATTCCTAACCCTTTAGATAGTCTACTAAGATGCCACAATCTATTACACTTCATGAGCAAAACAGGCTTCAGGTAAAATTAAACATCTTAAGTTGAGCCACTCAGGCAAGTTAAACTCACTCACTCATTTTCTACCGCTTTCTCCACTAAGGGTCACGGGGGGTGCTGGTGCCTGACTCCAGCTGACATAGGGCGAGAGGCAGGGTACACCCTGGACAGGTCGCCAGTCCATCACAGGGCCACATAGAGACAGACAACCATTCACTCTCACATTTACACCTATGGGCAATTTAGAGTATCTAATTAGCCTAATCCCCAAATCTGCATGTTTTTGGACTGTGGGAGGAAGCCGGAGCGGCAAGTTAAACTCATTAAAAAAACACTATAATACAAGGAAAACAATCGTCTATATGTCAATAAATAGAACAGATTGAGTATTTATAAAAAAATGTTTACTTTAAATAAGAAAATCCAACAAACCAACAAGTGCAACAATAAACACAAACCAACACTGAAAATAATGCTTAATTACCTTAGTCTCACACTTATCAGCATAACACCTAATAATAACACACATTATTCACAGTAACAGTCATAGTGGAACTTCCTGGGTGGGATTTTCAGGAGATCCTTCTGGCTCAATGTCTGGAGCTACAAAATATTTTATAATTGCTCCTGCAAAGACAAATCTCATTAAATCATCAAGCAAAATAGATCATGGGTGCATATTCCTATTTTATTATTACAGTGATGTTGCAGTAATACAGGAAAATTAAAATTAATTTGTTTTTATATTAAACATTGTAATTGCAGTGTCCCATTAAAGCTTTTAAAAATTGTCAAAATTGTATTTTTTTGCATTAGTTTACACACTGTACTAGTTAAAGCAATAAAACTAAGATAAATGATCCACTGTCACAATAGTCTAAAATAGTCAACACCATGCCTAATAAAACATTTCCATAAAATATTTCTTTGAATTATAAAACAGTAGGACACTTCTAATTATTTACTTACAATATTACAAGATGAGATGAGTGAGAGTGATATGAAAATTGAATTGAAATGAAAATATGAAATATCTACAGGCAGGATAAGATGAGATCCTCCCAGTGCTGTCTGTAAATGTACAAATAATGTATCTAAGGCAGAACTGGGAGAAGTGTTGCTGTAGGCTTAACACAGCTGGAACCTGGCCTCAATATTTCCTCTCCTGGTCAGTAGACATGTCCCTACAGTTGGCACAAGAATGCCATCTTACCCCTGGTACACCAGCAGAAGGTGAGTTATCATCCGTGCACAGATGCATCATCAGGTGAAGGATCAAAAATTAGACCTGGTTGTCTCTCCAGCAGCTATGCTGTTAGGTCTCTGTACTCATCCAGAGTCATCTCCACCAGAAGTCTATATACATAAAACACAGAAAAGAGAAAAATATCTTTAAAAGTGTTAGTTTGAGTTGTGTTTGGTTGATAATATGACAGTGGACTGTATGTTATGGTTTAAAAAAGGGTAAGGATGCTTGAACTTTTAACACAAGTTCAAGCGTCCATTTCTGTTGTTTACATATAAAACTTCTGAGCGGAAGATATTTATAGAAATGTTTATTATTAAGATTGTATTCATTTCTCAACCCTTCAAAAGACAACACTATATACAAACTTTTTGATACAGCTCTCTAACAGATTTTACACCTTTTAAGGCATTGGTTACCCCTATATCAGGCTGAACTGAGAGAGGTATTTTCCCTTAAATATTTATGAATACCATACCAGACTTTTATCATGTGTTTAACTATTGGGTTTTTAGTATGTTTTCTTAGTTTAGCCACTGTATCTGAATACAGGTAAGAGGAAAAGGTTAATTTCTAATCTTGGGTTTCCATTTCTATCCAATGTGGGGGATCTTCCTCAGAGAAATAAATAAAAAAAAAGGGAAAGCCTGTGTTCATTTCGTTCAGTTCGTCCAACTGTCTTATCTACTTATCTTTTGAAAGCCTTATCCTTAGTCTATCTAATCCTAGTTTAAAATCACAGAAACTGGTTCTGATAGTCACTGTTTATTGTCCACCTGCACCTTATTCAGAGTTTCTGTCTGAGTTTTCTGAATTTGTAACTGAGTTATTGTTAAGACAGATAAAATCATAATTGTGGGGGGGATTTCAACATCCGTGTAGATGTTGAAAGTGATAGTCTTAATTCTGCATTTAATTCACTGTTAGAGTCAATTGGTTTCACTCAGCATGTAAATAAACCCACTCACTGCCTTAATCACACCCTTGATCTTGTGCTCACTTATGGCATAGATATAGAAAATGTAAATATTTCTCCCCAAACCACCTCTTAACTGACCATTATTTACTTACATTTAATTGCACAATAACTAACTACAATAACATTAAGAAAAAAATGCCACTACAGTTGGTTCCTGTCTGATAATAATATTATTATTTTCAAATAGACAGTACAGCCATTATTTAACTCCATGCTAAGTACACCTGAAGTTAACAGTTATGATTTTACACCCACTTTCATTGATAATCTTGTTGATAATACTACATTAAATAGTGTTGCCCCCCTCAAAAAGAAAGTGATGAATCAGAGGAGAGTAGCACTATGGTTTAATTCCAATACTTGCACTCATACATAGATTAGAAAGAAAATGGCATTCCACTAGAAGAATTTCATGTAGCCTGGAAAAATGGTCTTGTAGCTTATAAAAAGTCCTTCATAAAGCTACAGCAACCTATTATTCTTCTTTAATTGAAGAAAACAAGAATAATCCAAAGTTTGTGTTCAGCACTGTAGCCAGGCTGACACAGAGTCAATGCTCTACTGAACCGTCTATTCCCTTAACACTGAGCAGTGACCACTTCATGAATTTCTTTGTGAATAAAATAACATCAATAAGAGAAAAAATTGTTTATAAGGAAATTGACTTTCCTTATTAACTGGATATGTACCCCAAGCTTTTAAAGTTGCAGTTATTAAGCCCCTTCTTAAAAAAGCTATCCTCGACCCAGATATTTTAGCCAATTATCGACCAATATCAAATCTTCCCTTCATTTTTAAAATACTAGGAAAGGCATTTGTGAATCAACTATGTGAATATCTTCAGGCTGTTTGAAGGCCTGGCCAACAGAATAAACCACTTCTTTAATAGTTTCAACCATTCCACAATCCCTCCACTGGCCCAGACAGGGTGTGCCCCCAGCTGCTTAAGACTTGCACCGCTAAACTCAGGGAGCCACTGCAACAGGACTACAACCTCAATCTTCATCTGGGGAGAGTGTCTACCCTCTGGAAGATGTCATGCATTGTTCCAGTTTCAAAAAAGAACTGGCCCAGCAAGCTCAATGACTTCCGACCAGTGGCACTCACAGCACACCCAATGGAGACTGTGGAGCGGCTCTTCCTCAGCCTCCTCAGGCCTCAGATACAGCATGCTCAAGACACCCTACAGTTTGCCTATCAGGCAGAGGATGCCATCCTCTACCTCCTACACTGAGCCTACTCGCACCTGGACAAGGGAAGCGGCATGGTCAGGATCCTCTTTCTAGATTTCTCAAGTGCCTTCAACACAGTCCAGCCCCCTGCGCTCCAGGACAAAATAACAAAAATGCAAGTAGACCCCTGCCTGATTGCTTGGATCTCCAGCTACCTCACCAACAGACCACAGGACGTCAGGCTGAAGGACACCATGTCCGACACTGTGATCAGCAGCATAGGAGCTCCGTAGGGGACTGTGCTGTCTCCTCTCCTCTTCATCATGTACACCTCAAATTTCTGCTACAACTCTGAACTGTGCCACATTTTGCAGACGACACAGTGTAATGGAAAATCCTATATCTAACCGTGTTTTCAATATACATACACATATACATACGCACATACTCATTAAGTCTTCAACTCTTCACCTCACAACTATACACAACTTGTTTCATTATAACTGATAAGATATACCAGCATGACTTTGGACAATTGCTGCCTCCTTAAAAACTTCTCTCTGTTTCCCATGACTTTGATTACTTTTGCCTCCTCCTTGTGTATCCAATCCAATCCAATCCAACTTTATTTATAAAGCACTTTAAAAACAACAACAGCTGAGGCAAAGTGCTGTACATTAGAGAAGAATAAGATAAACTACTAAAACATACTAAAAGATGGACAAAACGTAAAACACTGTTGATTGTACTTATGTACACATATATACAGTACATCCGTGCAGCAGATGAAATGGGCTATATACACATACATATGCATAGACATGCATAAGAAACATACATACCTACATACACAGTGCATACATATGCATAATATATATACATATATATACACTCACACATACTCTCTCTTACTCACACACACCTATGTATATACACAAAAACAAACA
>JAFBJR010000610.1:853826-866240 GCA_016785285.1 Brachirus orientalis
CGCATGACAGGGGAGCAGTGGAGGATTCAGAACCAGCAAGCCGTACACACATGGTTCTATCTGCCAGATAGGACATGAACCATTTTAAAGCAGTACCACAAATGCCCACTAGCTGTTGTAAGCGCAACAGTAATATGCTGTGGTCCACTGTGTCGAAGGCAGCAGTAAGGTCAAGCAGGACAAGAATAACCATAGTCGCCAGAATCAGAAGCAAGTAAGATGTCATTAAAAACCTTTAAAAGAGCCGATTCTGTGCTATGCAGGGTTTTGAAACCGGACTGAAAACCCTCCAGGATGTCATGCTCATCCAGGAAAGACTTCAGCTGACCATAAACAATTTTCTCCAAAATTTTAGAGATAAAAGGCAGCTTCGAAATGGGTCTAAAATTAGCTAAGGCAGACTGATCAAGACCTGTTTTTTTAATCAGAGGTTGCACTACTGCATGTTTAAATTTTGCAGGCACCACACCAGAAGACAGACTACTTTTAATAATGGCACAAACTGACTGACCTATAATAGGGAAAACATCTTTAAATATTTGAGGGGGAATTGCATCATAAGGGGAACCAGAAGGTTTGATATGGCTAACTACATCCTTTAAAAATGACAGACTCACAGGCTCAAACTGATTGAAGACAGCAGAACAAGGAACATAGATCGCAGGGTCAGAAACAGGCGGTAAAATTAGCAGCCTAGCATTAGAAACCTTTTCAATAAAAAAGTTCAGAAAATTATTGCACAATTCAGGGGAGGATTCCAAACAGATGGCCTGTGGGACATTAAGAACAGAGTCAATTGTTTTAAATAGTACATGTGGCTTATGGCAGTTCGAAGAAATAATGTCCGATAGATATTCCCTTTTAGCCGCTTTGACAGTGTTGTGGTAATGGTGCCAGCAGTCCTTCAGCATTTGAAATGACACCTGCAGTTTGTCCTTCTTCCACTTGCGTTCAGCTTTGCGGCACTCCCGTCTGACAGCACGAGTTCTGTCATTAAACCAAGGCTCAGGTTTAAGTTTAGGCTGCTTGGTTTTTAATGGAGCAAAAGGAGGAGTGGAACCAGGCACTGAGCTCCTCAGTGTCAGACAGAACTGAGGACGGAGGGACACTGAAGTGGTTAAAAGCAGCAGAGAACTGGGCAGCAGTCAAAGGGTTAAGAATCCGACATTGTCCAGCAGGAGCGCGAGTGTGTAGCCTTTTTGTCTATAAGAAGCTCCACCATTTTGAACTCCTTCACAGATCAACCTTGTGCACTGTAAACCTGTTCCTTCTGCAGAATAAAACACAAAAGACTGGTGGTGTCACGGTTCGAAAGAACCATAAAAAGGGAAAACTAAGAGAGGACCCAAAAAGCAGGGACGAATAGATAAGGGGAAAAAAAGGCAATTTAATATTACAGAAACTAAAGGTAACCAGTCCAAAACAAACACAAAACGCTGAGTCTGGCCGGCTGGCAGGGCAGAGCTCAGGAACTCGGGAGTCTAGAAAAAAGGGAAACGGGGAATTAGGATTTTCAGAAATAATGCACGAACACGAACTACACAAAACAGGAGAGAGAATGCGACTAGTGGATCGAGTGTCTCTAGGATTACCAATCGACGAACACATGACGCGCTGACGCCAGACAGCAGGAAACCCCAGGTATAAATAGGCGGTGATGATGAGAAAATCATGAACAGCTGCAGCAATCAGACACCCTGCTCCACCTGCCAACCAGCCTCCTAAAAGCAAAGAACAAAACACTTCCCCAGGAAACACAACAAAACACCTTATCAAAACAAGGCAGGAAGTGAACAAGAGGGAGAGGCAGCTCAAGCCCGACAGAACCTGACAGGTGGACTCCCAAAATTTCTTTATTTCTATCTCACCCGGGAACCAACGAAATTTCCACAACAATTTGGTGTCAGAAATGGGATCGTCTGGAAGTCTGCAGTTGCCCTGCGGTGATGTCGGGAGGGACGCCTGACCTCTACCTCGACACAGAAAAAGTCAGAGACAAGAGGGCTGACACCTGCTAGGACACCAGCTGACTGACACGGCGATCTTCGAATAGGAACAATTTTCTCAACCCAATGAAAAGTTGAAATTTTAATCTCTTGAATTATAAAATATAATTAAATTAGATTTTAACAAACAACTTAAAAAAAGAGAAAAATAAACAATAGATAATAGAAATAGAAAATAATAATTACTTGAATTAAAAGAAAAATTTGTTCACAAATCAGACTTTCTTTTCTATGATTGTGAGAGTTCTACTCCTGCTCTGGGTCCTAGCAGGGTGATGTTTAATCACTGCCATGATGTCCTATGTTGACAAACATCTGAAGATTACTGTTTAAAAAGGTTAGAGGCCTTCGGAGAGATTTTTATTTCTCCGTAAATTCTGTTCTTTAAAGGTTAAAAGTTAGAGGCCTTTAAGGGCGGCGTCCCTCATAAATTCTGTTCCTGTAAAGATATTTTTATAGGGGTTTGAGTTGACCTGAAAGTATCGCTTCCATAGCAGGGCGGAACTGTAAGGTGTTGGGTTAACCCACCATGTGTTTGGAACCACGGTTTGTCCACATTTGTGCACAAAATGGGGGACAGTAACAGTAAAGAAACAGTCCCAGAAGGACATGTAGTGGACATCATGCTACACAAATATGGTCCAGAGAGTGTAGAATGCTTGTCAAACAGGACAAAAGAATTTGGGTTTCCACCAAATGGTTCATTGAGTATGCCAAAACTGTCACAGTTAAGAGAGAAACTAATGAAGGAAAGAGAAAGTGTTAAAAAGAGGAAAAGTGTGCCGGTGAAATAGTTAGAAAAAAATGGAAAAGCATGAAAAATGTTTGAGAATGTGGGAAGAAGAGGCTTTTAGAGAATGAAATAAATTGCAAGGTGTAATGACGAATTTAAAGGTTAACTCAGCACAGCACTGGAGTGGAAACTCCACGTCAACCTGGGAAGACAGCTCAAGTTCCCAGAACATATCGCTGAAACTTCACTCCGCCCAGACATGGTGTTAACATCAGAGTCAACAAAGCAACTGGTCCTGGTAGAGATTACTGTTCCCTGGGAAGACCGGATGGAGGAGGCCAATGAGTGCAAGAGGGCCAAATACGCCGAGCTGCTGATCGAGTGTAGGAGCAAAGGCTGGAAAGCCTGCGGTGAACCAGTGGAGGTGGGGTGCCGGGGTTTTGCTGGCCAGTCCCTACATCGTACCCTCAAACTCCTTGGAGTTAAAGGTCAGCTGCGCAGAAGAGCCATCAGGAACATCATAGAGGCTGCGGAGAAAGCCTCTATGATCTGGAGGGGGGATGCGTGGAGTAGTGGGCCACTTGGACACAAGTCAGGGGCTGATCACCCCTGACTGGGTCGCTTGAGCGAGGGTGTTTGATGATTAAAGACCTGAAACACCCCATGACCTCGAGTTCATCACTGATGATGTGTCCAAGTAGCACCAAGAGGTGTATTATTGAACCAACTCAGATGAGAAGGGAAAGGCTTGAGCATCTGCCCAAACATGCAACATCAGGAAGAGCCTTTTTTGCAGTGAATTCAAACCTACACTGCATGAGATACGAATACGAAGTACTTTTATTCATCCCCGAGGGGAAATTCTTTTGATACAGCAGCATACACATCAGGTAAGGAAGACAAAGAAGAATACAACTTTTTTTTTTTTTTTTTTTTGATGCAACGACTCCTAATGAAAAAGTTGGGCCCATCAGATTATGCCAAAATTAAAGCCCATCTGGAAGGCGAGATAAGGATGGCATCTCCGATTTGGGCCGCACAAGGCAACGACCAATACCTCCAATCTCTGCCTTCTCTGGGTCTTCCTGATCTTGCTAAACATTTCTTTCCTCACTATGTGAAATTGACAAACAGGTTAGACCATGTGTCAAAAGGGGAATGAATGAACTCTATGAAGCCCATTTGAGATTCTTTCAAGGAATCATCACAACAATCATGGATTTCACACACACAAAAATCCAATTCAATTCAATTTTATTTGTATAGCGCCAAATCACAACATACATTATCTCAAGGCACTGTACATAGTAAGGCCAAAACCTTTACAATATTACAGAGAGAAAAGAAACCCAACAGTTCACACAATGAGCGTTTGCTAGGCATCAGTGGAGAGAAAAAACTCCCTTTTAACAGGAAGAAATCTCTGACAGAACCGGACTCAAAGATGTGCGGTCATCTGCCTCGACCGGTTGGGGTGAGAGGAAAATGGGGGACAGAGGATAGTCAAGTCAAGTCAATTTTATTTATATAGCCCAGTATCACAAACATAATTTGCCTCGAAGGGCTTTACAGTCTGTATAGCATGTGATACCCTCTATCCTTAGACCCTCACATCGAGTGAGGAAAAACTCCACAAAAAACCCTTTTAAGGGAAAAAATGGGAGAAACCTCAGGAAGAGCCACAGAGGAGGGATCCCTCTTCCAGGACGGACAGTAGGTGGTGTCACATATACAGAGACAAGTTCAGCAGTTACAAGTTACAAACAAAAATCAAAAATTCACAGAGAGAACAGACAAGAAAGACAGAGACCAGAATGATTCAAGAATCAGTAACATTAAGAACAATTATCATCATCATCTCATTCAGGGTGTGACATACGCTGCCACCATCTGGGGTTGGTTCCAGCTCCTTGTGGGACCCTCAGAAGAGGACAAGCTGTTGATGAAGGGTGGATTAGAAGAATTAACCTTAGCAGTAACAAGTAGCTATATGATATATGGTAATGGTTATGGTTATAATATTTGAGCTGTGGTGTTGAAGCTCTGGAATCAGGGATATCTGTGAAATAAGACAGAGAGAGAGGGAAGGAGGAAGAGCACAAACTAGGGGATGAGAGAGAAAACAATGTTATTGACATGATAAAAGTATGAGCGTTTGGGGAGGAGAGGAGGGAGAAGGAGGCAGCGAAGAAAGAGAGAGAGACATAAAGAGAATGAGAGTGCTATAATGGCTGTTCCCCCAGCAGTCTAGGCCTATGGCAGCATAATTAAGCAATGGCTCACTGTTGACTTGAACAAGCCCTAACTGTAAGCTTTATTAAAAAGGAAAGTCTTAAGTCTAACTTTAAATGTAGGGACAGTATCTGCCTCCCGGACCCACAATGGGAGCTGGCTCCACAGGAGAGGAACTTGGTGGCTGAAAGCTCCCATTCTACTCTTAGAGACTCTGGGAACTACAAGCAGGCCTCTATTTTCTGAGCACAGTGGTCTATTTGGGTGGTAAGAAATAATCATGTTTTTTAGGTAAGACGGGGCCTGACCTCTGAGTGCTTTATATGTGAGGAGGAGGATTTTAAATTCTATTCTAAATTTAATAGGGAGCCAGTGTAAAGAGCTCAGCACTGGAGTGATGTGCTCTCTTTTCCTAGTTCCCATTAATACCAGTGCTGCTGCATTCTGGACCAACTGAAGACTCTTTAGACACTTATTTGAGCATCCAGATAATAGTGAATTACAGTAATCTAGTCTAGATGTAACAAAAGCATGAACAAGCTTTTCAGCATCCTTTAATGACAGGATGTTTCTGATTTTAGTTATGTTACGCAGGTGGAAGTAGGATGACCTACAAACTTGTTGTATGTGTGAGTCGAATGATAAATCTGGGTCAAAGGTAACTCCAAGGTTCTTTACAGTAGAGCTGGAGGCCATGGTAATGCCGTCCAGGGTGACTAAATGCTCAGGTATAGTTTCCCTAATGTGTTTGGGGCCGAGCAACATAATTGCTGTTTTATCAGTGTTAAGAAGTAAGAAGTTATGTGTCATCCAGTTCTTAAAGACCAAACTCCCGAGAAGAGCTCACTATCATCTGTGGAAGCTTCACCTACCCAATTGCTGTCATCGTTCTCAGTTTCACCCCGAAGTTCATCGTCAACCTCCTCCAGCAACCCAAGCCCACTTCACTCACAGTGGGAAGACAACTTTGAAATTCCATGGAGTAAATTTCCTGAGGAACTGATGCATTCTTCGGAGAGGGGGAAAAGGCCAAGTGTTACGTTTTACACTGGGCCCTGACAGTACCCCCCCTCTAACGGGCACCTCCTGGGGACCTACCAGGTTTATCCGGGTACCTCCGGTAGAAGTCTCTGAGGAGGGCCGGATCCAAAATCTGGGCCCGAGAAACCCAGGACCGCTCCTCAGGACCGTACCCCTCCCAATCCACCAGGAACTGAAAACCTCTGCCTCGACGCCGGACGTCCAGAATCTCCCTTACCGTGTACGCCGGGAGGCCATCGACCAGAAGGGGGGGTGGGGGCGGCTCTTGCGGCGGGGCCAGGTCACTGGAGGCCACAGGCTTCAGGAGGGAGACATGAAATGTGGGATGGATGTTCAGGGAGGGAGGGAGACTAAGCCGCACCGCCGTCGGGTTTATGACCCTATCCACCTCGAAGGGCCCGATAAACCTGGGTGCCAACTTCCTGGACTCGACCTGGAGGGGGAGGTCCCGAGTGGACAGCCACACCTTGTCCCCGGGCCTGTACTCCGGGGCAGGAACCTGGTGCTTGTCTGCTACCCGTTGGTTCTGGGCGGCCGATCAGGTGAGAGCGGAGCGGGTTGCCCTCCAAATGGTGCGGCAGCGTTGGAGATGGGCCCGGACCGACGGAACAGCAACCTCTTCCTCCTGGGCAGGAAACAAAGGGGGCTGGTATCCAAAGCAGGCCATGAACCAACACCTCGACTGTGTTGTGAGCGTACTCTACCCATGGTAAATGTGTGCTCCAGGAGGCGGGGTGTTGGGCTGCCACGCACCGGAGGGCCGACTCCAGGTCCTGGTTGGCACGTTCAGTCTGGCCGTTCGTCTGAGGGTGGTATCCTGAGGAGAGGCTAGGTGTAGCTCCTAGAGCCTTGCAAAAGGCCCGCCACACCTGGGAGGCAAACTGGGGTCCACGGTCGGAGACGATATCTACTGGGATGCCATGTAGACGGAAGACATGTTGGACTAGCAGGTCGGCGGTCTCCAGAGCAGAAGGTAACTTGACCAGAGGGAGATAGTGTACACATTTAGAAAAACGGTCCACAATAGTCAAGACCACCGTATGTCCGTTGGAGGGTGGCAGGCCGGTGACAAAGTCGATAGTGATGTGTGACCAGGGACGGCTAGGGATCGGCAGGGGGCGCAGCAAGCCAGCAGGAGGTCGATGGGATATCTTTCCCCGGGCGCAGGTGGTGCAGGCGGTGACGAACTGCCTGACGTCCGCCGTCATCGATGGCCACCAGAAACTCTCTCGTAGGAAGTGAGCTGTGCGATTTACCCCAGGGTGGCAGGTCAGTCGGGAGGAGTGCCCCCATTGGAGAACCTCAGAACGAACGGTCGACGGAACGAAGAGGCGGCTGGGAGGTCCAGAGCCAGGATCCGGCTCGGTCCGCTGGGCTTCTAGGACCACTCGTTCGATGTCCCAGGAAGTGGCACCAATCAGGCAAGAGGCGGGCAGGATGGGCTGATCGACGTCCTCTTGATGGACAGGGTCATGTACTCTGGACAGGGCATCAGGTTTGGCGTTCTTGCAACCGGGCCGATAGGACAAGGAGAAATTGAAGCGCCCCAAGAACAGTGACCAGCGGGCCTGGCGAGCATTCAGCCTTCGAGCGGAGCGAAGATAGGCCAGGTTCTTGTGGTCAGTCCAGACTAGAAAGGGCTGCTCAGCTCCCTCCAACCAATGCCTCCACTCCTGGAGGGCCGCCACCACGGCAAGCAGCTCCCGCTTCCCGACATCATAGTTGGCCTCGGCGGGGGAAAGCTTGCGGGAGAAGTAGGCGCATGGGTGGAGCCTCTGATCCTCGGGGTGTCGTTGAGAGAGCACCGCCCCAACCCCACAGTCTGAGGCGTCGACCTCCACGATGAACTGGCGTGACGGGTCCGGGAGGGCGAGAACAGGAGCCTCAGTGAAGAGGGTCTTGAGTGAGTTGAAGGCAGCGTCCGCTTCTGGAGTCCAATGAAATGGCAGAGAGGCAGAGGTCAGCTTGGTGAGAGGAGAGGCCACCTTCGAGTAACCTCGGATAAACCGGCGGTAGAAGTTGGCAAACCCCAGGAAGCGCTGCAACTGTTTGCGGTTCAGAGGGGGGGGCCAATTGGCTACTGCCTCGATCTTCCTAGGGTCCGGCTTCACGCTGCCTCCTGCCAAAATAAACCCAAGAAAGTCAATTTGATGAACATGGAAATCGCACTTTTCTGCTTTCACAAATAAGCTATTTTCCAAAAGTCTCTGTAGCACTAGGCGAACATGTTGTTTGTGTTCCAATTCATTACGGGAAAAAATTAAAATATCGTCCAGGTAAACGAAAATAAACTGATTAAGCATGTCCCGGAGTACATCATTTATCATATTTTGGAACACAGCGGGAGCATTAGTAAGTCCAAATGGCATAACCAAATATTCAAAGTGGCCGATAGGTGTGTTGAACGCCGTCTTCCATTCGTCCCCCTCCCTTATGCGGATGAGGTGGTAGGCGTTCCTAAGGTCCAATTTGGTGAATATGGTGGCTTGTGATAGGGGCTCGTAGGAAGGGTCGATAAGCGGCAGAGGGTACTTGTTTTTGATAGTTATGTCGTTTAGTCCACGGAAGTCAATGCAGGGTCTCAGGGATTTGTCCTTTTTGGCTACGAAAAAGAAGCCCGCCCCGAGAGGAGAGGAGGATGGTCTTATGAGCCCAGAAGCCAGGGACTCAGAAATATATTTTTCCATAGCCTCTCTCTCGGGACGGGAAATATTGTATAACTTGCTGGTGGGGAATTTGGCACCGGGGATTAGGTCTATGGGGCAGTCATAAGGTCGATGTGGAGGCAGGGAGAGTGCACGGTGCTTGCTAAATACTTCACCCAGATCGTGGTAGCAATTAGGGACTGAAGTGAGATCGGGGGGAGTGATAGGTGGAGGAGACGGATGAGTTACGGGCCTGGCGGAACGAAGACAGTGTGAGTGACAAAAAGTGCTCCAGCTAACTACCGAGGGGGTGTGCCAATCAAGGTGCGGGTTGTGAAGTTTTAACCACGGGAGTCCTAATACAATCGGTGATGACGGTGAGGGAATTAACAAAAAGGAAATCAGTTCGTGGTGGTTGCCAGAAATTAACAAGGAGAGGGGCTTAGTCTGTCGAGAGATTGGAGGAAGCGGGGAACCGTCAATAGCGCAGACTGTACGAGGAGGAGTTAAGTCCAGCTGTCGTACAAGGTCAGGGTCGATGAAGTTGTCGTCTGTACCGGAATCTATTAGCACCCTGAGTGAGTGAGAAGTGCCCTGGTGAGTGAGAGTGGCGTCTAAATGTGTGCGTTTGGAGGAGCGGGGCTCAGAAATGACTTTGCTCACCTGGATTCTCCCCTCCCCGGGCGAGCGCCCCCTAGTGGGTCTTACGTCACAGTAGCGTGGGGGGGGGGGGTCCAGGTCGTCCACAGTAAAGGCAAAGTCCGTGTCGGATCCTCCTCTGCCGCTCATCGGGGGACAGCCGGGTGTTTCCCAGCTGCCTGGGTGTTTCCCAGCTAACCCTGATCATCTCTTCAGAAAAAGAGTCAAACGTGTCCAGAACAGGAGAATTAGATTCCCACAGAGAGTTTATCCAGTCTGTAGCCCTTCCGCGGGCCAAATTAAATACATAAGCAATACGGGAGCTATCAGATAAATAAGAGCTTGGCTGTTGTTCGAACACTAGTTTACATTGTCGAAGGAAACGTTTGCAGACTCCTACCTCGCCCCTGTAGTGGTCCGGCGTGGGAATGGGAGCTTCCCGGAGCACAGGCGAGACGGCGGAGGAAGGTGACGGCAGACGGGGACCAGGCAGAGAAGCAGGAGCAGTGACGACAACCGGAGGAGCTGCATGTGCGGACGTAGTCTGGGTGAGGTGGGTAACGCTCGAGGACAGCGCGGCGAGTGCGTGTCGCAGCGATGCGGCTTCCGCGGGATCCATTGCCCTGTCTGGTCAGCGCGTACTGTTACGTTTTACACTGGGCATGTATGGATGACAAAGGGAAACGGAAGCCAGGTTGCGAAGGGCAAGGTGAGCGTGGTTTATTTACACAAAATTACAAAAGAAACCAAACGAGATGAGCCAAACGAAGAACAAACAAAAGGCGAGGAGACTGACTGGCAGGCTGGGCGAGTCTCTCCCAAGGTAACTAGAAAAATGGGAAAAATCACGAGTTAGAAAAAAGGAACAAAACATGGAGTTGAGCTGAGCAGAGAAACGACTAGTACATGTGAGTACCGTATTACAAGTGTGACGCGCTGACACCTGCTGCAAGGGAAAACCAGCTGATAAAGACCAGGGTGGAAATCAGGGGAATGTGCAGCAGGTGTGTGAGGAGGAGCTACGCCCAGCAGGTCAGTCAAGTCTCCTGAAATCACAAAACACAGACACAGTTGCACAGGAAACAGACTGTCAAAATAAAAGGGCAGGAAGCAAGGGAAACCGGACCCTGACACCAAGCCCAAAACTGAGGAGACAAATGGTCCGGATTGTTGTGACTGAGATGATGAAAAAATGCCCTCAAGTGGGTAAAAAGAATTCAACTGATGTTGCAAAAAAAATTGTGGCAAAATATCCCAAATCTCTGCAAGATGTAATAGAGAGTGATATTGTTGGACCAGGCTACCATTTGCTTGTCAAACAGTTGCAAAACAGAATTGAAAATATGAGGCACATTTCAACACCCAAAATAAGAAAAAGAAAACATCAGACTGACTCAGACCACACAGATGAGATCCCATTAGAAGAGAGAGCAGCAATGCAGGACACTTACGGATGCATTCAATGGAATGTGAAATTTCTGCCCCTTGAAGAAACTCAAGAGAGCCAGCAGCAAAAGATGGAAAAGCTCAAGGTGATGTTCCAACACTCTGATGCCAATCCAGAGGAAGTAAAATGTCTAATGAAGTCTACTTTTTACACACAGCATCAACATGTCAACCAGGGAAAAAGTATCAAATGCCTTAGATAGCAGTGGCCGTTTTTGTAGGGTTAGGGTGAGAGAAAGTTTTTCCTATCCCCTCCGAAGAGAGGACAGGCAGTGCACGCTCCATGCAGCTGTGAGTTCCATCCCCAGGTCCCAGCGTCCCCACAAGGTAAGTAAATTTTAGTTTAATATTTGGCATTTATTGCCCTTCTTTACGACAATATTGTCCTTACTAATGAGATTTATTTCCCTTATTCCTTTTTTAGGTTCGGTGTAATTACCATTTAACTTTCAGTTTTAAATTTTCTCCAATAAAGGATTGTTCAAAAAATTGGTCATTGTCTGTGTTGTTATCTTGTTTGACATACAATCACAAACATAACACTATAGTAAAGGCCTGTAAATGAGTGTGTGTCAGTTAGGGCAACGTTTCGACTTCTCTTGTGTCTTCATCAGGCCCTGACACACAATGAACTAGGCGTAAGGGTTAGGAGGAAGAAATTTGGACCCCCCCCCCCCCCCCCCCCCCCCCCCCCCCCCATCCAGAAAGGGTGGAGGAGTCAGTGCACTCACCATCCAGATCCTCCCAGGCTGAGTCCGCCCATAGCTCCCCAAGTTGCAAACACCCAAATTGGTATAGAAACATCCATTGGAAATATATAAATAAATGTGGAAACAGATCACACTGTGAACATGTCCCAGCACACAAACCCACACATGTAGGGTTAGGTTGAAAAAATTGTCCCTGTTTCCAGCCGGAAACAGGTGGGGCACGGGCCCTCCTCCAGGTCTCATTAAAATAAGGGGCCGGGTCACGCTGACGGCGTCTGCCATAGCGGACCTCGGTCCACCTATTCTCCCTACTCCCCATAGGGTAAGTGGGTTATTTATTTATTTTTATACTTATTTATTTATTTATTTTAATTTTTGAAGTCGCCTTTGTTATGTATAAAAAATTATAATAGATTATAACAATCTTATTTTTATGATTTAATATTATAATATAATATATTAATATAAAACAAAAAATGTGCCCGTGGCGACGTTTCGACCTGTGGTCAGGTCTTCTTCAGGCCTGGGCACAAAAAAGTGTTTGTGTGTGTGTTTTTGTCTCTGTAGGCAACTTCCCTCCTCCAAGCTTAGAGTGAGAGTGAGGAAGGCTCTCTGCTGTCTCTGCCTTTATATCCTCAGTTGCCCCTCCCACTCCCTTTTAATTTTTCTATGCCTTGTTCTGTCTTAGTTTTCCCTTTGTATATTTTCTTCTGTGTTTTTCTTTTTTCTGAATTACAACTCTTTCTTCCCACCTTAATTATTTAACCCTATGTTTTTGTCCTTATTCAATTATGATTTAGGGTGAAAGAAGGTGAATTATGTGCACAGTCCATCATCCTTCCAAGGGGTGGGACCCTCCCTAGGGTTAGGGTTAGGGTTAGGGTTAGGGTTAGGGTAAGGGTAAGGGTAGGGTTAGGGTAAGGGTTAGGGGTAGGGATTTGCCATTCATTTTCAATGTAAAC
>JAFBJR010000615.1:0-181519 GCA_016785285.1 Brachirus orientalis
GACTGTTGTATCCACCTCAAACTTTATAAGGGAAGACCTTGCTACAGGTCTTCCCTTATAAAATTTAAAAAGCTAAGGGAGTGAGGACATTTTGGCTAGTCCTCACTTTCTGTCATCCCTTAAAAGTGTTTTTTCGGTGATAAGGGGCTCTAATTTTGTGGCGCAGCCTGCGCAGTAGTATTTTGTCCAGCGCAACACCGTGCGCAGCGAATTTGGCAATTTGGTAGACCGAGGCAAGCAGAGATGGGTGTGGCTGCGCAAAAGGGGTGTGTCCAGGCACATTTTGCAAGTTTCGTGCACAGCGCAGGGTGCGCAACCGGGCTCAGCCAGGCACAAGTACTCCTCTGTCCCGCCTCCATCTCTTCTACCAGCAAGTAACAAAGAGAGGGAAAGAAGGTGTGAGTGGGGTTAACACAGTCTTCACCAATAAAATGAGCTCCTCTCCTCACCTTTAAATGCACTGCGGTGAGGCGCAGTGCAAGTTTCATTTCGCCAAGGACGAAGGAGACAGCTGCAGTGTCAGACGGAGGAAAACTAATGTCTGTGAAGATTCTCATTCATCCAGGTCATGGTATCCAAAAGTGTAGTAAACAAAGGCAACTGGACTTACTTGAATTTCTTGAAGATGTTTCGCCTCTCATCTAAGAGGCTTCTTCAGTTCTGTTTGACTGGTGGAGAGTCTGGGACTTATATTTTTATATTATTATTATTTCAACACCCTCAGACAGAAACTGGTTCACCCCAAAGACAAAACACCTCACCACAAGAAAACCAACTTGGTATATGCTGTTCAGTGCAGCGAGGACTGCAACGATTTGTACATTGGGGAGACAAAACAACGCCTCCACAAACGCATGGACCAAACACAGAAGACAGACCCACTCAGGACAAGACTCAGCAGTCTATCTACACTTACACCAGACAGGACATTCTTTCCAGGACAGCAATGTTCAGATTTTGGCCAGGGAGGACAGATGGTTTGAAAGAGGAGTAAAAGAAGCCATCCTTGCCAAACTGGAGAAACCAACCTTGAACAGGGGAGGTGGTCTAAGACACCAGCTATCAGCCACCTACAGTGCTGTTCTGGACTCCCTCCCCAGGAGGTTTCACACACATTCACACCTAAAGTCAAATACAGTTGATGACTCGGGTGAAACTAAACCAGACAATAGCCAGTAACTA
The DNA here is from genome assembly GCA_016785285.1 of Brachirus orientalis. Taxonomy (NCBI): domain Eukaryota; kingdom Metazoa; phylum Chordata; class Actinopteri; order Pleuronectiformes; family Soleidae; genus Brachirus; species Brachirus orientalis. Next base: position 1,183 of record JAFBJR010000615.1, read on the forward strand.
ACGACTCAGGTGAAACTAAATCAGACAATAGCCAATAACTAACGACCCTTTGACGACTTAACGAATCATGCAATCTAGTAGTTAACAACTCACCCCCCATTCTTGTCCAAACCACACCCCCATGGACCAAGAACGTGAAAGAGTTTATAAGTCCCAGACTCTCCACTAGTCAAACAGAACTGAAGAAGCCTCTTGGATGAGAGGCGAAACGTCTTCAAGAAATTCAACTAAGTCCAGTTGCCTTTGTTTACTACACTTTTGGAGAGGAAAACTAATGTTCTGGTCCGGGAGGTCCAAGCTCACAGTGGCCGAATATATGATCACATGAACAGACCTCCACGGGCTGATGATGCAAAAGGAGGTTACCAACATTATTATTCAGGTTTGCCCTGACATACTGAGAACCAATGTAAAAAAAACAGTTCAGTGATGTAAGAAGAAGGGCCAAACAAAAGCACCGGGGCAGCCTCTCCACCAGTGTGGCCTTGAGCTCGGTGGAGGACATTGCGCCCTCCACCCTCTCAGCCATAAGCATTGAGGGTTTATGTGGGATTGAGATTGGCATGAAGAGTAAGGTGTACATATTTTTCCGCTAATAAAGACACTCATATTTAGTAACCTATATTTAAACCCCGTGTAATAAAGATGTGCACAGATCACAAAATAAAAAAAAAAAAAAAAAAAATGTGTAACGGGATGAAATCAGAAGCACCTGTGCATAAAGACGCATTACCAAGCTCGTGGTCTGGCCCTTGTCACTAGTGTTTACTTGTGAAATTAACTTGTTTTACCCAATTGAATTATGATCATTATGGTATGTAACTCTGGATTGCACAAAATCGAACATGTGAATAAATTTGATTAACTCTGCCACAAAGAATGCACTGAATTTTATGAGAAGAGGGAAGCCGAATATATACTCTGATGCCGAGGCTGTGAGAATTGTGAAGTTGTTAGTTTGCATCACAGTTTCAGCTGCGTTAATGAAATTCCATTACATGTGCCAACTGCCTTTGATCTGACATCAGATATGATGGGACAGTCAATATAGATATAAATGTATGTGTTGATTCAGACATTAAATAGTGGTTGTTGTGATTATTAATTGCATTGAAATGTGCCTGACATTCTGTAAACCTGCCTGTGAGGTTTTGGTGATGTGTGAAGTGCAGCCAGTCTAGTGGTAATTTGGCTGACAGTGCACAGTGAGTGTTGCATACTACACAACAGCATGCAACATGCAGGCAGAGCTGCAGAGCGCACGGCAAGGAAAGATCACCTGCTGCACAGTCCTTAAATGTCCTTAAATGTCCTTAAAGTCCTTAAATGTTTGTGTATATACATTTTTGGCCACAATTTACTTTAAAGATCACATTAAAGATACATAAAATTACTCATGAAACAAAATGGTGTTAACATAAATTTTATTGATTAATTGAACTTCTTGAGTCTTCTTATAATAATATTGGTAACCGAGCTTGGACGTCACAGACCAGAACATACATTTTTCCTCGAAACTTACACTAAAGGTAAGGAGAGGAGCTCATTTGATTGGTGAAGACTGTGTTAAATCCAGTCACGCCTTCTCTCCCTCTCTTTGCTACTTGCTGGTAGGAGAGATGGAGGTGGGACAGAGGAGTACTTGCGCCTGGCTGAGCCCGGCTGCGCACCCTGCGCTGTGCACAAAACTTGCAAAACATGCCTGGGCACACCCACTTGGCACCGCTGTACCTGGCCTGGTCTATGAAATTAGAGCCCAAGATCTGATTTTAGTGTTAGGGTTAGAATTGTTCAGGTTAGGGTTAGGGTAAGGGGATAGGGAATGTATTATGTCTATGAGTGTCCTCACTATGAATGCTACAAAAAACGTGTGTGTATGTGTGTGTATGTTTCGATTCAAACTTGTCTTATTGAGGACATTTTAAGGGGTTAAGAAGTGGTTTTGGGTTAAGGGTTAAGTGAATATTTAAGGTTAGGCATTTGGAGTGTTTGGGTTAAATTTGAAATTTGTTTTTCAAATTGATGAGTTATATGCTGGTTAATTAATCAGCTCAAGGATGAGCAACATTTTTCCCACAGAGCCACACACTAAATGATGAAAACACATCACAGTTGTAATCTCTAACAGATTTCAATTCTAATTTAACTCAGCCCAGTAAGCAATATATTTTTTATTAAAGAAAAGAAAAATAAAGTGTAACCTGTATCAAACTGAAACATGAAACAATCCTGAACTAAATATCCACACAAGAAAACAAGAAAAAAGTGTTGCATTAGCTGCAGTAACTTTTTTGTACAGTGTAACTTTATTTATTTGTTTGTAATTAAAGTAAATCATTGGTTTGTCACTGGTCTCAGTCTTATCCCTGCCCTTGCAGCTTCCTCTGGGACAGTAGAAGTAACCATGACAACAACAGCAGCAGCCTCAGCTCACTGAACAAAAGCATCCACAGCATTTCCTAATTTTTACAGCATCTGCTGTTTGTTTACCAGTTATGACTTCTCAGATAGCAGCCATAACTTTATCCACCATTTAAAGAAGCAGCCATGAGCTACTAATGTTTGTATGAAACTCCAACAAGTTTAAAGCCTAAAATTTGACTTGCAACATTCCTGTTTCAGGAAGTCATAATATCAGATGTTGAAACTAAGACATTTTAACTTTTCATGAAAAAATATTAGCTCATTTTGCATTTGATGGCAACCCATCTCAAACAAAGTTGGAACAGAGGCAACAAAAGGCGGGAAATGACACAAATCAAAAACAAGTGGTGGAGCGTTTGACAACTAGGTTAACTGGCCACAGGTCAGTAACAGGACTGGGTATAAAAGGAACATTTCACAGAGGTAGAGTCTCAGATTTAAAGATGGACAGAGAATAATCAATTTGTGATAAACAGTATCTATGTTCCTCAATGTAAAACTGTGACAACTTCAAAGATCCCACCATCTACAGTGTATAATATCATCAAAAGATTCAGAGAATCAGGAGGAATATCTGTGCACAAGGGACAAGGTCAAGGGTCCAAACTGTCTGCTCATGATCTTCTGTCCCTGAAGTGTCAGTGCATTAAAAACAGATGTGATTCTCTACTGGAAATCACTGCATGGGCTCAGGAACACTTCCAGAAATCACTGTCTCTATCACAGTTCACTATGCAATCTACAAATGTAAGTTAAAGCTGTATTATGCAAAGAAGAAGCCATATGTGAATATGATCCAGAAACACCACTGTCTGATATGTTGTATATATTCTATTGGGAATATTATTTATAGATTATTCTTATTGTTTATTTAAATCTATGTTTAATTCTTTCATTATATTTTTGTGTTTTGACTTCTGTTTACCTTAAACATTGTACTGTATTTTCATATGGAAAGTGGTGAGTTCTAATGAAGTTGATAATGTTGATAATTCAGGTTCTCAGGTGTAGTTCAGGTGTTCCTACCCTTTCATTGGTATTCCAGGTGCAACCAATGTGAGTGTATCTCTTTTGTTTATAGCTGTAAATATTTTGCTAATCAGCCAGTTAAGTGTAATTAATAAAATGGTGGGTAAAACTGTGAGGAAAATGCTTAATGACATTATCTATTGAGCTAGAAGTAAAAGCTTGTTCTACCAATACAAAGATCAGTCTGCCAATACATTTTACACTTGTTAAACAACAAACCAGTTGACAACTGATGTGCTGATGCATTCCATGTAATCTAATGTAACAGCCCACAACATGACTCAGCTAAAATGTTGTTACTCGTTTTTATTTACATGTTTACAGTCTGTCCATAGTGAGATATATGTGGAGTTTTGGATTGTCCTGGATTTTAGAATTTACTCTTTTCTTGGATTTTGACCAGTATCAGACAAATGCGAACACTGACTATTGTATCATCCTTAATTCCTACATCTCAAAATGTAAAGAGGATCTTAAAAGTTTATAGTTAAAAAGTTAAATTCTACATTCATTTGATCCACTTTTTCATGTACAGATGATTTTTGTTGAGAGAACTTTTCATTTCCTTATTCAGGGGTGAACAAAATGACAAGCAGCAGCACTGTGACTGACCTCTCCCAGTGGCTGCACACATTCGGGTCCTCCAAGCTGAGGGAGGATGTGATGTGAGGCAGGAAAGAGGAGGTCAAAGCCAATAGTAATGTCCCATGACAGCAGAGTGACACAGCCATCTCAGTCAGCACTGCACCCTAACACACAGAAGGATGAGGAGAGGAAACAGGTTAACGCTTAGTATCAGAAGCTTTCACTTTCACAGTGATAATACAGAAAACTAAAGTTATGAAGTTGTTGAGTGGATGTAATGATGATACTAAAAAAAATAAAATAAGCCGAAACATTTTTGAATGGTGATTTGATACATTTCTGAATAATAACAATTACAATTAACTGTATAAAACATTTGTATAAGAACTGAGTAAAAGATAAAATACTTGGATGTATGTTGGTTGTCTGAGCACCAGAGTTTAAAGTTAATATTAATAATTCTTGACTTCAGCCTCACATGAGAAGCTGAAAATATGGAATTTTAACAAACTTGTATTAACACTGTGAAATAACATCTGTCACAGATGACACACTCATAACTCACAAGTAATCAATTCATGATCCAAATTAAGTTTTGGGAGAAACAGTGACGCATGGACAACAGAGCAGCAGTGAACACATGACTTTTAGTTAGACTTAATGTTAGTCTTATTTAAAAAAAAAAAAAAAAAAAAGAAAAACAAAAAAACATTTGCAAATGTCCAGTAATTCTAAGTGCTGCTGCTTTTATAAGCAGAGCTTGTCTCCACATGACAGCAGCCATATTTCATTTGCTTGTGACTGTGACAGATTAAACTGTGGCAGAAGTTATGAGATCATCTGAATTATCATTTGTAGTCTGTCAGACTGATTCAGAGTGAATCTGTTGTTGTTGTTGATGAAGGGTGTGTTCTCTATAAACCTTCTAAAGCAAGTTTCCACTTGATAATTGTCAAGATATGCTAAGGACCTAATAATATATATTATATAATTAAGTATTATATACAGTGCATGACATGGGGAAAAAGTACCAGTCCTCCCTTAATCCATATGAAGCATGTATGTCTGTCAGTACTACTAAACACTATATTATGTAAGTCCCCAGTAAATGAAAGATATCAGAAGATAAGATTTTCACAACATCTAACTAGTCTATAATAAAATAACAAAATGTTTCCAACATTGATTTAAACTTCACAAAGTCCATTTTATTTGTTGTCCTGTTATGATGCGTTCCTCCATGACACTACTGTGGCTAGAAGTCTGGGAATGTAACTAAACATTATTGACCTTTTTTAAAGCTTTTATTAGATACTGTTCTTCTTCTTTCGCCTTCTCCCATTGGCAAAACATGTGCCTGATAGATATTGTTCTTTTTTAAAAAAAAAATAAAAACTTGTGCGACACAAGAAACAAACACTTCTCTTGTGAGAACCAGAGAACATTATATAGTGCACCCTGATAAATTATTATTCCAGGACATAATAATTAAATGAACACATAACCTCAACAGAGTGCCAGCATCTTGTGAGAAGTCCGGTACATAAATAATAGTGCCAGTACAAAATTAAGAAGTGACAGTACTGTGAACCAGACAGTACCAGCTCAGTTCAAGCACTGATTATATACACCTCAACAAAGGTCAGATAGTCAAGCCCAGAGTTCAAACCAGATATGGCAATGCAGCATTTATTTATTATGCTGCACACAATTGGAACAAGCTACAAGTGGAACTGACATCAGCACCAAAATTAAATATTTTTAAATCTACGTTAAAAACACTTACTTATGATTGAGCTCTCTTAAAACATTTTTAATATTGTTTTGATAGTTTTAATTAATTTTAGTAAATTGTAAATTTTAGTGTTCAAATTTTAAATGTTTCTTTGTTTTTATGTAATGCACATTGAGTTGCCCTTGTGTATGAAATGATTTCTTTAGGTACCTCCAACTACGACATTATTTTAACCAGAAGTGCAGACCTACTGATTTTTCAATAGTAGAGTAGTAAGTAGTAAGCTATATGAAGCTATCGTCCTTGCTAAAAATGAAAACACCCTTTGCATTAAAGAGAAATGGGAAAAAGAAGCAGGAATAGTGATTTCAGGGGAGGCCTGGGTGGAAATACAGTACGTAGCTTTCAGTGGTCTTCAACTAATTTCATGGAGTGGAGGGAGCACTGTCTGAAAAACATAGTAAGATACTTCAGAACCCCACACCAGGAAAAACATATTAAAAGCCCGACGTGTGTTGGAGACAGTGTGGATCAAAGGAGGCAAAACCACTCCCACATATTCTGGGAATGCCCTAAAATGAGCTCATATTGGAAGGGTATTCACAAAACACTATGCACGGTATCAAAAACTGCCATATCCAGCCACTATACTTTGGCCAAGTTGTGGTTCTCAAACAAAGGAGAGATACAAAGCTGCTGCAGGCCCTCTTGGCAGCAAGCAAAAACATCAATCACCAGAAAATGGCTAAATACAACACCACCTACAGTGGAAGATTGGTATGGCATTATTTTAGAGATATATAAGATGGAAAAAATGACTTATTCTATTAGGATTCAAAAAAGATGAATTCTATCAAATTTGGAACAAATAGATTGAATTTATAACCCCAGTGCAATCAGACTTTGTATGGTTTCACTAGTGTTTTACTCCACTCCTTCTTATGTTTATATAGCTGTACATTTATATGTTCTTATATGAATATCCAGATATGTATGTTTGATTTATTGCAGCGGTAAACAGGTGAGCCAAGAGATGAGTATCTCGGGAACATGAAGCTCTGGAAAAGAAAGTCTGATTGGTTTCTAAGACCTGAGCTACAAATCATGAAGATTTTACTAGTTAAAGTTACCAACGACCTTCTCTTGGCCTCAGATAATGGTCTGGTCTCTATACTTGTCCTGTTAGATCTTAGTGCTGCATTTGACACCATTGATCATAAAATTCTACTGCAGAGACTGGAGCAGACTTTGGGGATCTCAGGTTCTGCCCTCTGCTGGTTTCAGTCATACTTATCTGATAGATTCCAGTTTGTACATGTTAATAACAATGACTCATTGCAGACAAAAGTTAACTATGGAGTTCCACAGGGCTCAGTTCTTGGGCCTATACTTTTTACCTTATATATGCTTCCTTTAGGAAACATTATTAGAAAGCACAACATACACTTTCATTGTTATGCAGATGATACACAACTTTATTTATCAATGAGGCCGGAAGAAATAAATCAGGTTGTTCAACTCCAGGAATGTCTTAAAGACATTAAGTCCTGGATGACCTGTAACTTCCTACTTCTAAACTCAGACAAAACTGAGGTTATCATACTCGGCCCTAAACACCTTAGAGACAAACTTTCTGACCATATTGTCACTTTAGATGACATCACCATGGCGTCCAGTTCCACTGTATGGAACCTTGGAGTTATTTTTGACGAATGCCGAAAGAGTAGTTCATGCTTTTGTTACATCAAGATTAGATTACTGTAACTCACTACTATCTGGATGTCCTGTTAGGTCAATTAAAACTCTTCAGTTAATTCAAAATGCTGCAGCACGAGTTCTAATAGGAACTGGTAAGAGAGACCACATCATTCCAGTGTTAGCTTCTCTACACTGGCTCCCTGTACAGTTTAGAATTCAATTTAAAATCCTCCTCCTCACGTACAAAGCACTTAATGTTTAGGCCCCATCATATCATAGTTTCACCTGCCAATGTTGGTTCAGGAGGCGGACACTCTCTCTGTATTTAAAGTTAAACTAAAAACCTTCCTTTTTGATAAAGCTTTGATAAAGCTCCGTCCTCTCTCTCCCTCTGTCCTCATCTTGCAGGCTGCAGGATCCAGATCCAGTTTTGATGATATTGTTATTATTATAATTATTTTCAGTAACAATAATACTACTGTCATTATTACTATGCTCTGATTAAAAGTTCATCAGTATAATTTCTCATCAATAATCTCTGCTGCTGCTTGTATAAATGACACTGTAGTTCTATAAACATGACATAACTGATTCTAAACTTGATACAACTGTCGTATATTTGCTCCTGGTCTCTCTCTTGTGTCTCTCCCTCACCTCCCTCTTTTATTCTTTCTTTCCCCCACCTCTCCTCTGTCCCCCATTTTCCTCTCACCTCAACCGGTCGAGGCAGATGACCGCACATCTTTGAGTCTGGTTCTGTCACAGATTTCTTCCTGTTAAAAGGAAGTTTTTCTCTCCACTGATGCCTAGTGTTTGCTCATTGTGTGAACTGTTGGGTTTCTTTTCTCTCTGTAATATTGTAAAGGTTTTGGCCTTATTATGTACAGTGCCTTGAGATAATGTATGTTGTGATTTGGCGCCATGCAAATAAAATTGAATTGAATTGAATTGAATTGAATTGAATTGAATTGAATTGAATTGAATTGAATTGAATTGAATTGAATTGAATTGAATAAACCACACACTGCCCTTGGACTGACTTATGGCATAGAAATAGACCCCCCCCCCCACTATTTTCTCCAGAAAAAAGAGGGTAAGCAGGTCAGCCTGCAATGTCAGACTATGGCTAGAATTCACCTTTTACAAAATGACAAAAAATGTAAAAATTCAGAATCATTGGTCATCTGTAGTTAAAAATAACTTTTATTTTATTTTTTTAATTAATAATTTTTATGTGTAGTATTTTTTGAATCAGTTTATTTGCTTCTGCTTATGTTTTTTAAAATAATGTAAAGTTTTTTTGAAAAATCTAAAAATATATCTCTGGATCATTCTTTAGCACTTTTAATGTAAATCTGTCACCAGGACACATTAAAATCCACCTCCTTGCCTACATTTTCGAGGTAAACTGAAAGTTTTTTTACACTTCCTGAGGCCCTTACTCTGATTTATTCATATCCATTTTCACAATATTAAGAAACTATGATTTCTATTTTCAAATGGTTAAACTCTGATGTCATGTTGCACTGAGTTCCCTCAGTGGTGTGACTCAGAGATAAGGTGACAGAAACCTCTGCTTCTTCATCTTGGAAGCAACCAGCTGCAGTGGTTCAGGCATCTGGTCAGGATGTCTCCTAGACGGCTTACTGTGGAGGTCTTTCAAAGATCCAGACCCAGATTCCACTTGAGGGATAAAATATCTCATCTGGCCTGGGAATCAACCAGGAGGAGATGAAAAGTATGCAAAGAGGAGAGGGATATATGGAAAACCCCGCTGAGCATATTGCCTCCAAGTAATGTTAGAAATCATAGAAATGAATGAATGAATGAATGATGATTTCTGTGTGTATTTGCATACAGCACAAAGGAAGTGACATCCAGTCACAAGTGGTCATAGGAGAACCATTCTGGATGCATTGTGAACAGATGAACTCAGAAATGTCCACCTGTGATCTAATCTGTGTGGACATTATACCAGCCCTGACCACTGGCCACCTTGGATCAGTGGTGGGTTGTCTCCCAACCTGAAAGTTGGGGGTTCAATCCCTGTTGGTCTACATACTGTTGTGTCACTGGGAAAGACACTTAACCCCATATTGCACCCAGTGACTGTGCCGATAGCATGTGAATAAGTACGATGGGCAAAAGTTCTGCATTTAAATTTAGACGTGCTCTATGAATGTGAGAGTGAATGGCAAAGTGGTTTGAGTGGTCGTCAAGATTAGAAAAGTACTATATAATTAGAGATCTTTTAGCAAAATATGTACCAAAGTTTCTACAGCAGATGAACCACCTCATTTGTCTCAGGTTACATGTAACCTGGAGTACCTTTACTTTGATGGCCTTTCTGCCTTTAGTTGCAGTCATCCTTCCCTCAGTTCTGACCAGTCTGCCTGCTGCTTACCTCAAAGTATGAGGCTGCCTCCAATGCAGTGGTGGTAATTATTTGGCTGGTGTGGTCTTCAGTGATCAATAAAGGAACCAAACCTCTTATATGGTTCACTGTTTAAATTATATGAGGCTTGGAGCAGAAAAAAAGCTGTTTAAATATATTGTTGAATATAAAAGAACCACTTAAATGTCTGGGGGATCTTAAAGCTTTGTCTGTATATGATCTTCTTCTTCTTGTCTTGTTGTCTTCCTTAATGGTACAGAAACAGCTGTTGACTCCAAAACACAATGGCAACTTTATTACTCCAGCTGCTTGATAAATCTGAAGAGGCCAGTGAGGTTACTCCTCTCTTCGGAGAAGTTGCTTGATGGAGGAAGTTTGTAAGATGTCTCCAGTGGCAGGATGGCTGTTGACAGCATGTCTGTGCAGGCTCTTTATGGCCCGCCAGGGCCAGTCCTCTCTGGTTTCACTGAGCTACAAGTGGGCACAGCTGTTGCCACCAACACTGAAACTCTTCCCCACCCCAAGACAACTGCACTGCTGCACAAACAAGGAACATGCTGTGTATTTGTGTGCAAACGCTCCAGACACACAACCCCTAATGGAGCAGATTATGTACATCTTTGATAATTTGTTCCAGGCAGCACAGTATTGACACCTTTCTGTTCACTCACAAATGCTGTCTTTGCATTAAGGTACGGTTTGGTTTGGTACAGTACGGTATGATTTGCAATGGTAAAGTCCTGGGTCAGGCTTGTGTTTCAGTTGAGAACCGTGCCTTTACATGGTAGGCGGATATGAAATCAATTCATACAATTCAGACAAAAATACAAGCAAGTTCACAGCACTGATCAAGGAGCCAATATTTTATTCAGACTTAAGGTCTTTGCAAACCACACACAAGAGTGTGACATATTCAGAGTTAGTGATATTTGTCAAACTTGTTGTTGATAACTGTTGATACATTGTATTGTATTTAAACGAATGAAGGAATTATGCACTGCTGGGACTTTTCAAACTGTCTGACATACATCTTAAACTTCATTTTGAAGTGGCAAAGGCTCTTCTTCAGAGTTGGCTGTACCAAGCACCAATGAGGTAAAACTTAACTCCAACGTAATGGCATAGCACTTGATGTGAAAAATGAGAATACACTGACATTCTCCACCCTATTCACATCAAGTTTAACATACAAATGCCACAAGAACAAAACAAACAATGTAAAGATTAATTCTTTTTAAAACACCAATTCCAGAAGTGGAAAATGAAGTAGCAAAAGATATAAATATCTTTGAAGTGTTTACTCAAAACCATGTCTCACTCCCGGGTGGAGAAGTGAAGCCTCTGAAAAAGCCCAGCTGCAGCTGGTCTTGTGTGTCTCCTACAGTATTCTCTGCCCTCAGTGGCCTCATGTCATCTGTTAGTTTGAGAAGACTTTCACTCAAACACCATATGTTCTTTACTATAGCGTGTTTGTATGCACAGCAAGCTGTTGGTTTCACTTCACTCAGATGAAGCTCTCTTACTGTACTGTGCCAGCAACTCAAGCTGAACTGAGCTTATAGTCAGGTTTGAGCAGGTCAAGTGAAAAAAGTCCAACTGCTCAAGAGGACTGGAGGATATGAACCTAAATTATATTGTGATATTTTATCATGATATTGAAAAACAATATTTATAATGATATTTTACAGAAAATTTTAAATAAAATAATTTATTTTGATATATAACAATATATATAGTTCACAAGCCTTGAGTTTGAAATGTCTAGACAGTAAAGATGAGTAGTGTGCACAGATGACAACATAAACAAATACCATGTGTAACGGGGATGAAATCAGAAGCACCTGTGCGTAAAGGACACATTGCCAAGCTTGTGGTCTGGCTCTTGTCACTAGTGTTTGCATGTGAAATGAACTTGTTTTACCCATTTGAATTATAATAATTTTGGCATGTAACTCTGGATTACACAAAATCAAAGATGTGAATTCATTTGATTGACCCTCTTGTGGATCCAAACAGGAGTGCATCCCCACGTGCGATGAGGAAGAAGGAGACTAGTTCATTAATAATAATTGATGTTAACACAACTTTGTTTCATGAATAATTTTGTGTATGTTTAATTGATAGTAAATTGTGGCCAAAAATGTACAAACGGAAACATTTAAGGATAGAGCTGTGCAGCCAGGTGGTCTCTCCTCTCCCGTGCACTGTGCTGCTATGTTGTGTAACATGCAACATGCCACAAGAATGCACTGAATTTTATGAAAAGAGAGAAGCTAAATATATCCTCACCATCTGATGCAGAGGCTGTTTGTGGTTGGCTGAGAGAGATGTGAGGTCATTAGTTTGCACAATTTCAGCTGCATTAATGAAATTCCATTAACACGTGCCAACTTCTTTGATCTAACATCAGAAGTGACGGGACAGTCGATATAGATATAAATGTATGTGCTGATTCAGATAGTTATATTAATAAAATTACCCAATTACCACTAGAGCGGCTGCGCTTCGCCTTGTGCCGAGAGTAGACCAGGTTGGAGCTGGGGAGCTTTCAGCGCACCTTCAGCGCAGCCTTTTGGCACAAAATTGTCACTGCGCCAAGCTGAATCTGTTGACACCTCCCCCTTTTGCGGCGATACGCCCATCTCGGCGTGTCTACCAAAATGGCCAAATTTGCCACTGTGCAGGCTGCACTATGCTGCACTACCTTGCACTGTGCCACAAAATTAGAGCCCCATGTGTCACGTCTCATGTCTGGTCTGGGTTGCTCCCCCCTAGTTTTATTTTGTATATGTTGCTCTGCTTCCTGGGAAAATGTTGTGTTCTTCAGGAGGCTGGCTGACAGGTGAGGCCGGGACTTCATCAGCGCAGCTGTTTCCGATTACTCAATCAGCTGTTAACCCTGGTTTCCTGCTTCCTAGTGTCAGCTTGTCTTCTCAGTCACGTCTGGTAACCTTCTTCATGTTGTATCTTAGCCTAAGCTACTCTCATGTCTCTGGACTGCTCACTTTTGTCAGCCTTTTTCCCTAATGCTCACCTCTTTGTTCCTTTTTCAGTACCTGCCGATTCCTGGGCTCTGCCTCGCCAGCCAGTCTCAGTTAATTTTTGTGCTAATAAATCTTGTTATTCCTTTTTTACTCCATTTCCATTTTTGGTCCCTTTTTCCTTTGTTGATTTTTGATTAAATCATGAATCATGGGTCGGTTCCAGACCCAGACACTATTTTAACTGCTGGGTTTGGACGAGCTGGTTTGAATTTTAGCTGGTGCAGCTTTTCTAGACTTTACAGCACTAGAGGTCCAGAAAAGGCAGACCAATTACACACACTGTAAATGACCATGTGATGACACTCAGCCAATTATATCAGTAAATCTGGAACGTTAGCTGAAAGTTTTACCTAATTTTGGGTCAAAGCACAAGTTCACAAGTTTTAAATTAAAAACAATGCATCATTTTTGTTCCCTGAATGTTTTCATTTTTAAATAAGGCTTTTATTGTGAAATATTTCCAGAACTGATATGTGCAGCTTCATACTGAATAGTCCTGGTAATCCGTTGATTAGAGAGCAGTATTTAGAGGTATGTTATGGCATTATCAAAGGCAAACCCTGAGCACAGGAAACACAGCAGCAGCAGCTCCATGCGTGAACAACAGAAGACACACACTCCAGCAAGAAATGAGGAGGGAGGAGAAATAGACAGCACATTTTAAATCAAAACAAATGACAGATGCTGGTGTCCACACAAGGTTTGGTGAGTCGTGCATGGCAAGACATAAAGCAATAAAAGAGGGAAATAATAGGGTTTCTAAGAGTATTCAGGATACACAAAGCAAAAAAAGATGAACTTATTGTAGTGTTATTCATTTACACTTTTATTCTCTTAAAAATCATCATTTTATATGTATTACATTATTTTACTATAGTTCATTTGATTTGAATTTCTTAAATAAACACGCACTATGTTGGATTTGACCACTTAATCAGCTACACTCATACAGCTCAGCTTGAGAAAATTTACTCTGAGGATCGCTCAGGATTTTAACTTAGTATAACTGCCATAGACTGTATATTATAAGACATGTCTGAGGCCAGGAAATAAGAGTATATTGAATAGTCACCAGGGGGTGACTCTGCTGGTTGGAAAAAGAACTGTTTAAATTGTAGTCATTTAGAAAACTAGTTTAATTCTCTCTTGATTTATCACATCAATAAACATTTTCCTGAGGAGTTAATGGTCTAGTTACTAGTTTTAGCTCTTCTTCTATAGAACGTGATGACAGTTTTGAAAATTATGTTTCCATTTGTAGGAAAATATATATCACGGCACATATGAGTGGACGTGACTGTGATTGACAGCTGTTGTCATTTAATTGCAGGAGAAGTCTGTGAAATTCTGGTTGCAATATATCAATATGGTGCTGGTTAAATCACAAATCTCAAGCCTTCAAACCAGGATTTCAGATTCTTATGGGGGATGTTACTGATATGTACTGTTTGCTTGTCTGCTGTAGTCAATGTAGGGTGTGCAAGCGCAACTCTCTATGACACAGGCCAGTCTGAGGCAGTGTCATGGCTGGTCATTGTTCTTTACCACTGACTGACTCACTTACATTAGAATCTGAACGACTCTCATCTAATTCGCAGGTTACGTATTGAGACCACTGGTTTTCTTCATATTATGGCTCAACAACAACACTGAGTAAACATCAGCACGTAAACTACCATTGTAGATCTGCAGCTTTGTTAAATTCTTCTCACAATACTTGTGTGTGGCATGGTAATCTGGAAAACATTTGAACATATCTAGTTGCTTTGGCAGTTACAACTTAATACAGCCATTACATGCACACAGTACTATTTGTTCAGGCTTTCTCCAGTGAGTTTCCTACAACTTTTACCAGGAACAGGTGGCACATTTGGAAAAGCCACGTGAAATGGAAGGGACTGCCAGGAATGAAAAGTACTCTTTTGAGATACAATATAAAAGTATGTACCTTAATAAGGATGCTAACACATGTTAATGAAAAATCACTGCAAGAAATAGAGATCCAACAAGGCCCATAACAATTGATTACTACAAAATAATCACTATTTCAGAAACTGATGGATCAGTTTGAGTGTTTATACTTTATATACCACATATTAACATTTACTTCTTAAACGGTAATTGGTTTGTACTTACATAGTGCTTTTCTATTCATGATGACCACTCAAAGCTGCTTGACACTAGAGTTTTGCCATTCACCCATTCACACTTATTCATTCACACTTTCACACAGTGCATCTATGCACAGCGCATTTTGCTCTCACTCATCTTTCATACCCATTCACACACTGCCGCCCTTAACTGTGAATATGTTGTGGTTTCTTTGATGGGTAACTGAATATATTTGTTTCTTCAATCTTCTACAGAAAGTTTACTTTTACCTTGAATTCTGGGTGTTACTCACAGATCTGTGTTTGAAAAACAACAAATATAACTTGTGTCAATAAAAAGTAGACTGCTTATGTATATGGCAATATTTTTTGTTTTCATGTGTTAGTTTCGATGTTCTGTTTTGTATTTTGCACCTTTTAAAGACACAGATCAGTCTATGTAAATTAAACAATTCATGTTCAGTATTCTGTAATGTTGGGTGGAGTCTATTTTATCCTTCCATTCTGTAGTAAAACGAATAAAACAAAAATGTCACTTTAGGGCTTGGGACTTGGGACACAGTAATCACAACAGTTGAAGACATGTGCTAGGAAAACCTTGTTTTACCTCCAGGAGTGGTTTTAACTTTTGCTCTTTAGACACATGGTTTCAACAACCCAGCTGCTTGGATCACATGTTACCATTGTACAATTCTAATAACCACAGATCTGTGTGAGCTCACCTTTCTGAACCAAAGTTGGTGAGAGTTTTTGGAAAAGGGGAAAGTGAGGAAGATAATTATTTCATGATTATGAATGTTGTTAGGGAATGTTCATATCCCTCAAAGATCATATAAAAAATATTCCATGTCACAGAATTAAAACACACTAGAATTTGGTCACAAACTGTCATACACTGCATGGCAGAAATCTTGTTTTTGTTTTTGCTTGCCATGTTACTGAAGCACCAACTGCTTCACCTCCAGTTGAGAATTTTGTCTTAAATATGTGAGAACTGTGTCACTTTAGAAATGTGAATCTGATACATATGGTAAACTTATGCAGTGATTTTTTTGGTGCTGATGTCAATTTAAAGTTGCTTATCACTACAATTTTAATATTCATTTACAACCCCATTCCAAAAAAGTTGGGACACTGTGTAAAATTTAAATAAAAACAGAATGTAATAATTTGCAAATCTCATAAACCCATATTTTATTCCCAGTAGAGCATAAAATAAAAATAGAAGAAAATGAGACATGTACCCATTTCATGAAAAAATATCAGCTCATTTTGAATTTGATGGCAGTAACACATCTCAAAAAATTTGGAAAAGGGCGATGTTTACCATTGTTTAACATCCCCTCTTTTTTTAACAACAGTCTATAAAGGTCTGGAAAGTGAGGAGACCAATTGCTGGAGTTTTATAAAAGTAATGTTGTCCCATTCTTGTCTGATGATCTGGGTCTTTGTTGCCAGTTATTTTGTTTCATGATGCTCCAAATGTTTCCTGTTGGTGAAAGGTCTGGACTGCAGTCAGGACAGTTCAGCACCTGGACTCTTCTCCTGTGAAGCCATGCTCTTGTGATGGATGCAGTATGTGGTTTAGCGTTGTCTTGCTGAAATGTGAAAGAGACGTTGTCTAGATGGAGCATATGTTGCTCTAAGACCTCTATGTACTTTTCAGCATTGATGGTGCCTTTCCAGATGTGTAAGCTGCCCACACCATAGACACTAATGCAACCCCATACCATCAGAGATGCAGGCTTTTGAACTGTCCACTGATAACAAGCTGGATGATCCCTCTCCTCTTTAGTCCACAGGACACAGTGTCCATGACAGACCATTTTAAAAGAGCTTTGGTCCAGAGAAGACAGTGGTGTTTCTGGATCTTGTTCACATATGTCTTCTTCTTTGCATGATACAGCTTTAACTTACATTTGTAGATTGCACAGTGAACTGTATTCACAGACAGATGCAGTGATTTCCAGTAGAGAATCATGTCTGTTTTAATGCAGTGACGCTTCAGGGCCACAAGATCATGAGCAGCCAGTTTTGACCTTTGACCTTGTCCCTTGCAACATTTTTCTGAAATTGTTCCACAATTTTTAGGTGCAGTTTGTCACAGATTGGTTCTGCCCATCTTTACTGAAATGCTCCTTTTATACCCAGTCATGTTACTAACCTGTTGTCAGTTAACCTAATTATAATTAGTTGTCAAACGCTCCTCCATTTGTTTAGATTTTTCCATTCCCTTTTGCAGCCTTTTGTTGCTGCTGTTCCAACATTCTTTTCCTAAACTCCAGCAACTGGTCTCCTCACTTCCCAGATGTTTCCCAGGCAGTTGTTAAAAAAAGAGGGGATGCTACATAATGGTAAACATCGCCCTGTTCCAACCTTTTTGAGATGTGTTGCTGCCATCATAATATTTTTCATAAAATGGTAAAATGTCTCACTTTCAAAATATATGTTTATGTTCTATTGGGAATAAAAATTGGTTTATGAGTTTAAAAATTATTGCTGTTGTTATTCATGTTTTACACAGCATCCATGGATTTGGGCTTGTGCATTCACAAAACACCCGCTCTACCACTGAGTCAACGTATCACAGCAAAGTTTATTAGATATAATTTTAAGGGCTGTGATTCTGTTGCTCCTTCACCAATGTCAACAGATGGAGATACATTACAGATATACGTCTTTTCCCTCCCTCTTCCATCTTTGTCTTTTTGTTAGTGCTTCCAGGATGAGTCCTTCTAAGCTGTGGACATTTCTGTTGTCAATATTTTTAAAAATCTTTTCATGCATCTCTTTAGAAACACTGCCAACACTTTTTTTTATTTCAAAGAAAAGGAAGATGTATCCCTTGAATTTTTAAAAATTAAAAAACAAGTCACTTATGTTTTCTGAGGAAACAAAAATTCTTTTCTGACATGATTAGACTTGTTAGCAGCTGGATGGAAGACAAAGAGCAGGCTGAGAAACACCAGGTTGAATCTGTGTCCAGCATCTTTTAAGGCAATATTCCATGTTTGCAGCAAACACGCAACTATTCACTCCCACACTCAGACCTATGGTCAATTTATAGTATCCAGTTAACCTCTGCATGTTTTTGGATGTTGCATGCCAGGGTGCTGTGTGGGACATCCCTATCCTGTGTGGGCCCTCCCACTCTGCTTTTCCCACAGGTGCCTCCACTTCAACAATCAAGCTATGGAGAAGAAAAGATGAGGAAAAGGTGGGACTGGTCTCTTAGAGGCATGTTAGCATGTGATTCTCCGTTCAACCTTTTTTCTTATCCCTTGTTCACAACAGCCAAACAGCTACTTTAAGTTTACATTTTGTTAATTCATTGTAAATAAACTATTTATATATGGTTCAGCTTGTCTCTGCCTTTCTTCTTTTAAAATATCCTGAGGTTTGTTTTACATTGTTGCTCCCTTCATCCCCTGGACTTTACGGGACATAACATGGACATTGGGGGAAACTGAAGTACCTGGAGAAAACTCTTGTGCACACAGGGAGAACATGTGGTCCATTCTGAAACAATGTATCTTATTATTATTTTTTTTTTGAAATCCACTTTACTACATGATATCATCAATAAATAAACAGTGGAAAAAATACATAAAAAGCCAGTGTTTTAGCCCTCACAATACTCATTCTGTCCATGGCACTCTTGAACAAAACCCTTCTCACTGCAGTGTTTCTGTTGGACAGATTTCAACAAAACAACAGCTAACACTCACAATCCCCTTTGCTTTAACAACATTTGCTACAATGTCATAATCGATGACAGAACTGCTCTGCTTTCAAGAGACTCCTCCAACACTCAGCCTCAGACACTGCCACTGTCGTGCATTTAAGTGGCACGTGTGTCTGAATGCAGAGGTAGTGATTTCTTTCATATCTGTCATCATTTTGAAAATAGCAGTTCAGAAGTAGAGGAGCCGATGGTTTGCTAGACATAAACCAAGCAGCAGAATACAGTTCATGACCAAATGTCACTGTGTATTATTATTTTATTTTTTTTGCAAGGTTTTTATGGATATTATGGTGCTGTGATAAACCCTAATTTTTTCATTTTTTTACAGTATAAAAAAGGATGTTGCAGTACTATGAGGAAAAACCATGATCTTTTTTCTAGTCCTAACTATGTACATTTTTTGCCTAAACTTAATGACCAGTTACGCTCTCACATTCACAACTTTGCAAAGGTTTTTTTAACACCCACAGGTACCATTTTTTGACATGTAAATAGGTAATAATTAATCTTTGCTCTGAATGGGAAGGGGCAACAATTCAACACTATATATCACAATGTAATTTTCTTCAATTTCAAAATAACAATAATTAATAATTGTGCACAGACATCTGATGTCAGTAAACACTATGTACTGGACAGAAATGACAAAAGGACAAAGTAGCAAAATTGTCTAAAAAACCAGTTGTTGCTCCCAGGTGCGCTTGATTACTGACCAGGTAATAAATATAGTCAATTATAGTCCTAACTAATCAATTACGACTATCTTTAGTTGCAGCCATATTATAGATTTTTTTTCTTTTTTGAAGATATCAAGACAGTGGTGCTGCTATGTCTCCCACCATCCAAAGACCTTTAACTGAACATAAGTTCACAATTTTATTCTTCCAACACCTCTAAAAAATGTGGTCAGGCTTATTTGACTGACATACATGAAAAAATCATGAACACAATTTTCTTGTGGTGAATAAAAACCATGACTTTCTCTATTACATATAGCATTCACTATATCTAACCACTCCTGTAGTGTAACTAATGCATTTATTTGTTTTCCAAGAACAAAAATCTATTTCTAATGGCAAAAGTGGAGAAGCTGTGTTATACGGTTTGTGGTTTAGATTGTTGGAGAGTGAGGTGGTGAGGCCCAAAGTAAAACAATCATGGTGACATAAATATGAAATATTTAGAAATACATAATGTAGAGGCATTTTCATGTATCGTGAATGTAAAAGGCCGGTGGCAACGTCACACTGTCGTGATCACATTATCGTGACACATCATCTGCAGCCACTGAACATATGATTACACAGAAGAAGCACAGGATGAAAATCCTTACCTTATCTACGAAAGAGTGATGAGCGCGCCTTTGTGTGTGTGTGTGTGTGTGTGTGTGATGTCCGGCAGCAGCAGCAGATAAACACAGTAAACTCCAGCGATCGTTCTCTCCGCCACTTTCACGTCAACACACTCACTAACCAACTTTCCTCGCTCTAAACAACAGCGCAGCGCAGCGCAGCGCAGCGCAGCGTGACGTCACCGGCCTTCCTCTTTAGCCGCTCTGGTTTTCTTCTCGGGGTCGACACTGAATGGTGGACGTGAGCAGCCGGGGACTGAACCAAGACACATTCCAGTGACTGTAGCAACGGCTGAGCTCAGCTGTTCTTTTGGATTATTTGTTTTTCCTGTTCACAAGTGAAAGGGTCAACCCTGAGTCTTTAGAGCACTTTTGAAAAACCACATTACCAAGTGCTTGACTTAAAAAGATCCTTTCCAGCAAAAAACAAATAATGTAAACAATACAATAATAATAATTATTATAATTATACTGTAATATTATATAGTACTATTAATTATAATAACAAATAATAACAATAATAATAAACAATATAAAACCATTAGAAGCAGCACAGAATGGACCCCATGCTATGTGGCACTGCTGCATTCCATTAACATCGTAATTTGGTAACTAGAAGTGGGAATGATGTCACTCCTGAGTTCACCACATTTCACTTGCGAACCCTCAATAAACCATGAACGAAAATCTATCTTGCCATTGTTAGCAATACCAGCTGATAACGGCACTCTACATGGTATTTTAATAATTACACTGTACTACACAAGCAACTGATTTCCTGTGAAACAAATATGACAGAAGTGATATTAACAGTAAAAGTAGCAGTGTTTGTATGTGGCAGCCATCTTGGAAATTCCAATTTCCGACCACAAATCAAACACATCACTAGAGAGATGCCACCATTAATTTATGTCAGTGTACAGCACATAAAGCCCACACCCTGAAAGCTAAGTAAGTGAGTAAGTGTTTGTCACTGTTCGTCAACGACTGCAGGTTATCATTGATGACAAAGAATAGAGACAGGGCAGAAACCTATTATTCCCGCTAACACACTACCATGGTTGCTGTGGTAACCCATATCAAAGAGTGGTGTCGGGCTGAGCAGTCTACTGCGTGGCTAGTGTGTTTTTAACTATAACTCCTGCAAAATCCATCAGATCACCCTAAAACCTGCTCAGATCACAGTTTTCTCAGGACCTGATGTAAAAGAAAAGGATGATTATGATAAGTTTCCTACATGGTCAGTACATTCTGATCATTTCTTCCATGGGCTAAAGCTTCAAAAAATTATATCCAAGTCTGTGCTATACTTTTTGAGTGAACCTTCTCACATATAGACAAACATGCAGCCAAAAATCTTCTTAGTGGAGGTTATAAAATGAATACCTGGCACTAAAAGTATATTTTAGGGGATTCAACACATCACCATTATTCTGCTGATGTGATTTCTTCTTACTGTTTATTTCATTACTTGAGGCTCTTATGTTTAAAGCTCTGTTATCAACAACATTCATTTTTCACTCAATGTCTTTCATTTTGTCAACATATGTTGAAACTGAGACACTTTACCTTGTCATTAAAAATATTAGTTCATTTTGAATTTGATGGCAGCAACACATCTCAAAAACGTTGGAACAGAGGCAAAAAAAGGCTGGAAAGGTAAATGGTACAAATCAAAAACAACTGTTGGAGCATTTGACAACTAATTAGATTAATTAGCAACAGGTCAATAACATGACTGGGTATAAAAGGAGAATTTCACAGTGGGTAGAGTCACTCAGATTTAAAGATGGACAGAGAATCACCAATCTGTGACAAACAGTGTCTAAAAATTGTGAAAAAATTTCAGAAAAATGTTCCTCAACGTAAAATTGCGACAACTTCAAAGATCCCACCATCTACTGTGTATAATATCATCAAACGGTTCAGAGAATTAGCAGGAATCTCTGTGCACAAGGGACAAGGTCAAAGGTCAAAACGGATGCTCATGATCTTCCAGCCCCGAGGCAGCACTGCATTAAAACAGATATGATTCTCTACTGGAAATCACTGTATGGGCTCAGGAACACTTCTAGAAATCACTGTCTGTGAACACAGGTCACTGTGTTCACAGACAATCTACAAATGTAAGTTAAAACTATATCATGCAAACACCACTGTCTTCTCTGGACCAAAGCTCATTTAAAATGGTCTGAGGCAAAAGTGGAAAACTCTTCTGTGGTCAGATGAATCAAAATTTAAAATTGTTTTTGGAAAACCATGGATGCCGTGTCCTGTGGACTAAAGAGGAGAGGGATCATCCAGCTTGTTATCAGTGGACAGTTCAAAAGCCTGCATCTCTGATGGTATGGGGTTGCATTAGTGTCTATGGTGTGGGCAGCTTACACATCTGGAAAGGCACCATCAATGCTGAAAAGTACATAGAGGTCTTAGAGCAACATATGCTCCATCTAGACAACGTCTCTTTCACATTTCAGCAAGACAACGCTAAACCACATACTGCATCCATCACAAGAGCATGGCTTCACAGGAGAAGAGTCCAGGTGCTGAACTGTCCTGACTGCAGTCCAGACCTTTCACCAACAGGAAACATTTGGAGCATCATGAAACAAAATAACTGGCAACAAAGACCCAGATCATCAGACAAGAATGGGACAACATTACTTTTATAAAACTCCAGCAATTGGTCTCCTCACTTTCCAGACCTTTATAGACTGTTGTTAAAAAAAGAGGGGATGTTAAACAATGGTAAACATCGCCCTTTTCCAAATTTTTTGAGATGTGTTACTGCCATCAAATTCAAAATGAGCTGATATTTTGAAATGGTAAAATGTCTCAGTTTCAACATCTAGGTTTATAATTGTGTTTTTTATCTACATTTTACACAGTGTCCCAACTTTTTGGAACTGGGTTGAGTGTGAATCTTTAAAACTGTCAAATGAATTTAAAGTGATAACTGAGCACATTTCTTTCACATCAAATGTCATTGTTTCTTCAGGAGAAGTTGTGTTGAGCAACTGCTTGAGGCAGATACACAGCTGCCCACTCCGAGTCAAATACTGTTCAATGCTTACTCCTGATAGAAAGTTTTTTCTCTCTCTCTGTTGTAGCCAAGTTGTAACTCAGGAAGGCTTAAAGTAAAATTTATAGGACCAAATCATGGGTCTGGAAACAACTTAGCTGGTAATGGACATATTCTTCCTCGACCTAATCCCTTTGATTCTGCTGCCACCTGCAGGTCCATCAGATTATAACAATTCATCAAACCTTCTCTGGAGGATTTTCAGAAGGCCTCCTTTTTGGTGCATGGCATAACAAGTCATTTTGAAGTTTAAGCCACGTCTCTATATGGAAATATAATGGCAGTGTGTCAAATTTATGTAAACTACCTATTCATTTCGATGGGGATTTAGTCACAGTTTTCAGGAATGGCTGCCATGGATACTTACCACAGATGTTTAGAACAGTCACAGCAACATTTGGATAAATTTGGCTGAATGATTTGTTGTCAGTCCCTATATGAATTATAGTATTCTTCTAAGTAAAAAGAGGTGTTGTTGATATTCTTGTGTTAAAACTTGCATTTAAGTGAAGACCTTTATAAATCAAAGTGCAGTAACATAATAAAATACACCTACACAGGTCATAACATTTAGGGAGGTTTAATTTGTCATCTTACCAAAGATCATCCACTAAAACATAATACTAAAACAAAATACATTCATTCAAGGTGGCATGACCCAGTGATTCCCAAAGTCTGGGTCAGGCACCACAGATGAGTCATGGGAGGATATTCTGGTGAGGGGGAGTCCCCAAACTACTTCACAGAATTTTTAACCTTTTAGTTCAGATTTGGAAATGATTTGCTCACTAAATGAAAATTATATTAGACATCACAGAGATGGCTGTAAATTAAGTCAAGTCAATTTTATTTATACTGCTCAACATCACAAACACAAATTGCCCCGAAGGGCTTTACAGTCTGTACAGCAAGTGACACCCTCTATCCTTAGACCCTCACACAGAGTGAGGAAAAACTTCACAGAAAAACCCTTGTACAGGGGAAAAAATGGGAGAAACCTCAGGAAGGATGGGATCTGTCTGTCAGACATGCAGTAGGTGTCACATGTACAGAGACAAGTTCAGCAGATTACAAACAAAAATCGGAATTACAGAGGATGGAAACAGAGAAATGAAAACTGTAGAAAGTGACTATATAACAGTGAATAGTGAGTAAAAGTGAGTATATAATAGAAGCTAATGGAGGGACAGGTGGTTGCAATAACTGTAACCTTAGCTGGTAATAGTATCAATGTAAGTATTAACGGTGATGTGTAGAGGACACGGCTCTTTGTTGTTCTTACATGCAAGTTCATTCAGCGGAAGGGGAAACCATAGTCCAATCAAGCAGACACGCAATGTGAAACAGCAGGGGTTAGAGAAAAGTGTCAGTTTATTATCAGCAGGATAACCTAGACTTTTATTTGGAGTCAATTTTATTTATTTTAATTATATTTGAGTAATTTATATAATCTTTATACTAATTTAGAGAAACTTTAGAGAACCCTAACCCTATATTTGGCAGTTTAGCAGTCCAAACGAAAGTGAGTTGGCAGACATGCCATTAATTAAATGCTAAGGTAAAAAAGTAAGTTTTAATTTTTGATTTAAAAACCTCAAGAGAATCGCATTGTCTAATGTCAGCAGGGAGGTTATTCCACAGGAAGGGAGCACGAAAGGAGAAAGCCCTTTGACCTGCTGACTTTTTATTGACTCTGGGAACCAATAGAAACCCAATAGAGTTCTGTGAGCGGAGAGCTCGAGATGGAACATAATAATTTATTATTTCAGATAGATAGGAGGGGGTGAGCCCATTTACAATTTTATAAGTCAGCAGAAGCACCTTAAAATCTCATCTCGAATGGACAGGGAGCCAATGCAGAGAAGCTAAGACCAGTGTGATATGTTCAAATTTCTTACTCAGAATCGTAGCTGCTGCATTTTGAACCAACCGAAGGCTTTTGGTACGGGGGAGACCAGACAATAGAACATTACAGTAATCAAGTCTCGATGTGACAAATGCATGAATTAGGGTTTTCGCATCTTGTATTGACAGCAATGATCTAATTTTTGAAATATTGCAGAGGTGAAAAGATGCGATATTGGTGGTTTCCTTGATGTGCTGGTGGAAAGGTCAGCTCAGGATCAAAGGTAATACCAAGGTTCCTAGTCAATAAACTTGGGGTAATTGTGTAATTATCTATCGTGAGATTGAATTAATTAGAGTGATGAATCAGATTTGCTGGACCAATTAGCAACATTTCTGTTTTGTCTGCATTTAAAAGTAGGAAGTTTTCACTCATCCATGGTTTTACGCCAGATAAACATGCCTCAAGATTTTTGATCCGGGAGTGATCGTTAGTGTTTATGGGCATATACATCTGCGTATCATCTGCATAACACTGGAAATTAATTCCATACTTTTGAATGATGCAACCGAGTGGTGAAACGTACAAAGAGAAAAGTAAAGGTCCAAGGACAGACCCTTGAGGGACTCCATACTTTACTGTAGTATAAATTGATGTGTTGTCATTATAAAAAACACATTGCATTCTACCGGACAGATATGACTTAAACCAACTAAGAGCTGGACCAGAGATGCCAAAACTATTTTCAAGGTGGTTGAGAAGGATACTATGATCAATTGTATCAACTGATGCACTAAGATCCAGAAGCAAGAGTACTGAGGTGGAATTTGCATCAGTGTTAAGAAGTAAGTCATTTGCCACTCTCGTAAGTGCCGTTTCTGTGGAATGGTGAGCCCTAAAGGCAGACTGGAAAGGTTCCAAAAGGTCATTATTTGCTAGATGTGTTATAAATTACAACCCTCTCCAGAACTTTTGAGAAAGAAAGGGAGATTAGTGATTGGCCTATAGTTACTTAAAACATTTGGATCAAGATGGTTTTTCTTTAGTAGGGGTTTCACTATTGTTTTTTATTGTTTTAAAGCTAAAGGGAACCTCACCAGATCTTAGCGATAAATTTATGATATTCAGCATAACAGGTTGTAGAGATGGCCAAAGATCCTTGAACAGTTTAGCTGGAAGAGGATCCAATAGGCAGGTTGTAGGTTTGGATGCTAAAACAATTTGAGACAGTGACATAAGTGATGTGTTAAAGTTATTAAGAAGAGTAATTGGCTGGGTTCAGTGGACTGGTTGATGTACATCCATTCTCATTATTGTGGTAGAAGGAGAAATCTTAAGTTTGATGTCCTCAATTTTATTATTAAAAAAGAAGTCATTGGGAGTGAAGGGTGCAGAACAAACTGACTAAATTGTAAGTTTAGCTACAGTATTAAAGAGAAATCTAGGATTATGTTTCTATTAATTAACTTAGAGAGAAATATTGTGATTTGGCAGTGCCCGTTTATAATTTAGAGCACTGTCATGCCATGCCTGATTAAACACTTCTAATTTAGATGTACGCCATGTACATGCTTGCCTCATATATACCATTTTGAGAGACACATATCAAGCGACCATGAGCGACCATATCAAGGAGGTTGGAGAGGGACTTATTGAGGTCCGTAGTGTAGCTGTCTAAAGACTCTGCTACTGTCATAAACGGTGTCAGAACCGCAGGCAGGTGCTCATTAAGTGTAGCTATGGCGGCAGCGTCTGTGTGACTTGATTTAGAAAGATCAGTGTTGAGAGTTTGTGGACAATTTAGTTTAGATTTGAACAAGATTAAAAAGTGGTCTGACACAACAGAAGATAATGAAGAAACATTTAAGGTCGTAACCTCTATTCTGTGTAAAGAATAAGGTCTAGGGTGTTTCCACTCAAATGAGTAGGTTCGTGTACAGATTGATGGAAACCAATATTATCAATGAGGGCCAGAAATGCTTTAGCTAAGGAGTCAGTGGTTTTATTTAAGTGGATATTGAAATCACCGATAATTAAATTTTTATCATAGTGTGAGGAGAGATCTGAGATGAACTCCTCAAATTCTTCTAAGAATTCAGAGTAGGGTGCAGGTGGTCTGTAAATTACCACAATAGTGAAGCCTGTGTGCAGGGCCAAAGAGAAAGAGGTGGAAGATCTCAACAGGAGAGCTTCAAATGAGTTAAATTTAAAATCAATTTTTGTGCTTACACTGAAAAAAGACCTATAAATTACGGCATCACCACCCCCTTGTTTAGAGGCCCGAGAGATATTAGTATATTTGTAGTTAGGTGGTGAAGCTTCATTTAGAGGAAGAAATATATTCGGGTTCAACCAGCTTTCACATATACCAATCATGTCCGATTTGTGCTCAATAGTGATGTGTCATGCGCAAAAGATGCAGCTCTGAGAGCCGATGCTTTGTAGTGAATCAGAATCAGAATCCCAGTTTTTTTTCTTTGGCTGCTTACCTCAGTGCTCAGCCTGAGCTCTGCTCAAGGCAGAACTTTGCTTTGATTGCTCAGCATTGCGGCCAATCAGATGTGAGGATATAGGATCAAACCATTATGTGAAAACACACAGGGGAGCACTGAGTGCAGGTTACTCCACTGCAAGTTAACTGTCTAACAGACAGCGGTAAGGAGAGTGGGTGAGTGCCTCGTGTAGTTGCATATTGAAACTATGAGTGACACCCGAAAGCGAAGCAACATCTGGCTGCAGTTTAAAGATACTGGAAACAACAAAGCAGAGTGCCTTCACTGCAAAATGAAAATAATTTTAAGAGCAGGTTCCACCACAAACCTGCATAGACATATGAGAACTGTCCATCCTACAGTGCAGTTAGAGGAGAGAGGGCAAGCTAGAACACCGTCTACTGATCCTGGTGTGTCTCATCCCAAAACAAAAGCAACTGCAGCAGCATCTACTGATTTCCAACCCTTTTCCATTGTGGAGGACAGAGGTTTTAAAAGTTTTGTCAAAGCTTTAAATCCCACATACACTCTACCCAGTAGAAAAACATTGTCCCAATTATAAGACTTCTCATAAAACACTGCACATAAAAAGGTTTTCAACATACAAACCATTAATTTTTGCAAAGTTATGGTAAAATAAAGGCCTACAAAAAATCCTAAATTAAGAGCCGTTCAGGAGTCGAAAGAGCCGGCTCTTATTTGGGAGCTGAGCCAAAAGAGCCGGCTCTCTGAAAAGAGCCGAATTTCCCATCACTAGTGCTCATGTGGTAGGTCATTCACCATCAAGGCTTTATTGGACAAGGACCTAATATTTATAAGACCAAACGTTAAGGTTTTTTCTAGTCTTTCAGCACTAGGAGCTCTCAGGTCAGGACTGTTGACGGAGATTCTATTTATAGAACTTAGACATCTTTTGGCATTGTGAGAAACTCCCCAATGTCTATATTTCTGGAGCAAACGGTATGTAGAGGTAATTAGAGCAGGTATGGTGCTGTGTGATCAGATCAGGTGCTTTCTGTGACTTCTTACTACTCATACTGGTGTGAATATCAATTAAGTTTCTCTGGCTAAAATTATTGTTTTGGTGTAGTCTTTGAATAAGTAGATGTGGTCTAGTAATAGTTTCAATTCTATAAATTAAACTACCAGTCTGAACTATAAAAAAAACTAAAAAAATATAAAAAAAATTAATATTTTTTTAATTAATTTTTTTTTAAATTAATTAAAATTAATGTTAATTAATTTTTTATTAATTAAATTATTTGACTCCACACCCACATTAGGTCTAGAGCTAGCAGGCTCTCTAATCACCTGCATCCTGCTGAGTGCTACTATACTTGTGTCAAAGTTGCTGTAAGCACTGAGCTATATTTCTAGATAAAACAGCGGCGCCCACTCCAGTAGGATGAAGGCCATCCGCTCTCAGCAGGTGAGGTCGGCCCCAGAAGGAAGGCCAATTATTAACAAACCTAAAGCCCTTTTTCCTGCAATGATGCTCCAGCCAGCAATACAACTGAGTAAGCCTTCTGAACATCTCATCATTACCCCGTCTGGGTAAGGGGCCAGAGACTATTACTCGATGCTGTCTCATGTGCACTCTAGTGTCCTAGTCAACCTTTCTTTCGTGGTCTCTGACTCTCAGTAATGACAGTCTATCTAAAACAGCGGAGCAACTGTCGCAGACCATGTTAGCAGTGAATTAAATGCTAATGGGTCTGGACTGTGTCCGATGCTAAAATACACTAGGCTAGGTTACGAGCGAGCTAAGGCAGATGACAAACGGCTGCCTACTATCTCAAGAAATGACAATGGCAACTAAATTGTCTAAATTGTCATTGTCATGACTATGGTTTATCGGAGTAAACAATCTCACGAAATCTGGAAGTGGAACAGGAACAGGCGTGATGTCCCGAAATTAACTGCTTTCCAATTGTAATTTGGGTCACAATAGTTTGTCATCTTTAAAAAGTGGGTCCCCATAAGGAAAGGTAGGGAAACACTGGCATAAACTGTGAAATCTGCGGAATAACCTCAGTTTTTTCACCAACAAACATTAACGGTCAAACTGCAAATCTACTGTATAAATTAGGGCTGTCAAACAATAATTTGATTGATCACATTTTTCATCTTAATACGTTTGTAAAGGTTTATGTTTCAGTCTCACTCAATTTTATTTGTATAGCGCTGATTCATAGCATACAATATCTCAAGGTACTTTACACAGTAAGACCGTACAATTATTACAGAGAAACCCAACAAACTCACTTTTACCGAGGAAATCTCTGATAGAACCATACTCAGACTCTATGATCTTTTGTCCCTGTCTATCAGTTGCCACAGCAGATGATCCGCACACATGATGGCAGATTTTTACACTGATGCTCTTCATGATGCGACCCACTGGGATCAATTTAGAGTGTCTAATTGCTGTAATGTTTTCTAAGCCCTGACTGAAAGTCCTCAAACAGATCATTGCTGAGCAGATAATCAAATAATGTTTGCTACAGCTTCTTCAAGGATTTTAGAAATAAGGGGGAGGCTAGATATAGGATGATAATTAACTTTAAAAGACTGTGGTACATAGTCAAGATAGATTTATCTGATCGAATAGGGGACTGTTATTTAAAGATAGAACTTCCTTTAACATTGTTGTAGGAATGGGGTCGAGGAGACAGGTTGAGGGTTCAGATCCTGTATCACAGAATTTAGCTTGGAGAGATGAAAGGTTATCCAAATGATATTGTGGCGGGACATATGGTCGTGAGAACAACAAATCTGCATTATTAGTAGGCAGGATGGGATTTCTTTTTTCTCTCATGGTTTTATCTTATCAGTACAGGAGAGAGCCCATGGGTCCCTGGGTCCCTACAGTTCCTTGAAACACTCCTGTCGCTAACTCCAAGAGACGGCAGTGGTGCAGCAATAAAGATGTAAGCTGCAGTCTAGAGCCACAGAAGAAGAGATGATGGAAACTTGTCATAATAGTGTGGACGACTGAGTAAGAGTCAGTGAAAAGCAACAGCACAATAAAACGGAGAAGAAGTTACAGTCGGGAGAACAAACAGAGGACAGACACTTGGCTGTGACACAGACGGAACTTGGTGCTTCCAGAGCTGGGTAGTTCGGACCATTCGGATCGGTCGAACAGGACATTGCAACAGCAGTTGCAACAGTAATATCTGCAGTAACCGTAGCAGCAGCAGCAGCAGCAGCAGTGCTGTATTGTAGGGTACTGTACTGTAGCGTACTGTAGCGTACTGTAGCGTACCAGCGGTCCCGTATCTGCGGCTGCTGCGGCTCATACACGTCAGCAGTGATGGCGCTGAAGCCACGGAGGCCGTGGACCAGCGTGATTATCGGCGTCTTTCTCGGCTTCACCGCGTCGTCGTGGCTCCTCGCGCCTCAGGTTGCTGAAAACAGGAGGAAAAAAAATCCCACCTGTTTCTACAGCGACTCTTCCATCGGTAAAGTTCCCGGTGTCAGGGAGCAGGAGGAGGTTCTGGGGCCGGAGAGGAGCAGCGGGGAACACAAGCGCTTCCTCTACGTCGGCGTGATGACCGCGCAGAAGTACCTGAGCTCCCGCGCTGTCGCTGCCTACCAGACGTGGGCCGGGTCCATTCCCGGTAGGGTGGAGTTCTTCTCCAGCGCCGGCTCCGCAGCTGTCCACACGGCCGTCCCCGTCCCCGTAGTGTCCCTGGCAGGAGTGGACGACACGTACCCGCCTCAGAAGAAGTCCTTCATGATGCTCAAGTACATCCACGACCACTACCTGGACCAGTATGAGTGGTTCATGAGGGCAGATGATGACGTTTACATAAGAGGTGGGTGATTCTTGATTACTATCTGTGTGTGAGGCTCCAAACTGAACAAACCAGCCAATACAAGCAAAGAACGCACTTGAATATTCTTGCTGAAGTAGATTTAAAAACAAGATTCCAGTGTTGTTCACGGTCATCCTTACATCTTAACAACCAATCACTCACAACACTTTTCAGAACTTAAGAAAGGTAAGGTCTGCTTAAGTAATCCTTAGCAGAGTTAAGTAATGCTGATTCAGTGCCATTCTTCATAAATGAATTGTAACACAGAAACATTTAACGAATGTTATTAAAGAAAGACATTTACAGCTAATCAAAGCTTTTAATGTCGTTTGTAACTGAGCAAACAGTTGCTTTATATACCCTTGAATGATACATTCAATAATACAATAATACATTTAATGAGTAACTTCATTAAAATGAATAACATTAATAAATCGTTGGTTATAACATTAAATAACTTTAATGAATGCTTATAACAGCATTAAGTAATGTTAATTATTGTAACCTTATTGTAAAGTGTTACCAATAAAGCTACTAATAATGGAACAAAAAATCTGCAGAAATAAAAGGCAAAATAAGTAATGTAATGAAGTAAATATGATGATAATAACATTAACAATTATGATGATAATAACAATGATGATTATTATTAATATTATTTCTATATTAATAATATAGAAATAGTGTTTCCTCATAATTTGTGCTGGAAAAACTTGCTGCATCGAAACATTTAGCAGGAAATATACACAGAATTTAATCAGAGGTGCTATCACCAGGTCTAAAGTGTATTTATATGACCTTTGTAACATTTGGAAAACAAAATCTTACACAACACTTGACAAACACAAACAATCTGTTTCACTGTCAACATGCAAAAACAGCTAAAGTGTGGATAAATTAAAAAGAAGGTGGGTGTTAGAGTGTCATTCATAAAATAGAATGGCTGCTAAAAAAGAAAGAATGATATTTAATAGATGAATTGTTATTTAGTTTTTTTTTCTTTAAAGCCAAGTGATGCTGAGAGGATGGTGGCTGTACCTCCACAACCTTTACCTGAAGAATATGGAAAGTTGTTTGGTGCTGAAGCTTCAGTGAGAGTGATGGGTCTGTCTGTGTTCAGCCATGTCGCCTTTAAAAACATGCAGATCTAAAATCAAGTTTCCTCTTACAGGGACATTAACATACCTCTGATCCTGAACAGGAAAACATAAATCATAACCAGCTCATTTAAAAAT
Source organism: Brachirus orientalis (assembly GCA_016785285.1). Taxonomy (NCBI): domain Eukaryota; kingdom Metazoa; phylum Chordata; class Actinopteri; order Pleuronectiformes; family Soleidae; genus Brachirus; species Brachirus orientalis. The sequence goes on from JAFBJR010000615.1 coordinate 33,776, forward strand.
AATATGGACAATGATCCATATTATTCTCTTTGTTTGAATATCACTGATTTATCAAAATGTCTACTTCTTTTTTTTAATTTTTTTATATTCCATATAAGCAAGACAATACAAGGGTTTCTCTTAAAACCTTCTTTAAGGCTCCTTTGTGGCAGAAAACATCAAATCCAAATTGGAGTATGCATGGACCAATCACATAAAGAAAATATAGATACAGAAATGAAAAGCCCAATAGAGAATTTAACATGCCGACGAGAGCAGCATACAGTAATGGGGATGTTCATGTCTCTTAAATCCTGTTACATGGAGGAAAAAATGGTGCTATTAGGTCCAGCGTTTAAAAAAATGCAGTCTCATTGAAAATGGTAGGTAGAATATGTTGCATGGCCTGAACCTCTTTCTAATAATGGCTTTACTGCTAGAGCTGTGCTCGATCTGAAACACAATTATTCAATTCAATTCAGTTCAATTTTATTTGTATAGCGCCAAACCACAACATACATTATCTCAAGGCTCTGTACATAGTAAGGCCAAAACCTTTACAATATTACAGAGAGAAAAGAAACCCAACAGTTCACACAATGAGCAAACACTAGGGGGCAGTGGAGAGGAAAAACTCAGTTTCAACAGGAAGAAATCTCAGACAGAACCAGACTCAAAGATGTGCGGTCATCTGCCTCGACCGGTTGGGGTGAGTGTGAGTGCACCACAGGAAATCCCCCAGCAGTCTAGGTCTATAGCAGCATAACTAAGAGATGGTTCAGGTTTCCCTGAGCCAGCTCTAACTATAAGCTTTATCAAAAAGGAAGGTTTTAAGTTTAACTTTAAATACAGAGAGAGTGTCCGCCTCCTGAACCGACACTGGGAGCTGGTTCCACAGGAGAGGAGCCTGGTAACTGAAGGCTCTGCCTCCTATTCTACTTTTATGAACTCTGGGAACTACAAGTAAACCTGTGTTTTATGATTAATGAAATTATGTTTCATTTCTGAAGAAACAGGTTGTGGTTAAGGAAGGGAACTAATAAAATACTGCAATTGGGTATGATGTAGAAATTCAGAGCCATAAAAGTAAATGTAAGCCTTTATTCAATCCAAACCTCTGACTACTTGTATTATTTAATCAGACAGGGAGTTCCACAGTCTCAGACTATCACTTCAAAAACCCTGTCCCTTTGGTCTCCAGCTGAAGAACAGTTAGTTCTTTGTCAGATCATTAGATATTTTGTGTGCAATTAAAGGAATTGATTCAAACATGCTGAAAGGCAGAGTAAAGAGGCTAAAACAGAGTGATGTGTTCAAACCTGTTAACTGTTATCAACAGTCTGCAGCCTGTCGATAGAGTCAACATTTTCATATCTGGGTATGTTATATATGACAATAGCAGTTATCAGTATTTGAAGAGATGAAACACAGAGGATGTTTCTATATCTTACTCAGAGTTCCTTAGTTCAGTGTTTTCCAACCATGGTCCTCGGGGAACCAAAGTTCGTTATTAGGCTTTTGCAGAGCTTGATGATGAGCTGGCCATTTGAATCAAGTGTGTTGGAACAGGGTAACATCTAAAACATGCAGGGCGGTGTTCTCCGAGGACCAGGGTTGGAAAACTGCCTTACTTTAGTTTTTGGTTTACAAGTGGTTCAAGGGTGTAGTTACACTTTAATTTGAGAAGGTCCATCCAGTCCATTTAAGGTTCTCCTGTGTCCCTCTGGTCCAGGTGAGAAACTGGAGTTGTTCCTGCGCTCATTGAACAGCAGCAAACCCCTTTACCTCGGACAGACAGGTCTTGGCATGGTTGAGGAGGTGGGCCGTCTGGCCCTCGAGTCTGGAGACAACTTCTGCATGGGAGGCCCCGGGATGATCTTCAGCAGAGAGGTGCTTCGCAGGATGGTCCCTCACATTAGTACCTGTCTGAGGGAGATGTATACCACCCATGAGGACGTGGAAGTGGGTCGATGTGTGCGTCGCTTTGGAGGAACACAGTGTGTGTGGTCTTATGAGGTACAGATCTGCCACTCATGTGTAGCAACAGTCTGGGTGTTTAGTGATCACTTCTGGCTTCTGGGAAAAATACAGGTACTAAAAGTAGGAGTGTATGCATAGTCTATAACAGTGATTCCAAAGACAGATGAGTCACAGGACTGGGTCCCAAACTTTTACTCAAGATTTCTGTTTAAATGTTTGAATTAACATACATAAAATTAAGTAATTCGTTTCCCAAAGATCTCTTGAAAATGATTTGTTCACCAATTCAAAATCATATCAACAGATGTGGCTCTGAATGATTTGCTAAGTGATTTGGTCAAAATAGTTTGCCATTTTTAAAAAGTGGGTCCCCACATAGAAAGTTTGGGAAACAGCCATCTATCATCAAACAATTGTGTTTGCTCTTTTAAAATCATTCTGACAACATAAACTATCCAAATGATGATCAAAAGTTTACATACCCTGGAGGTTTAGGCCTGATAACAGTTAACACACAGGTTTAAATGTCTACTAAAGTTAACCGTCCTCACTTCTGATCTGTTTGCTTGTATAAAAAGTCAGTGAGTGTCTGGGCTCCTGACAGACCCCTGCATGTTTCATCCAGTGTTGCACTGATGTTGCTGGATTCTGAGTCAAAAGGTTGTCGAACTGTATAAAACAGGAAAATGATATACAAAGATATCCAAGGAATTGAGAATGCAATCAGCAGTGTTCAAACTCTAATTAAGAAGTAGGAATTCTGTTGAAACCAAGCCGCAGCCAGGTAGACCAAAGGTTTCAGCCACAAAAATTATTCAGCTTATTCAGCAGCCACTTCTTAAACTTCAATATGGCCGCCATATAGACATCTGAGCAAATGCAAACATTGATTTTCTGACTCCTTATACAATAACCTTTCCAAAAATATATAGTTTAAGAAAAGTATAAAAAAAAGCATCAACAATTTTATCCATTATTTACAGTTACAGACTATAGGAGTTTTTTCTACATTAGTGAGTACAGCCTGTGATAAAACAATGGAAAAGAAATGTTTGGAAAGATTTTAACTATTGTTACACTATAAGTTATTCACTTTGAGTGAAACTACAAATTATAAATTTGCAAACTTTACACTCAACTGACACAATTCTTGACCAATATCCATAATATGACTAAATGTATAGTGAGCTTGAAGCCAAAAATCTAAAATGTTTCCCTGTATTGCTTTAAGTCTCATAACAGAACTCCTTGTTTTTATTCATAATTGTTGTTCCACATTAGTAGTACTCTACCTAGTATAGCTTTATAAAACATGATGGTGTGGATGCAGACAGAGCTGAAACACTTGTCTTATTGAAGATCATTTTTAAATGAAAATGCTTTTTTTAAATTCAAAAAGTGTGGAAGTTGTAGATCCATTTAGCCTACACTGCCAGCCAACTCAATAACTCAAAACATGTTTTGAGTTATTTCACACTTTTTGGTTACTACATAATTTCATTTGTGTGGATTCATAGTTTTGATGCCTTCAGTGAGAATCTACAAAGTAAACAGTCATGAAAAACCATTAAATGAGAAGGTGTATCCAAAGTTTTGGCTCACAAGTGCCCCATAAATACACCGTGACACTCCTCCTCCATCGATGACTCCTCAGATCAGCTCAACATTACAGGTTACAGAAAACAATGATGTGCAAACTTTTGACTGGTAGTGTATGTGTCACCGCTTCATTTTTTCAATGGAGATGAATTAAAAAGGTAATAGTCAATGTATTTCTCTACTCGGACGATTTTCCTGCAGACAAAGAAAGCAGCTCAAAAGTGTGGGTTTCATTGACACAAAGATGATGTCTCTTCCCACAGATGCAGCAGCTTTTCTATGAGAACTATGAAGACAACAAGAAAGGTTTCATTGAAGAACTTCACAGCAGTAAAATCCACCATGCCATCACACTCCACCCCAACAAAAATCCTGCCTATCAGTACCGACTCCACAGCTTCACACTGAGCCGCAAGATTTCAAGGCTTCGTTACCGCACAATCCTGCTCCACCGTGACAGCCTGGTCATGAGTTACCTCAGCGATACAGAAGTGCAGTGGGAGGACCAACAGCTGGGCTCCCCGCCTTCATACATGCGCTATCAGCCCAGTGAGAGAAAAGACGTCATAGAGTGGGATTTCTTGACTGGCCAGCACATTTATTCTGCAGATGAAAGCAAAACAGGACGGCAGAGCCTCAGGAACCTGCTCCGGACTGCACTGGAGGACATTATAATGCAGGTCATGGAAATGATCAATCAGAATTCAAAAACACACGGTCGTGTTATTGACTTTAAGAAGATTCAGTATGGCTACTACAGGGTAGATCCAATGCATGGGGCTGAATACATTCTAGATTTACTGCTGCTGTACAAGAGACATAAGGGACGAAAAATCACAGTGCCTGTGAGGCGGCACGCTTACCTTCAGCAGCCCTTCAGTCGACCCTTCTTCACTGAAACTGAACGCTTAGATGTGGCTGAGCTTGTGGCTATCATCAACTCTGAGTCTCAGTCCCTGTCCTTCCTGTCCAACTCCCTGAAGTTCATGTCACCTTTTCAGTTCTATGAATCAACTAGAGAAATATGGAAGCAAAACCAGAAGAATGTCCACATTGTCCTTCCTTTGTCTGGTCGCTACGACACCTTTGTCCACTTCATGGAGAACTTTGAGAAGGTCTGTTTAATCGCCAAACAAAATATTAAACTCTCAGTTGTTCTTGTGGACAATGAGAGCAATCAGATCAGTGAAGCCTATGTTCAGCTTATCAGAGAGTACCACAGGAAATATCCTACAGCTGACATTTCTCTGATCCCCATGACGGGTAACTTCTCACGTGGCCTGGCCCTGGAGCTGGGCTCCTCCAGGTTCCATAATGACACCTTACTGTTCTTCTGTGATGTTGACCTTATCTTTAGTGCTGATGCCTTGCAACGCTGCAGAGACAACAGTGTCCAAAGCAAGCAGGTCTATTTCCCCGTTGTCTTTAGTCAGTATAACCCTAAGATAGTGTATGCTGAGAAAACCCAAAGAGAAAACAAATATGTGCTCACCAAGAAAAATGGTTTCTGGCGAGATTACGGGTTCGGAATCACATGTATTTTCAAGAGTGATTTATTAAAAGTTGGAGGCTTCAACACCTCAATCTTTGGTTGGGGACTGGAAGATGTGGACTTGTACACTAAAGTTATTAGCACTGGTTTTGAAGTGCTGCGCAGTCATGATCCAGGAATCTTTCACGTTTACCACCCCGTTCACTGCAACACAAGTCTTGAGCAGAAACAATACAAAATGTGCCATGGTTCAAGAGCAAGTACGTTTGCATCCACATTGCAGTTAGCAGAGCTGTGGCTGGAGAAACATGTGGAAATTGGGTATAACAGAACTTCATCATGACATTCGTGACCCCTCAGTGTGGGTGCGCCTCACATCTCAGCAATAGACTGTGTTTGATACAATGTGATAGAGTCAGAAGTTCAACTTCACAGGAACTTAATCCAAACTGACCTGACACAAGTCAAACTAATCCAGAAAACATGGCACCGGAACAGAACCAAGTCCAGGTTTGCTGCACCAAAACACTAGTGTCTAGAAACCACAGACTGATTACTAGTTGCATGTGTGTTGGTTCATCAGATACTATACAGTTTACTCAGTGTTTCAGTTTTATTATTTGCTGACTGAGGCTAATTAAAAGCACTGAGTAATGGAGGGTGAAAAAAAGACCAAAGGAACAATCATTAAAATCACCCGAAGGCTTCTTTGAAATCATTTGCAATGACAATTAATATTCAAATAATAAGTGTGTGTGAGGTTTCACAAACTGCTACTTTACTGTGTTGCAGTTTTTTGCAGTTGAATTTAATGTTGTTACTCTGCTAATCAGGAGTGAAGTGACTGTGTGTGGCCGCAGTGCCATTAGTGTGTGTTTGTGTTAGAGAAAAGAGCCTGCTCAACTGGACTGTAAAATGTAAGTCTAAACAGGTTTTTATTATAGGGCTGCAACAAATGATTCTTTTTGTAATTGATTTTTTTTTTTTTTTTGATTTATTGATTAGTTGTGTGGTCCATAAAATTTTCAAAAATGTTTCCTAAACCTGGAATTGATTATGTCTCATTTTGTTCTCAAACCAAAAGGATTCTGTTTTAAAGCTTTTTTTGTTTTTGATACCAGATAATATTCACATTTAAGGAACAGACAAATCTGATAACTTGGTGTGATTAGTTTATAAAAACACTGAACCCAATTAATCAATTGCAGTCCCTACCTCCATTCATCCATCTGTTGTGAGGCTCCTGGGTCACTGGAGCCAGTCCCAGCAGACACAGGGTGAAAGGTTGGCAGTCCATCACAGGGCAAACAAACAACCATTCTGAAAACTGAAAATATTTGTATTTATTTATTTATTTATAATGATCACCTGTAGGACCAGGGTGCCACAGCCTAATCAATGGACCATACAAATGTTCAAAGAAATGTCTGTGTGATGATGCTGAATCCAGTATCATTTGGTGAGTGAGTGGCACATCAACTCCACCAGCAAAACAGAGTCCAGAGACACACACTTCTGCTGAAGTTACTTACTGACACGTCCACACATGTACACAGCCATAGGGACAGTGAGTATCCTGAGGTTAAGACTAGGGGTGAACCAATACTATACTCGATGCGATCAGATACCATCTAAAAATGCTGTAGATCCTATGCTTCTATATGTACAGACTGTACAAGTGTTAATAAAAATCAGCAATAGCATTTTGGCTCTCATGTTGTAGGCTAATTATTTCCTCACTGCGTGAGCAGCGTCAATGTTACACACTTGAAGGCTTTGATATCTGGCTCTGCTAGTCAACAAGCTGATGTGACCCGGGGAAAACACTTGATGTTTATTTAATGAGGACATTCACTGGAACATCAAATTTCTGATGTTTTTTTGCTTCTCTGTTGACCAGTGCTCAAGCAAGTGGTTTTAAAAAGTTGAGTTTTGTTACGTAACTAGCACATTTGCTGTGCAACAAACTCTCCCCCAACAGCTACTCCTGGTCATGGGCGTGAACATTCAACCTGAAGAAGAAGAAGAAGAAGCACCGCGGAGCAGTCAGTCAGCGGGTAGCTGGCCAATCACAAGAGACTCAGTGTCCTGGGGGCGGGCATTAGCTCAGAAACAGAGTGCCTGTTGAGAGGCTGTCAGAGAGCAGCAATAATCTGGCTTAATCTGAAGAGACTATGAGGTTTTTGACCATAAATATTATTTAATTTATCTAAGTAGACATCATTTAGCTTGATTTTTGGCTCAAAAAGACCATTCTATGTGACCTTTAAAACCTGAACTAATGACTTAAATTAGCTTAATTATATTTACATTTTGATTTTACTTTTATTTTCTGGATTAAACAACTAGTTGTTTGGTCCATAAAGCCAATGTGTAAAATGTTGTCATTGTTTTACAAATCTCAAAATGACAACCTCCTCAAATGTCTTGTTTTGTTTTATCCACAAACCAGATACTCAGTTTACTGTTGTTGAGCAAAGAAACCAGAAGATCATACAGCAGTTATGGATTGTATAAAATGAGGTTGTTAACAAACAGGCAAACACATTTTCAACTATACTACCATGTATAACATCTTCCCCTTTTTTAGTATAATTGTCAATAACATACAATATAATGAAAGAAAAAAGAATCACCTCTATAACATTTGTCATACACCAATATAACCCTTTCAACCCTCAACAGTTTATACTCCACAACAAAATGAGCATATTATTTATGTGCAGAATTAACACAATTACAGTACTATTGACATCTGTATTTGTATATTATTCTTGTCTTCCTTTGCACCTGTTCCGTCGAAACTCTGAAAATCTTGGTGCAGTGCTTTCGCCTGAGACCATGATTTTTCATGATCCAACATGGAGAGCACGACATATCCTGTGCATGGTTCAGGCCCCATAACGGTGGTTGAAGTAGTGAGCACGTTTTGCCTTTTTTCTTCCTGTCCCTTTCTTTCAGGCCATTTTGGGGCAAGGTTACTTTTGACAGATTTTTCTCCCCATCAACAGTTCACCTGGGCTGTAGCCAGTGGTAGAGCAGGGGGTGGGCCTTTAGGCCATAAAAGCCATCAGAGGATCGCTCTGTCTCAGGATCTTCTTGGCAGTCTGTACAGCGCTCTCCGCGTGTCCATTGCCCTGAGGATGATGAGGGCAAGATGTACAGTGCCTGAAGTCAAGCTGTTCTTAAACTCTGCACTCACAGACTGAGTACCATTATCACTCACTACTTCACTGGGAATGCTAAATCTGGTAGCTTGTCATTGATGTCTCATTCAGATCGTGGTAGCAACTAGGGACCGAGGATAAATCAGGTGGAGGTTCAACGAGCCACGAGGGGTGTGAAACGGGCTGTGCACAACGTAAACAGTGAGAGTGACAAAACGTGCTCCAACTATTTACCGAGGAAGTGAGCCAATCAAAGTGGGGGTTGTGTAGTCTTAACCATGGGAGCCCTTAGGACTATAGGTGAGGACGGTGAGGAAATCACTAATAGGGAAATTAACTCTTGATGGTTTCCGGAGAGCAGTAAAGATAATGGTGTCGTCTGATGTCGTTATCGGAGGTAAAGGTGAGCTGTCAATTGCACAAACTGTCCGGGGGGAGTCACAGGAGTCACGGTCCAACTGGAAGGTCCAACAGGAAGGTCCAACTGCCATACAGAGTCTGAGTCGATGAAGTTGTCGTCAGCACCTGAATCTATTAACACCGAAAGTGAATGTGCAGACCCGCGGTGAAAAACAGTGGCGGCTAAATGGATTCTATTGGAAGAGCGGGGCTCTGAGTTAGTCTTGCTCACCTGAATGCTCCTCTGTCCGACAGAGCCTCCCCTGCGTGGTCGGAGGTCACAGTCACGTCGGTGATGTCCGGGTCGTCCACAGTACAGACACAGTCCATGACGGAGCCTCCTTTGCCACTCATCATGGGTGAGCCGAGTTCGACCCAGCTGCATGGGCTCCACAGGATCAGGAGGATCAGGATCAAGCGGAAGACTGAAGCACTGGGGCAGGAGCCACTGGAGAAGATGGCGTCGGCGAGATGGCCTGCTCACTCGGCGGATGTCACAGATGAGCACCCAGGCCCCTGGATGTGGTTGGGATCTGTACCTGGACACTAAGGGGTTGGACGTGACGGGCTTTTGGACCCCTGGCCCTTCCCTATACTTAGGGGTCTGGCTGCTGGCCAGCTTGGAGATCTGTCCGTCTCCTATCCCTCTTGGAGCCCCTCAGCTGGGAATTCTCTGTCAGCCTCCACATGTTGGCTGGCCTTGGGGTGGGCATGGTTGGCTCCGCCCCCCGCCCCCTTGGTGGGCAGTCTGGTGGTGGGCTAGCCCCTTGCCGGGGGCCTGAGTGGGTGCTTGGAGATGTGGGGATCTCGTGGGATGGCCTGGCCCATGTCCGAGGTCCTGTCGCCTCCTGCCATTGGGGCTGACCCTGGGCGGGGGGGGGGCTTCTGTCTGGCACCCTCCTGTCTGGCCAGCTGCGGGGCAGACAGTAGCTATCCCTGGGATTGGTGGCCTTGGATCTTCACTGCCACGTGCGGCTGCTGGACAATCAATGCGTCTGGATCCTTGGCCTGCTGCTGGGAGGCTGGCTGGACACGGGTGCGATCCCCCACTCAGATTCCAAACCACATCTAATGACACATATACACTGTTGCCTGCGCTCACACACAAACGGACATACACACACCTCGCTACATAAGATGTCAACTCAAACTGATATAGCTGTTGTGGACTTGGTCATCTTTTCTCCATGTGGTTGTTAACAATGAATGTATTTATTATTAATGTGCATGTACACTTCAAATGTAATGTCTATGTTATGTTACGTTATATTATGTTAACCTGTACTGTGTTGTTTTTCCCTTGCTCTCTCCCTCTCGCTCACTCACTCACATACTCTCTCTCTATCCCTCTCCTCTTCATCTTCCCCTCCCCTCATCTGTCTACCCTCCCGTCCGGTCCAGTTCCCCCACATCACACAGCAAAGAAAAACTAATAAATAAGAGTAAAAACAATAAGTTGATAGAGGAATAACAGGGTGAGTATAAACAGACTCTTCCTGTGCAAAGCAAATCTGTTCAACACCACCTGGCATACAGACAACCACACTACATGCCTAAGGTACTGGACAGGACAGGTGAAAAAAAGAAAAAAGACTCTTGCCTAAAGAACAAATTAAATGATTCTTGTAAGGCTACAAAACATTTTTAAAGTGATTATACACCACAAACATATTTATTCCCAATAAAAACCTCCAAATGTTGCACACCCGACCTCTGATTTGATGAATTAAAGACTTTTTGTTGACTTTGTTGACTTTAGGTTTTGGTTACTTAAAATAATTAAATCACACCTACAATCATGTCACAGTGAAACTCTAAAGGTATGGAGTGGAACTTTGCTTGTGATGGATGAAGTGTAAAGTGTGAATCAGCTATCAGCTGATTAATTATTAATTCTGTTAGTTACTTCATGATCCATAATGTCAAAGAGTCTGAGGTTAAAAAGTAAATAAATCATCAGATGAGGTCGATAATAAATAAGTAACTTCTTAAAGTCTGATGATCTGATGTGAAATAGCAGTATTTTCCCCGGGATGTATAATAATATATGTTGACGAGGAAACAGTGTTTTCCACTATTGATGGAAAAAAGAGAAGCTGGAAACTGTGTTGAAGAGTTGGTACGAGTGAGTACACCGATTAATTTTAATAGCTTCATAAACAACTATATAAAACAGTTCATAAAAATCCATGCACTTTCAGTGTAAAGTCATTTTGAAATAAAGGAAATTTATGTACAACAGTGTGAACTGTAACAGTGAATTCATTCAGTTGGGTGGTTCACCACAAATATACTTGACTGCATAGAAACATTATTATTGCCTACACAGAAAACAGAATGAGAGAGAAACAGAAATCATGTAAAAAGTTTATTTAAGATCTAACAGGAGTTTCTATGGAAAAACAACCGTCTTCCTTCAGAACATGATTACAAAAGTCAACTTCCTTCTGTCCAACTCATCTCACTGAGACAAAAGAACTAAGCACTAGTGAAGATAACTGAGTATCCTTTAAGAACTTTTCCCTTTACCAAAAGTTACATTCTGAAAGATCATCAGGAAAGAACTATTGTACATAAAGTCAAGAGTCAAATGACAAAAAGCCTGAGTTGATGGGGAAAAGTAGAGTCAATCATAATCCAAAAAGCCTGAGAAGAAAGACCAACAATTTACTATTTTACAAAAATTTACAACAGAATTACTGAGGCGAGAAAAAAACATTATACAAATTGCTCTAAAATAAAAAAGGAAATCCAAGTTATTTTTACAGCTATGTTATTAAATAATTCACACCTGGTGGAAATAAAAGAAAAACCTAAAGAAGAAATAAGAAATGCTGTAAATGAGGTACTTCAGGTGATGAGCCCAAGCCCACACTGGATTCAACCTTTATATCAATGAATGGTGAGTCATGTGACGACTGATTTCTTAAATAAGCTGGATAATCACACTGAGCGTGACACAGAGAGACAGACGAACATAGAGAACAGTCCACTACAGGATCCAGTGTCATTGGGTTGGTGGGAATATGAGGCAGCACTAAGGGTCAACTGTGTCCATTTTCTGAATTTAAAAAAACTTTATAAAAATAACAAAAATGTGCTGCAACCTGTGGTACCTACACAGAAATGCAGCATTAAACTCTCACATAGAAAAATATGCTTTGATTTTTTTTTTTTTTTTGTGACCTGCTACCTGTCCTCCATCTCCCAGGTGTGTGAGCTGAGCTGAAGAGTGGAGATGACAGTCATGCTGAATTGACTTGTGCACAGTGCTTCAAACTCAACAGTCCCTGTAAGGCATGTGCTGAGTCTATTGCTACTTCTAGCAGACCAGGTAGCTCCTGTTATGTCTTGCGGCTGCTCCAGATCTGCTCGGGCGTGCTCTTGTGGTCCGATGAGTAGTCGAAAGGTGAGCGGTGGCCCATTGGTGAGCGGGCATCATAGGGCGAGCGCTGTTCTCGAGGAGAGCGGGGCCCGCTGGCTGAGGCCCGCTGCTCCGTCTGCCATTCTGAGTGGTAGCGGTAGGATGAGCGCTGGTCAGAGTGGGAATAATCCTTCAAGTCCAGCCGGTGGTCTCTGCTGGAGCGGAACTCCTCCAGCTTCCTGTGCTTACTGTCATTGTAGTATCTGCACAAAGACAAACAGCATCATCAGCATGGAGCCTCATTCACACTAAAAGCAGCAGGTTTACCAGAGATTTGACAACCCACATTGAACCACTAAGAAAAAGATGATTTACACTATTCCCATCGTCAGGGGTTGGTCTGCTGTTATTTCACTCCTGCCTCTTTCAATCTACCGTTCAATTGATCCAATAGATCTTTAGATGTGCACAATATTATCGACATGATATCGATATTGGCTGATATTGGCCTTATCAGATTATCAGACATGAGCAAACATGCCAAGATCCCCCTGTATGACTGATTAAAGCAGTAGAATGAATAAGGTGCTCTGTCCTTGGATGAAGACAGAGTGCACCAAAACAACAAGAGACACTGTCTCCCTGTCTTCTACACTGGTGCCCTGAACAACTGTGTTGTTGATATGACGTGCGTATGCAAAATATAATGTTATTTTATTAAAGAAGAGACTACAGGACCTTTTGCAGTTGGACACATGTAAAAACTAATTTTTCGATATTGGTTATAAGCCACGCACTCCAGATATACTATATATCAGCGGTCAGCAATATCATGCATCCCTAGTAATGATGCAGAAATTTGCATTGCTGTGAAAAATGAACATGGAGAAGAAATGAGTGTGTTCACCTGAGCAGAGTTTGGTAGAAAATATTTTGACAGCCCACGTGGCCGTTAATATTTCAAAATTCCAGCCATGCATATTAAATGCCGCAGTATTCTTAAATAGACACATGTAACAAGAAACACGGACACAGAAAAAACCCCACACAAAATCGAAAGAAAAAAAAACCGATTTAACAAGTTTTCATTGAATACTGGAAAACAAACATTCCACAAACTGCAAAGTGAGCAGGCAAAATCAAATCATTATCAACTGAATGAGAAATAAACAATGAATACGCTGCTGAATTAACCAGAACTACATGATGCCAAGTCAGAGTCCTTTAAATTAAGACTACTTTACACACTTTTCTGTTGTATTAACTTCAAAAATAAATAATGTAAATGTAAACATGTGTTCTCGGTCTAAAAACATCAGTAACAGAGAGAATAGCATTGTTCATTGTAATGTGACTGGCTGGTACCTACACACAGGAAGTTAAGCAGTTCTCCCCTTCTGCTGTGCACAGCGTAAGCAAAGCAAAGCAATGGATCCACAATGCAGTGATGTCGCACTATTCAAAGTGAATGTGCAGTGTTTTAGGTGAAGCTTTCATCTTCATGTACATGTGAGCACAGCATCAAAGTACATGACGACAAAAAGTATCAACTAAAGCTGGTGCAATGCACCATTTTAGTATGTCACATGGTCCCTGAAAAAGACTTGACAGTAATCATTTAGTCAGTCCCTCACCTGTCTTGTCTATCTCTATCCCTGCTGTCTGGTCTGTAGTGGTCTCTGTCTCGGTGGTCTTTGCCGTTGCTGAAGGAGGAATGGGGTCTTTTCCGGGACTCTCCTCCTGCAGTCTTCCTGTGGGAATCAGTGATGTGTCTCTCCTTATTGCTGCTGTTCTCACTGTATCGACCTGCAGACTGATGCCTCTCTGAGCTGTAGCTGTCCCTGCTGCTCTCATCTTGGTGTGAGTTGTCCTTCAGCCGTTCAGCATCTGCAGATGAAGAAGCACACGATTCAGAAAACAGATGAAACTTAATCTTTAAAAAAAACACTGGTAAAGCAACTGTACCTGTATTTTTATAGCCATGGGTATTTAAACTTCTAGTGTTCTGTTCCATTGCCTGAAGAAAAAAAAAAATCACCATCATTGATTAGTAATGTCAGTATAGGATGTCATACTGTTATTCATATAACCAAGGCCTTTACATACCAGGGCATTTTCTTGTCTTTTTTTGATTGCATGCTTATACAGTTTATGTAGTTTCCTGGCATCAAACTCAGTGAATTTGGAAACAAATATCCACAGGTTTCTGAAAGAGATAAAGATCACACACTAACTATTTATGTAGCAATTAAACCATGTTCAAAGTTATACAGAGCCAGTGATGATGTTACGATCAGACCTCTTGGCTTTGGACCATCTCAATGTAATGTACACACCATTACAACTGGGGGGCTTAAAACACATTTCCCATGCTGTATTAACAATACTAAACCATACACAAGATCCATCATATCTGTCTATGTGAACAAAATCATGTTTTTAACATTTGTAATAACACAAGCTAAAGAATTTGTGTCCCAGACCACCTCCGATGGTAGTTTTTGCAATCGGATCTGAAGACACATTCAGGATGTATTAAGTGTAGGATACATCCATACTTTCAGTTAAAAACTGAAAACAAACAAAACGTCTGGTTCCATACAAGCGTTAATTTGTAAATCAAGCATCCATATTAACATGCCTAAAATATATATATATATATATTGCCTGATCTTTCAAGTAGACTGGACTGGTGCAAAAAGGAAGCAGATTATTTTAACTGCAGCTGTTTGCTTATTTTCCAAGACTGACAATAAGATGAATCTGAAAGTGTTAACCAAGCTTTTCATTCCCAGAACAAACAAAACCTGAAATGACATGTACAATATCAGATTCTCAGTTTTTTTCTCTTTATTGTTTCAACCAACACATTGACCACCCTCCACTTCGTGTGCTCTAGCTCTTGTCTGAGCAAAAGTAAATTCAAACACACAGAAACAAACTGACATAGGAATAAACAGACCTAGATGTCACGACACTAAAAGAACTGGCTAAAAGATGTGTACACAGACAAATGAAACACTGAGTTCTGTTGAGCAACAATAATCTTAAAAGCGACTTAGAAGGTAATAAATGTGCTCATGTTGATGATGTTTGCTTTGTGCTGAACTTATAGCAGAGTGTACACGTACTTTCTCCATTGTTTGATCTGTTCAGGATTGGAATATTCCTTCAGACACTCAGTGATGTGGTCCCCAATCTTGATGAGGCACTGTCTTGTGTGTTCAAGCTGCTCGCGCTCAGACAGCCCTTTCTCCGGCCTGTCCAGCTGCTTCAGGGCTGCTTTCACTGGCCGCATCCTCTCTTTACACTGCAACATTTATATTGAAGTCAACTCTCACTACTGCACTAAACTATTTAAACATTTGGCTGCAACATGCTGGCTTAACTATGTCAATAAAATGTCAATAATTTAAAAAATAAATCATATTGTAAAAGATACATGTTTTAGGTGATAACACATTAAATATAAAAAAATTATTTAAATTGATTTTAAGAGGAACATACCACACTGAAGGTCCTCTGGTCCAGCTCCTCAGACTCCTCAGATATGGGCACATTCTCTCCACTAGATGTTATATGCACCGGAACATCAGAGGCCTTCTTTGTCCATTCTCGTGCCTCCAATTTTATGTCATTCTAATGAAAAATATTTGACAGTAATTAATTTCTAACCAAGATATCAGGTTCATATTTCACAGCTTTCAACAGAACTTCAGCTAACATAACACTTTAGTTTTCACTTAGTTGAAATTACTAAACGGCTTGAAAGAGGGCGTATAATAAGGCTTTTCAGAGGGCGTATAATAAGGCTTTTCATTTTATTTTCATTTAAAACCTGTACACATGAAACCCCTTCTTCTGAAGCTAACTCTACCCACTGCCTGACTTGAAAAATGCCAAAAGAAGTGGGCTGAGCACTGAGTGAGGGAGAGTGCAGAGCAGTTGGTGGGCATGGTCTGGTACTGACATGTGACACCTATGGCACTTTTCTACTACACAGTTCCAGCACAGCTTAGCATGACATGACTTGAGTCTATTCAGTTTGGTATAAGGCATGTGGTTTTCTCCTACTTCATAGTACATCTTCGATGTGGGCAAGGTCGTCGTAGCACGGCTGCACAAAGCTGCCGTGATGATGTTTAATATGTGACACACACACAGACAACCAATGATGAGCTTTTTGGTGTACTGAATTATCAGAATCATTTAATTAAAAGATTAGTTAAATACTTCCTGCATGACCAGAGCACAGACTTCATCTGACACAGTCAGTGAATTAAAATACTGCAGAAGGGGTTGTGATGTGGCTCACTATCACCAGCTTTGGGCACTGCTGTTGCCAAATACACAAAATACTTTCTTGTTAAATGTTGGAGATCATGTTTTCAGGAATTTTTAACCTTTATAGCCAATCTATAGTCTGGTATTTTTGGCTTCATGTCGGACATCGCGCTCATGACTCAAGTGACAACACTCACTGCCACACTCAGTGGCTGAAATGTCTAGTATTGGCTCAGCTCACTTGGAACCTCACCAGAGCAGTAACTAAAAAAGTACCAGGTACCATTACTAGTGGAAAGGAAAAGGAAAAAAAAAAAAGTAGAGTCGAGCCATGCCACGCTAGAATCATGTGGTGGAAAAGCGCCACTAGTTGCAGTTGTCTAGCAAGGTGCTGCTCACAGTGTCTCACACAGTGGAGAGAGAAAAGCCACAGAGCAAAAACTCCTTCATTAAAAGGGGGATGAGTCTGGGACAATGAGCCTCATGCTGATTGGATCAAAGGTGATGCAAGAGTGTACCAGTGATGACAGTGTGGTCTAGAATAGCCAATGACAAAATCTAAATGCAGCAGCTGGTGTTTGGCCAGAGGCAGTAGATAGATCAATTTCTATCACATTGCATAATTACATTACTTGACACTAAACTTGCAGATATGCACATGGAACAATGCCTTTAAAGTGCATTGTGCAAACAGCTGTCGTCCTTTGCAGAAAGGATGTATGTGGGCAGACAATTAAAATAAGTGGGAAAACTCTTTGACTCCAACAAATATGTGGGAGAATAAAAATTGGGTGATGTTATATACTTTAAATACTTTTAGTGTAATTACTTACTAAATTCACAACATATTTTTATCTAACAAATAATCATGTTTTAGTCTGAACTCAAGGGAGTTTTATCCCCTTTTCCAGACATTCCCACTGTAGTCACTGGCTAGTTTATACATGATGATGTACAGTCAACAGTTATGTGCTAGCCACAGTTAGCAGGGTTAGCAGACAATTGGTGTTATGAAGATTGACAAATCACACCAAAAAGTCCATGATCTGTTCCACGACAAGCAAAATGACACTGAACTGTGATGCACTTGCAAGGAAGGGTGACTAGCATCAATGTTCCCAGTAAATCATGCACTCAAAGAAGGGTGAGTTATTTTAATTTTCCCTCATCAACTACTACCGCCTCTAAACCTACTCTCGACTGCTGCACACAGGTATACACTTTAAAAAAGGGTTCCAATAAAATATTTAATGAGTAAACAAACAAACAAAAATACCAGCAATTCTAAATGGACTTTGGTGTGTGTTTACCAATGTTTCAGTTTAGTGGGTGGGACGATGCAGTTGGAGCTCAGGTCCAGAGCTTAAGCTTAAGAACTCTGAGCCAAACAAAAATAATAACCACTTGTGGCTGCAGAGGGTGGTGCTGCTGCTCAGCAAAAGTTAGGTTGCTTTGAATACAAATAGAAATATGGTTTCACCTTGGCAGAATTGTCCTCTTGTTTGTTAACTGCATCCACAGCCTTTGCTTCTTTTTTCTCTTTTGGTTCCTTTGTCTCTTTAATATCCCAACTTTCCTCTTTCTTTTCCTTTTTGCCTTCTTTTTTGATCTCGCCCTCCCCTGATGAAGAACCCTCCTCCTGCTCAGGCTCCTCTTCCTCTTCATCCTCCTCATCATCCTCATCCTCTTCCTTCATCACCACCCTGTCTGCTCGGCTCCGTCTGCTTGGAGGCTTAACTGGAGCCATTTCCTGAAAACAAAGCACATTCAGTGTAAACCTCCAACTCAAATACAAAAAAGAAGTACTTGATGCTCAAGCAAGAAATATTTGATGTAAATATACCTTTTCCTCCTTGATATCATCATCATCATCATCATCATCATCATCAGCATCTGACCCCTTGTCTGATGGGGGATCTGAGGATGGACTCTTAATCACTTCGTCCATCTTTGTTGGCTTCAGAGTTTTGCTTTTTTTACTTCGTGGTTTCCTCTTCCGGGAATTAGCCTGTTTTTATGAGAAAGGGGACGTTTTAATTAAACAATATCAGGTATGGAAAGCATTCATTAGCATTCACTATTATATCCTGTACTTTAAGTCTCATCTACACTGTGCGTCCATGATCTAACTTTCACCCAAAAATAAGGGAATTTAGTGGAGGACAAAGCTGTAGAAAGTGAGTGAGCATTTCCCCCACTGGCATGAAATGGAAGTTCTAACTAAATGTTTTACTCCCAAGATATCCTGCTCCTTACTGTCTGAAAGTTCAGAAATCTTTGGGGTGGAGCTTGCAGAGCTGAATATACCTGGTTTTAACTGCCAATTTTCAAGGTGAGATGCAACAATATTAACACTGATCCAGGACATTCTTTTTTAAATGGTTCAGTCTTTTTTATGTTAAAGCTGTAACAGTAACTCTTTGATTCACTCAGCCCCTCTGAGTGTTTTCTCTCTCTACCTTGCACTGCTAAAGCAATAGAGACACAGACACACACAGAAGACAAATCTGTACTCATCAGTGTGTATTTCAATACAACGCGAGTGAAGCAAGATTTGATCACATCAAGGAGACACATCCAAACATTTTAATGACAGCTGTAAAGAGTCATAATTAATGCTGTCCACTTATGACTAACTCTCTCAGGACAGATTTTAATACCAGGTCCGAATCAGGTCATAGTTATTGCTGGTCCTCTAAAAAAATATTGCATTAAGATGAGGCAGAATATGGTTTTCCTGAAGAGTTAATGGTCTCAAGCACTAATTTTATAAAATTCAACTAATTTGATTAAATTTGGAAATAATTTAATTTAAATCGATTTCCAATTCAAAATTTACTCATAACATTAAGCTGCTTATTTGATGGTCTATTCTGCTGTTGCATGCCAAGATAAGTTTTGTTGAGTCAGGTAGCTTTTATATTTGGAAGAAGGCAGTGTTACTTTTAGAGCCACTCTACTGAATCACTTCAGTCAGAGAGGCTATCTTTTGTTGGTAGGCAGTTGGCTTGCTTACTGTAACACTGCCCCGATTAGCATGACTCGCACAGAGCCACCAATAATGCTATCATTAACACATATGCTTTTCATTACAAAATTTCTACCATGAAAAGGGCCTATAAACAACAGCAGTATAATATACTGTACTGTGGTTAGTGATGCTGATGATGTGAATTGCTGTCAGACTTACTGTCCCTGCTTGCTTCTGTGCTTCTTTTTTGGCCAGGTCCTTGCTCAGTAACTTGATGAGGTAGTCTGCTCTAGTCTGTAGCTGTTTGGCCTGTGGCTTCTTGTCAGGGTCATCCGGTAGGAGCTGAGTAAATGCAGACACACTTAATACTGTACAGCTTTCACTGGAATTATTTTACAGTTACCTGTATCCATGTTCTGTACAAAAGTGTGCATGTGTGTACTTGAACTCACCTTATGTGTGAGATTGAGGTCTGGGTCCATCTTGATCATTTCCCAGCTGCCATAACCATACTCATAGATTCCTATGAGGAGGCTGGAGTCATCTTCCTTTCCCCAATCAATGTCAAAGTGTGCTGCCTTTGAGTGGCATGGAATCATGTACCTAATCAAAAACAGACAATAGCAATCAAGAGGAGGGTAAGAAGACCAACTGAAACCTGTACAATTTCCTGGTTTTTCCATTTTCATTGACATAAAATACACCAGACTGATATTGAAACACTGCAACATACAATAAACTTTCATGTCTATGCGTGTCTTTTTTTCCAAACAAACAAATTGTAGCAGGTACTTCTGAAGCCAGTGTTTTCGCTACATTCAACTTGGTGGACTGAGTGAGTGAGTGCACTACCACTCAATCTAGCAGCGTGCACCACTACTACTTTTTAGTCTGACTTCCTGATTGGAACCAATATTAATGTTTCAGTAAGCCTGGGCAATATATTTTCATATGACACACAGAATGAGACAATATCATTATGTCAATATTGTTTGTGTTAAAATCATACTCTTAAAGCCTCCTTTCCTGTGGCTATCACTCAACTTCACCCTGACCCTCACCCTGAAGGGAAATATTTCAAAAACTAAGATTCCATCTAAAGAACAACCCTAGAACAACTGCCAAGACACTAATGAATGACTTAGGACTTAGGACTCAGGAATTTTAGTCTCAAAGAAGACAATTACTAGAGTTCTGGACAGAAATGGAATGTGGGGTTACAGACCAAGAAGAACTCCACTTCTGTAGAAGAGACACCTTCAAGCCAGACTGAAGTATGCTAAGGACAGCCTGGAGAAAGATTATGCATACTGGAAGCATGTTCTTTGGTCAGATGAGACCAAACTAGAGTTCTTCGTCCATTGAGGCATTGCTTGTGTTTGGAGAAAGAAGGGAGAAGCGTATAACGCACAGAACACTGTCCCCATAGTAAAACACGGTGGTGTGAGTATTATGTTATTAGGGATTAGGGATGCTTCAGTGCGTCTGGAACTGGAAAACCTCATCAAGGTGGAAGGAATCATGAAGAAAGAAGAATATGTGAAGATTTTGAAAGAAACCCTGAAGCAGTCAGCAGCAAAACTGGGTCTGTGTCATTGGCTTTGTCTTCCAAAACGACAACGACCAAAAACACGTCACTCCTGGTAAAGAACTACCTCCAGAAGACCAAAGTGAATGTTATTGACTGGCCTGCACAAGTCCTGACAAATCCCATTGAAAATCTTTAGGGTGAACTGAAGACGAAGGTCCATGCCAGAAGGCCATCAGATCTGGAGGAGATTGAAAGTTTTGTCAAAGAAGAATGGGCTGGGATTCCTCAGGAGACGTGTAAGAGACTTGTTGAAAACTACAAGAAATGACTGCAGGCTGCTAACCAGCAAAAAAGGATACACAATTGACTATTCACCAATTCATCAATAAAAGCATCAAGAGAGCTAATAATTTTGTCCCTGGCAGTGTTTGGTTTTTGTGGAATAACTTAATTTCTATGTAAAGTCAAATAATGGGAGCATCTTGGGCTGGGCGATATGGCTTGTAACCATTTTCACGATATTCTTAGTATACATAGAGATACATGATATATCTCAATATTTTAAAATCTCCTCTATACCACTGTATAAATGTTAAGTTGACAAAGTCGCTAAGTTGGCAACACTGCGCGTCTGAGAGTTTTCTATTTAGGTGGGGGGAGCGAACAGTGTAAGTAATACATCGCAGGTGACCCATTCTGCAAAATATATATCGCCCACCCTTGGAAGCATCCAAAATAAAACTGGGATTTTTGAAAAAGCTGTTAAAAATTCTTTGCTCTGTTTAACAGCACATGGGAGATAATTAAAAAACAATGACATTTCCATAGGGGGGGCTAATAGCATCCACATGAGGTCCTAAAATGAGTTGAAGATGCACTTTATGGCAACAACCATGAATACTACATTTGGAGTATTTTTGGAGTGATCATAGGCTTTAACAAGGCCTATGATCAAAGGTCCACCATTCTGACTGTAAAACATGGAGGTGGATCGCTGATGTTTTGGGGATGTGTGAACTACAAAGGCACAGCGAACTTGGTCAAAATTGATGGCAAGATGAATGCAGCATGTTATCAGGAAATACTGGAGGAAAATTGGCACTCATCAGCCCAGAAGATGTGCATGCACTTGGTTGTTCCAACATGACAATGATCCAAAACACAAGGCCAAGTTGACCTGTCAGTGGCTACAGCAGAAAAAAGTGAAGGTTCCGGATTGGCCATCTCAGTCTCCTGACCTCAATATCATTGAGCCACTTTGGGGAGATCTCAAGGATGCAGTTCATAAGGACAGCTCAGGAATTTACAGGAACTGGACACTTTTTGCCAAGAAGAATGGGCAGCTTTACCATCTGAGAAAATAAAGTGCTTCATCCACAACTACCACAAAAGACTTCAAGCTGTCATTGATGTTAAAGAAGTAAATACATAGTATTAAGAACTAGGTTATGTAAACTCAGTGTCAATCGGGTAGTTTGATAGAGCAAACAATTGTTTGATAAATGGCCTTACCCAACCACTAAAGAAATGTTTTTTTTTATCATCATTCATATTCACTGAAAAATGTGGCATATATATTTCATATATTGCCATTCAACTTAAAAATATGCCATTCACAACAGCTGATGCTTCTTGTGAAAATATAAAACATAATTCCAGGTTCCAGTCTGACTTAAGGTTTAGTAACTCTAGATCGCAATTAACATTTATTAATATTCTATACTTAACTGTATTAGTGTTTGTAATGTAAATGTAAGTTTGCTGACAAGATTTTTACACAGTGGCCAACACAAATCATGTCATGCATCAGGAGCCTTACTTTTTTCTCTCCTCAGGGTCAGCAGGAATGGCCTTGTGGAGTGGAGCCAGCTCTTCCTCATGAGAGATAACAAGCTTGGCATTCACCTGGACTCCAGAGATCCTAAATGTTGGGCCTTTTACCTTCCCTCGCCTGCCTCCTGTTGACCAAACAAAAAGGACTAACTTCCACACTGAAAAAGGTATTTTAATCTTGAAGTTTAAGTGCATGCCATTATACCATTAATTAACAAAAAACCAGCATACATGTGTGACACATATTTACACTGGGATCTAATTAGGAAAGATTATTCTAATTCATCTAAACCAAGTAAATGTTTAAAATAGTTGTCTTTCACGGGCAGTACTTAAATCCAAGTAGTTCAATAAATGCATGCTACATCTTTTATCAGTTTTATTATTTTAAAACCTGTGCCAGCTTACTATTAACCACTTGTGGCTACTGTGTAAACTACATATACAATATAACATACTTTAAGATTTAACTGTCAGAAAAAAACAGAAACTTTCATCTGGCTCCAAACATCGAGTAAATGATGAAATTGGTTCATAACATGTGGTGTGTTCTGTTGTAACTGCAGACTTGGTTGGTCTAAAACAATTTAGAAAGGAGATCTTCATGGATGGAAAAAACAAACCCTTGATTTCCCACCATGAGCTGAATCAATGATTACCTGAGGTTTTGTCTGGTCCACAGGGGTTTTCTCTTAGTGTTCTCACACAGCCATTATGAACCGTTTCTGCCAAGCGTTTCAGGTCATGTTCAGACTTATCTACAAGTTCAGCATCACGAGCAATTGCATCCAACCTGAATGATGAGGAGACGCATGCTAAGAAGACTGTGTGTTGTTGTAATTGCTAATAAGAAACAATAAGTAAATCTGATGTTGCTTACCGTTCCAGTGGTCCACCAAACTTTTTGTAACTCTTTACAAATCTGAGAGTAGTTCACAGAGAAATTAATGACAATGTTGGGAGGCGTATATACTTTTAATAGCCACTATGAGAAATTGGTTGTTGATATAATCACCTCCGGATCTCGGCATCGCTGAAACCCTTGATATTCTCTCGTGGTATGGTCCTGGGCCGCCCTCGTTTCTTTGGCCTCTTTCGGTCTGAAGGTGAATCACTGTCAGAACCAGAGTATCTCCTGTTTCTGCTTTGTCGGACCCCAACAGAATTAAAGCTTATCTGTTCACAGAGACCAAAAAAAACTATGTAGTACACGAAGAGCACAAAACTTGCATCATATACATACAAATCACATTTAACATATCTTCTGAAAACTAAAAACCCTCTTAATTATTTTTTGTTGACACGACTGATTGTGTACCTGTTTGGCACAATTCCTCATACGTGGAAGCAGGTAGATTTCTTCCAGCTCCTTCTGTCGCTCCTCTTCCTCCATCCTCCTCCTCTGCTCCTCAGGAATAATAACCTCCCAACTCAGCTGACTGCGCTCAGAATCCATGTCTATTTCCTCATCCTCCATTACAGAGAAGTTGGCTACCTGCACAGGTCATGTGTCAAGTGTGCATGTTAACTTGCTGAAGAAAAGAAGACAATAGTGATGGATTTGTGAAGCCAGCTTCTGAATTAAAGTATTATTTTTTTACCTTGAACTGAGACAGAAGTTCTTCTCCTACTGTGGAGGGCCCAGGGTCATTCTCTCTGGTCTCTGCTCTTTTCAGGATCTCATCAATGTCCATTTCCTACAGAGCAAAACACCTTGATACAATACACATACCAAAATACTGTATTTGAGATATACCTAAAATAAGGGTGGGAATCACAGGGTACCTTGGGATACGATATGCGATACAGGGCCCACAATACCGATAACGGCAACAATTCTGTGATAATCGATATACTCTAAGACAGTTATATCGAGATACATCACAAAACACTGGTGAAAAGTTAAAAGTGCAGGATGTCTCTATTCATAATATAGAGAACAAGATACATGAAGTCATACAGTAACTGCCTCTTGTACAAACAAACTTAATTTGTCTTTGTCAAAATGTGCCATCAGACTGACAACCTTCCTAACTTTAAGGAAACAGCACAGTCATGCAGCAGGAGTTTTTCAGTTTGTAAAAATTATAGGACTATAAAACTATGTTATCAAATCTGAGCGGCACTGCTGTAAGGAGACATGAAGTAATGATGCCGGTGAGTGAAACAGGCAGAGACTGTTACTTTAGAGCTCTTTAATTTATTAATTAAAATATCGTTATTGAAGCAGACATATCAATTATCATATTGCACAAGGAAAGACGACGATATATCACCAAAGCAATTTTTTTGTCTCATCCCTATATAATAATGCACATACCTGAGGCTCCTGCTCTTCTCCCTCTGGCTCTTTGAAAAGCTCCTCAGCTCCAAACTTCAGGATGGCAGTAAGCTCCTCCTTATTGAAAGGCGCTGAACTAAAAGCATTAGAACACATACTGGTGAGATAACAGCAAAGTCAAGTGGAAGTTCTGAGAACCATACAAATGAATGAAATCTCCTGATTAGATTTTTTTGGGAGTGAAACAGAAAATCTTGTCTTGCAATATCGTCAATATTAAGGTGTTCTATGAGCACAGGAGTATTAGATTGAGAGGAAGGTGAACACAAATGAGGGGATATAATTCAGCAGCACAATGTGGTAAATATTTCTTGCCTGGAAGGAGCAGCACCAGTGTGAAGGACAGTTTTCCCTGTGGTGTCCATCCTCTGAATGACCAGGTGGTCCAGCACCATTTTCTTCTTTGCTCGCTCTATAATGTCTTCTTCCACTGAGCCTTTTGTCACTAAACGGTAAATATTCACCTGCCAGTCAACAAGTAAACAGTGAGATACACAGTATGCTCTACTTTATTAATATGTTGATACAAAACATCACTACCCTGGAAATATTAGGCATAATTTCAGACATTTCCAAAAGTTCAGAAAAGTGAATGATCTTAAGACTATTTCCACAAATGAAAAAGAGCCTCTTGTTGGGTTGGGCTCAATGTCATTTGATTTTAGCACTTTTTATTTTTGTGATCCTGACCAAACATTGCTCTCCATCATTGATGAGACAATAGTGCGGGTAATGAAACTTTTATTCATGTCGTCAAAGGCCCCCCAGTCAGTGGAGAATCTTCAAGTTGACTATTTTGTTATTGTCAGTTAGTATGCACTGTGTTCTAGGTGACATTTCAGTTTCAAAGTCTCTTGCTAGGGCTGACAATTTTGGTTCAAAATTCGAATTTATATTCAAACGTGGGATTAAAAGTTTGTGTTCAAGGTGTCCGAACGTAATACATGCAGGGTGCATGTATGCTTCTTACAATATCAAATAAGTGTGTAAGCTGCAGCTAGCAGTAGTGCAAGTCTAGTGTGCATGAGGGAATATGTCTGAAGACATTTAGTGCTCCCTCCACTTCAGTGGACAAACAAGTTACTGAATCTCAGTGAGCTGTCTCACAATCTGTAGGAGCCACTGGTGACATGGAGCAAGGGCTGGGTAATACAGTTTGGTATGTATATATCTGGAGGAAGTCACACATTTTGTTATTTTACCGGTGTACACCACCACAATGAATTTGCGATGAAACAATCAAGATGTGATTAAAGTGTGGACTATCGGCTTTAATTTGAGTGATTGAACAAAAAATTGCATTAACCATTGAGGAATTATAAGCATTTTATAAATTACTGTCCATTTTCAGGGGCTCAAAAATAATTTTACAACTGACTAAAAAGCAGTTACAAGTGGCCAGGTGAGGCCTGTTTTCTCTGTCAGACCAAGCAGATAAAAATGTCTGCAGTTGATTGCAAGTGTTGAATTTGCATTTGGCGCCTGTAGTAAAGGACTGGCCAGGCTGCTATAGCATTCATACTAATGAATTATTGTGGACCAATTGTTCTGGACCAACCCCTGTATATATGTATGTGTGTGTGTGTGTGTGTGTGTGTGTGTGTGTGTGTATGTATATATATTTATATATATATGTATCATATCATATCACAGGAGGAAAAATTTCATAAAATTTTTTTTCAGACAATATGAATAATACAAAAACTTTTCTTTTATTCATGCTTAGTGGTTGAGTGGAGCCATTTATCATCAAACAATTGTGTTTGCTCTTTTTAAATCATTATGACAACAGAAACTACCCAAATGACCCTGATAAAAAGTTTACATACCAAGTTAACACACAGGTTTTTTTTTTTTTCTTTTTTTTTTTTAAAAAGGTAACCTGCTTAGTTAATTGCAAAGTCAGTGAGTTTCTGAGCTGAGTGTACATTTCTGATCTATCGATTAACATAGATGGCACATGGTCCGTGCTTACCTGTCTCTTCTGTCCAATTCTGTGGGCTCTGGCCTGGGCCTGCAGATCATTCTGAGGATTCCAGTCGGAGTCAAAGATGACTACAGTGTCAGCTGATGCCAGATTGATACCCAAACCACCCGCACGTGTCGACAGCAAGAAGCAGAAATCCTAGGCATACAAGTGGACAGTGTGAATAGGGAACAGACCTTGTTTTATTCAAATAACTCTCAAACACAGTACTGTGCAAAAGTCTTCGTTGCGTTGTTGTTTTTATGTCTGTCCAATGCTGCAATCACATTGAACAACTCATTGACAGTGAACAATTTGTTAACATGAAACAGTAGGATAAATAGTTTTTAAAAAGGAACATTAATTAGATTCCACTTCAGGTTTGAGAGTCAGGGTTGTGTTGTTGTTCAAGTGAAGGGTAGATCACACTAAATACTTGACAGTAACCTGTAGAAGCTGTTTCTGTCTGAAAAAAAAGTTATTTTAAAACTGCATATTTGCCATATTCTGCATGTGTTCCAATAAAGTCATTAAGAGATAATAATATTGTATGGACATTATAGTATTGCTAACACAACAAATCTAATGGTGGCCAAAAACTTTTGCATAGTGCTAAATATGACAGAACTTACCTCTGAGCCCTCAGCATTAAAGTGGTCCAATGCTTGCTTCCTCATCTCTCCTTTGATGGAGCCGTCTAATCTCTACACAAGTGGACAAGATTTAAACTTCTGAATTTTATCAACAGGTGTTTAGACCCCCTCCCTTTGTGCAGATTTTGCATTGTGTCTGCATTGTGTCAGATTTTGTGTCTGGTGTTCCCCAAACAATAAAAATTGTCACAAGATTTATTTACGTCCAGTGTTGCATTCATTTTTCACCAAGATCTTGTACTAATGATGGGGGGGTCAGACCACTGCAGAAAGCCTTTTTTTGGCCAGGCAATGTATAATTTATGTGTGTCTAACACTATGGTGATTGTAATTAAGTGTTCAGTCATGTGTGATGATCAGCCATGTGTGATGATCAAAAGAATGGGCCTACCTGAAAGAGGAATTGTCGACTCCTCAGATATTCAGCCAGGATATCCAGCATCCGTACCATCTGGGAGAAGATGAGAACTCTGTGGCCTCGCTCCTTTAAACGCACCAGAAGTTTGTCCAACAGAACTAACTTCCCACTGCTGCGGATTAGGTGCTGTAAGAGTAAAGAAGGGCTTTTAATTACTGGTCAGAATCTCCAAGTAATTCTAGGACATACAGAGAGGAGGAAGAAGAAAAAAAGAGCAGGAGTGGGTATTGCAGCTGAACTCCACAAGGTCACATGTGATTCAATTTTCAGTTTGATATGATATGAATATCAGTTCCTCTTGAGATATTTCAGTTTCCATAGATATTTTGTGGAGTTCCACAAGGTTCATTTTTCAGACCAATCTTTTTCACCTTGCACATGCTTCCTCAAGGTACTATTTTTAAAAAACAGAACCTAAATTTTTCTTGTTTTGCAGATACACAGATGTACATATCCATGAAGTCGTATGACAGGAACCAATTTGTGAAGCTCCAGAAATGTCTCACAGTTATTAAGACCAGGATGACACACAACTTTCCAATTCTTAATTCAGACAAAACTGAAGTTATGGTCCTCAGCTCTAAACACCTTAGGGAAGCTCTACCTGAACATCAAGTCACCATGGATGGCATTAACATGGCCTTCAATTCTATTGTAAGGAGGCCATGGTAATTACGTGTCTTTCTGAAAGTCACGTGAGGAACTAGAACCAAGCCCAGAAGGCATTAATGTCACACCCTGGAGAACACGATTAAGATGATAGTGATGATCATTGTTATGTTATAGATTCTTGACATACACCTGTTACACAACTGTTCCTGGGGTCTTTATAAAACCTCTGTATGTCTGAAAAGTTGGTGTAAATAAGAAATACTTATTTTGATTCATAAAATCATGTGCATGTACATCCTATTGCAGTTCAATTTTCTACCATTTTAGCCTCCACTGAAAGTTGTGGGGGACGCTGGTGCCTAACTCCAGCCCTTTATAAATCACAATCAACTTGAAAATGCCCCACATTAATATTCATTGATCAGGAGTGACTGGAAATTCTCCACAACAGCACACTCTAAAGTCCAGCTCTTCTACGCACTGTGGGTTGAGGAAAAAAGAGTAAATAGCCACCACCACCTGCAAGGTTGGTGAATGGTTCAAGCAGCTAGACATTGTAAGAGTAAGGGTTGTTTGTCAAAATGGATTTATATGTACAGAAATTTCCATATCTACAACCCCGATTCCAAAAAAGTTGGGATGCTGTGTAAAATGTAAATAAAAACAGAATGTAATGATTTGCAAATCTCATGAACCCATACTTCACGAGACAATACTATTCACAAGACATTTTACTATTTCAAGAAAAATATTAGCTCATTTTGAAGGCAGCAACACATCTATTATAGCTGCTCAACAGCCCTGGGCCTTTGTTGTCGGATTTTTTGTTTAATGATGCGCAAAAAGTTTTTCTATTGGTTAAAGGTTTGTTCAGCACCTGAACTCTTCTCCTGTGAAGCAATGTTGTTGTGATGGAGGCAGTATGAGGTTTAGCATTGTCTTCACATGGCCATTGTCTTCACATTGGCCCTTCCCTGGAAGAGATGCCCAGCCTCAGACCATTTTAAATGAGCTTTGGTCCAGAAAAGATGGCTGAGTTTCTGTACCAAACTTAATGAGCATCCAGTTTTGACCTTTGGCCTTGTCCCGTGTGCACAGAGATTCCTCCCGATTCTACGAATCTTTTGATGATTATTGTACACTGTAGATGGTGGGATCTTCAAAGTCTTCACAATTATATGAAGAAACATTTTTCTAATTTTGTTCCAGTTTTTAGACGCAGTTTTGCCCAGATTGGTGAATCTCTGCCTTACCTTAATTAGGTGTCAAATGCTCCTCCAGTTGTTTTGCTTTTTTAAGATGTGTTGCTGCCATCAAATTCAAAATGAGCTAATATTTTTCATGAAATTGTAAAATGTCTCAATTTTTTTTCCCTTTTCACTCTTCTTTCTACCCACCTCTCCTTCACTGACCCCTTTCACTCCTCTCCCACCCCAAATGGTCAAGGCCAAGTGCTTTCTTATTGTGTGAACTGTTGTGCTTCTCTATAATAATTGTAAGATCTATTCTTAATCATGTTAAGTACCTTCTATAATGTATATTATGAATCAACGCTATACAAATAAATTAAAATGAATTAAACTGCCATGACACCAAAGCATCTGAAAAGCGGCTTATGGATGTATCTTTGGTTCTGCATCACAGATGGTAAAGGAGTGACCAAATCTGCAGACAAAGCTGTTAGCTTCACTAGGGCTAATAGCTCGTGGTCATGTGTGGTCATGATCATGCGACACTATTGCATTCATGTCTCGCATGCAGGAAATTGCACAAACGGAGATTTCACTAAAATGTATCATCTCATTCTTTTTAAGAGTGGATTTTAAAATGCATGTATATACATTTTAGAATTACATATTTAGAATTATGTTTATATCTGGTATTAAATGTATATCTAACACTTCATCAGAGAAAACTTGATGTTGCAAAAAAACAGACCTGTAAGGCTTCCGCTCTGTTGAAGAACTCATTGTCCTCTGGAGGCTTGATAAGGTAACAGTGGTTACAACACTTCTTCAGCTCCATCATGATGTTCAGGAAACCTGAAGTACTGCCTTTGGTACCTTTACTCAAAGCCTTGTAGTTCCTGGTCAGGATCCATCTGATCAAACAAACAAGAAAACGCACCACCCTTTAAAAACTGTGAGGGAAAACACTGGTCACAATACACAATAATTTGCTTGCCAACAAGTTTTGCAAATGCTACTAAATGGTACATGATCGGCAGTTGCCAAGTCTGAAATCAAAAACATGGCCTGTAGAGAACTGCTGATGCTGCAGAACACTTAGAAGTGGTGGGGTTCTGCAGCAGAAAATGAATTGTGGTTTTATGCAATTCTCCATGTCACTTCTCACACAAGATATTTTGACCACACATGTTTTTGTGACAAGACCTATCAGTTCATGGCTCCTAATAGTAAAAGATTGTGCAGTGTGTGGTCCCTTGTTACTGGTATCTCATGTAGTGTGAACTAATAAAGACAGGACATCTTGTTGTGTAGTAATTGATGTACAGCAATCTTACAACTTTGAAATGTGTGTAGTCTGAACTAAGCTTGAGGAAGTAGCACAAAGAAACAAAAAAAAGACAATGACGGGACACCACAGTCTGAATAAGTAATGGGAAACACTTGCTTGTCTGCTTTTACACAAATATGAACTTAAGTGATATCCCATTCTTAATCCATAGAGTTTAATATGCCGTCAGGGTTGAGGTCGGGTTGAGGTCAGGACTGTGCAGGCCAGTCAAGTTCTTCCACACGGAACTCGCTCAACCATACCTTTAGTTGGCTGACGCGGCTGTGTCTTTTTACATGGCCTACCATTTCATAGCTGAGTTGTTGTCGTTCAAAGTCATTTCCACTTTGATACAATACCACTGACAGTTGACTGTGGAATATTTAGTAGCGAGAAAATTTCACGACTGGACTGCACACTTGCACAGGTGACACCCTATCACGGTACCACAATGGAATCCACTGAGCTCCTGAGAGCAACTCATTCTTTTACAAATGTTTGTAGAAGCAGTCTGTATGGTTAGGTGCATGATTTTATACACCTGTGGCCGTAGAGATGACCTGAATTCAATTATTTGGATAGGTGAGTGAATACTCTGGTACAACATAGTGTACATGTCTTTATAATGACAATAGTCATTATGAAATTTTAGTCAAGCAAGCAGTTCACTCGAAGACGCATTAAGACAACTAACAACATCATTTCAATAAGAGTAAAGTCCAGCTCTTACTTGTAATACTGTTTTTGGATAGCACTCATCTCCACTCTGAGGATCTGTTCCACTTTTGCAGGAAGTGATTTCTCCACATCTTTCTTGACTCTGCGCAGAAGGAAAGGTTCCAGTTCTTTGTGCAGACTGGTGTAGCCCGAATCTCTACCTTTACCGTGCTCCTCCTCAAACAGCTCCCAAGAGTGAAACCTTAAAAAACATGAAAACAACAAGTACAAGTATTACGACACTGTGAACTAGGGCTGGTGGATATGGCAAAAAAATATCATAATGTATTTTCTCATGTTAAATTTCAATTTTTTTAAATACTGCCAGTTTTAGAGCACCTTTACTGAAAACTGAATAAAATAGCAATTAGTTCAACATTTTACAAACATACAAAGCAAATAAGATGCATGATCAAGAAAAATGAGAACATACACATGCATTTATTCACCCCCCACTCGTGAGCACATACCACGGCAGTCACTGCTCCTACAATACTCCACAAAAATAAGTTTTGTTTATGAACAATTTTAATAATTGTTACTTTAACAGTGCTGCTAGTGTTACAGTATTAAAATACAGCAGTCAGTCAGTAGACAGTGATGAAATACATGCTCCGCTGTGAGTGCACTGACTTTCCATTCGTTATCTAAAATGTAATACTGTTACATCCGTTAGCCATTTGTCAATGTATTAATTAATTCAAAGCCCCCAGCCCAGCAAGCGGCCGCTCAAATGTAATAATGCTACATACAGTGACTCTTTTTCACTGTCCACTAATGAGAATACAGCACACAGTGGAGTAGTGCTGGATGCTGTTTGAGCGGAGCACTTTCTGTGCACTTTCTTGTATTTATGAGACAGCTCACCGTGAGATACAGTTATACTTGTCTCTCCATGGCCATTCTGCTCTTTTGATTCTTAACTTTCCCCGGAAACTCACAGACAGGAGTGGTGCAGGAAGAGGTAGACTCTGATTTGCTGGTGACGCATACATTTGTGTAATCAAGTAAATACATCCAAAGCTGTTTATCGTAATCAACCTGGATTTTATCACAATCGTATAATTGTCCAGCCCTACCATCAGCTTGTGTTCGAATTCCTTTTATTCCACAGAAGATGTAAAGAAATGTCAATATTACTCTGTAAAACAAGGGTTTGATAGGTTTTGTTTGTATTGTGTCATGTTACTCTTACAGTCATTTCACATGTTCAATTATCAGATCAAAAGCAAAAAATTTGATTGACCCCTTAAATAGACTCCTCTATTAAATATTGAGATTTTAGAAATTTCCTTGTTAAATATTGGTCATTTCATCTCTTGTGGTAGAATGTTTATACAAAACAAAACAAAAAAGTAAAATCAACAAAAAAGTGCACCTAGAGATTTGCTATGCAGACATGTCTTAGTTGTGCCTGTGCTGGCCTAAAACATATGTGGGAGTGTGAAAGTGTCACAAAATATATTCATGACACTTGAAAACTCAAGTTAGTCAACTGATGTGACCTACTTCTCAGGCATGATGAAGTGCAGCAGGGACCAGAGTTCTTTCAGAGAGTTCTGCAGTGGTGTTCCTGTGATAAGAAGCCTGTGATTGGACTTGAAGTCAATCATGGTTTTGTAGAGGAGAGAATCGTCGTTCTTCAGTCGGTGTGCCTCGTCCACACCAATGAAGGCCCAGTTAACACTGCCCAAAAATGACTGGAGACACGTATACAGTCATGTTATTGGCCAGGGATGGGTATAAGCAAAAATGCTAGTCAATAGTTGCTGGGTATTATTTGACACTTATTTGTATCTTCCTTTCCCCAAATCTACAGCACAACATAACAGGTTTAAAAAGTGAATATGTAAATATAATCTCCAGTCTCTTTATAAAGTATCTTTTTTAACATACACACAAACATAGTCACATGTATAATGTAAGATTAACTGAAAATACATGTCCATCTCTATTATTGGCAAGTATCATACTGAAAAACCTAAACAATAAATCTGGCATGAAAAATAAAAACAAGCAAGTAGTTTCTGACCTTGTCTTTCAGAAGAATCTCATATGTTGTGAGGAGGATGTTAAATTTCAGTCTCTTGCTGTGAACATGCATCCATTCATGTGTCCTGATCTAGTAAATGAAAACATGGAAGAAAAACAGATAAAGATCACAAATCTTAAAAGACATATTAATAAACTACAGTCTTTATGATTGCACGGACATCAAACACAACAATGAAAAGGAATAAATTGTATTAATATAGTATAGAGGACCTGGTGCACAGCTGAGTTTGTAAATCATTATACCATGTTCCTGCTGCTGATGTCCCCCAGGTATACCACAACATTCATCTGAGGGGCCCAGAGTTGGATCTCTCTCTGCCAAGAGGTCAGGGTAGAAAGAGGCACAACCAGCAAGAAGGGCCCATACAGCTGATGCTCGTTGAACAGGTAGTTGAGGAATGAGATGGTCTGGATGGTCTTTCCTAAGCCCATTTCATCAGCGAGGATACAACTGTTGCCTCTAACAATGGTGACCAAAAAAGAAAGAAAGAAAATGGTTCAGGCTGTGTGAATGCTACGATACTGAATCAAGCAGCATTCAGCATATGACCATGGGTGTGTTCCATTTATCTTTAGTTACAACATGCAATTAGATAGGCCTAAACCCATTTAACATTTTTAACCCTGGCCCTTTTTCTATTTCTTGTATCCAAATTACAAGTCATCATCATAAACAGTTGTTCTCATACTTTTACATACCCTGGCAGAATTTGAGAGTTTTAGGCCATTTTTCAGAGAATATGAATGATAATACAAAAACTTTTCTATCACTCATGGTTTGTGGTTGGGTGAAGCCATTTATCATCAAATAATTGTGTTTGCTCTTTATAACTCATTGTGACAACAGAAACTAGCCAAATAACACCAATCAAAGGTTTACCTACCCTGGAGGTTTTGGCCTGATAACAGTTAACACATGGGTTTAAATTGCTACTAAATGTAACCACCCTTACATGTGATCTGTTTGTTTGTAATCAGTGTCAACAAGTGGAGTCAAGTGACAAGTAAAAAACATCTTCAATGCCGGTAATAAATACTAGTAGATCACTTTCTGGTATACACAATAGACTGCAGTCCAGCTTTGTTGTTGGGGTGGGCAATATTGGCAAAAAATATCATCGCAATATTTTTATTTCATTTTTAAAAATGTGAAAAACTGTGAGTTATAACTCATTAACTGTTGCTTACAGATTATATCGATGGACACAATGTTAAGGAAACAACTCCAATTTTCTTTGGAATTTTCAATAATCTTTAAACTTAAGCATTCAAGTAAATATTCAAAGACAAAAAACTAACTATGCATAAGATTGCACACAGACTTAATATATAATATTATTAAACAAATAAATGACTAACTTAAAGTTCTGTTCAGAATTGTAAAAAAACACAAAAAAGGAACATTTCTCCAGTGTTCTCCAGATTACACGATTACTGTAAAAAATATAGAAAGTCAAACAGAAAATAATGATCCGTATAAACCTAAAATTCAAATTAATTTATAATGACCTGTAATTTGTTCAATGAAATCAATCCCCCAGCCCCTCGAGGACATGCCCCCCAAGCGCTTTCTTTATTTTTTTCCTAAACAAAGTTCAGTGATTTTATTGAACGTCCTATCCCAGCCCTAGTTTTTGCCCAGGTATTTATGATACATCTCACGGCGAGATGGTTACTTGCTTCTTCACTGAAGTGGACAGCTACAGCACACAGCTGCATGCATGCCCCATGTTATCCTTGCTGCTTGCTCTGCAGCTGAAACTGTCATTTGATATGGTAGGAAATGTATGCCTCCTGCATATAAAGCATTCAAATGCATCAAACCTTTAATCCCATGTTTGAATATAGATTCAAACTTTCAACAAAAAGTGACAGCCTGAGCTTACGTATTTTGCATATGACAGTTTTCTTAGTCACAGCTTTGCTTCAGCTGCCTCCATGCTGTTGCTTCCCGTTCTGTTCCCAGTTACTGGGTATTTGTGTAGATACAGGGGAATCCTGATTACTATAGTAGTTTGAGTAGTCTGAGCAATGAAAGCTGAGAATCTAAAGACTGCTAGTCTTACTTGCACCAGGAGTGGGCCATCCAGTTTAAACTGTCCAGTTGGTAGTCTCGCAGCTCCAGTCCATCACCTCCAATGTATGATGGCTGTTTCTTCATGGGTGCAAATCTGGGTCTCTGTTTGAGCACCTACAGGAAAGAAGAGCAACAAGTTATTCTGTTCTCACTAAGCTAGGCTAAACTCAAACTATTCACACACACACACACACACACACACACACACACACACACACACACACACACACACACACACACACACACACACACACACACACACACACACCTTTCCCAATATGCTTGCAGTGTTTCCCATAGGTTTACAGGTTTGGGGGTGCAGACATACAGTTAAAAGAATAAGTGTTCATGTGTTTCTCTACCCATCTATATATTTATTTATGAATGTATGTACTGTATCTTAGTTAGTGCTGGGCAGTATAGACAAAAACTTAAATTATGGTATTTTTCAATTATCAAGAGTTTCACGGTATACAACAGTATTTTTTTTTGAATGAGTCCTTCAGTGAAAAAGGGATACAGCAAATCTGAGTCTGTGTGTGTGCTGCATGCAAATGGTACTGGCTCTTTTCTGTACTTGGACTCAGAGCAGAACTACTCTGGTGGCTACGCGCAGTAAAGCCAATGTTTTCATCTTCACCACCCTGGAAGTGTATTTTTGTCTGCTTTTGTCAAGTGGTTGACAACATATTTTCCAACAGGTGCTCTCTGTCCACTGGTGGGAGTGTGCTCACCTTTGTGCATGCAAGTGTATGTCTATGTATATGTACGTGCATCGGGGTGGAACTTCATCGTGCGCAATACATAGAACAGAGGAGAATTGTAAACATGCGTCGATGTAGAGACAGAAATGACATGCCCTCGTGTAAATACACCACATAAGGCTATTTTGTTTGTTTTATAAAAGGACAAGGTATAGCCCTCTTTTATAGGAAGGGTAATCTTAAATGACTTCTGTTGTGACCCGGCATTATATAGAAAATAAAATTAAATAAAAATTATCTTGAGGTTTGTTTGTTTTTTTTGGGGGGGGGGGAAGCAGTGACATGGCAGTACATTACCTTGCAATCTCTGGAAGGAATGGTCTTAGACTGGTTTCGGCTCATGTAATCATCAATGCATTTCTGAAACTTTTTGGCAATCAGAGCACCATCTTCCCAGCTACATTCTGAGTATGGTAAACCCTGCCATTTGCACAGGTAGTCTGGATAACCAGCTGCTGACTTCTGGTTTGAATGGCCTGGAATTTAGAAATGTATTCATTTAGTCAATCACATCAATTAAATTCAGATTAACCTGTTTAATACAAACATTAAATTCAATGTAGAAAATGTACCTATGATTCGCTCCACTAACTGGTACTGAGAATGAAGGTCATCCATCAACTCCTCCTGACAATTGAAATATTCTATGTCCTCTGGTGAAGCTGCCTTTAACCTGTAGAAAAGAAAGGAAAGATTCAGACAGTCTGTGAAAATCTGCTGTGTTTCCCTTAAGGATCCTGTAAATTGATTAAAATGTCACTTTGTGACTTTGCCATTCAACAGAAAAATGTGACTAACCACCTGTGAGGGTTTTTCAAGCAATGCCTGAAGATTGACTGGCCATGTGCCAAGAGGCGAGGAGTTAGCAATCAATAATGTTCATGCCTATCTATGTTTCTATAAAAGTTATTGTTTCCTTTAATCTGGGCGCTCACTCCAACAAAGACGACTGTAGAACATTCTTGTTCTCTGTGGGTCTTTGTATTTTCAGCCGAGTATTTTCATCTTCCATTTTACTTAAGAAAATAAAGAGCTCAAACAAGAGAAGTAGTCTGTCCTAATGATAAACGAACACGCTGTTGCTGGGCAACCAGACCCAACAAACCATACCAAATTTGAGTGATGAAAAAAGTCGCAAAAAATTCAGCTTCATTCTCGGCTCTGACTGTGGTTTACCCACAGTTAAAACACACATTTTAAATAGTGTTGGTGACATTTTTTTGTTTTAGTTATAATTTTTATGTTTTTATTTGTATGCTTTAAAGAGGAAATGCTTCATGGGTTTAAATCAAATCAATTTTGTTCATATTGTGCCAAAGCACAAAATGTATTATCTAAAGGCATTTTACATAGTAAGGTTTAGTCATAATATAGCTTTTAGCCTGGGCAAAAAAGTATGCCATAGTCTCTCATGTGTTTTTTTTTTCCATAATATCTCTCACTGTTTGTGAGTACAGTGATCATGTTTATACAAAAAAATTGCTTTATTAAAACAGACTCACCATTTCTTCTTCTCTTGTTCTTTCTTCTTGAAATTGTCCAGTTTTTTCATGCCCTTGACATTCTGCAACTTCAGCGTCTCCTCTGTCTCCCACGTGTTGTGGATGTGGGCCCAGTTCTTCCACTTTATCAAATACTGGACCTCACCAGCCTCTTTGTTAGGATCAAAGTTGGAATTGGGATCCCCGTCTGCTTCTACGGCATATACAGTGGTCACACTTCCTGTTGCTGTTTAGGGAAAACAGGGATAGTGTGTTATATAAATATACTGTATGCGTTTCATTTGTAAGATTATTAGTAGAGAGCAAATGGAGGAAGTCCCCATGATCTAAACAGCAAGTCCCATAACTCATATCATAACATTTTTTTAGTCATGGCAAAAGGGATGCCTAGATTGTAATAACAATAAAACTTTTATCAATATTGCTTATCCGCTTAAACTCTCATTGGTTCTTTTTTCATTACCTTTTAGGAGAAATAAATTATATTAATTATATATTACATACACTACCAGTCAAAAGGTTCACACTCTTGGCATTCTCTCAATGAGTTTCATGGGGTAGTCATCTGAAACGGTTTTCAAAGAGTCTTGAAGGAGTTCCCAGAGATGCTGAGCACTTGTTGGCCCTTTTGCCTCATCGCTTTTGTCCATCTCATGCCAAACCATCTCGATTGGGATTTCAGGTGAGAATGTCAAGAGAATGCCAAGAGTGTGCAAAGCAGTAATCAAAGCAAAGGGTGGCTATTTTGAAGAATCAAAAATATAAAATATGTTTTGAGTTATTTCACACTTTTTTGTTTACTACATTCCATGTGTTCATTCATAGTTTTGATGCCTTCAGTGAGAATTAACAATGTAAACAGTCATGAAAATAAAGAAAAAGCATTAAATAAGAAGGTGTGTCCAAACTTTTGACTAGTAGTGTATATGTATAGTGTACATATATACGCACACAGTTGAGGACAAAATTATTAGCCCCCCATGAAAATGTAATCTTTTACAAGTACTATTTCTCAAGTGCTGTTAAATAGAGCAACGTTTTTCAAACATCCTAGTTTTATTTTGGATGCTTCCATTATTTGACTTTGCTGATGCTAATAGTCAATTGTGTATCGTTTTTTGCTAGATAACAGCCTGCAGTGGTTTGTTTTCAACAAGTCTCTGACACGTCTCCTGATGAATACCAGCCCATTCTTCTTTGGCAAATCTTTCAAGCTTCTCCAGATCTGATGGCCTTCTGGCATGGACCTTCATCTTCAGTTCACCTCTAAGATTTTCAGTGGGATTTAAGTCAGGACTTTGTGCAGGCCAGTCAATATTGTTCACTTTGGTCTTCTGGAGGCAGTTCTTTACCAGGAGTGACATATGTTTTGGGTCGTTGTCATGTTGGAAGACAAAGTGACGACCCAGACTCAGTTGTGCTGCTTACTGCTTCTAGTTTTCTTTCAAAATATTCACATATCTTTCTTTCTTCATGATTCCTTCCACCTTGACGAGATTCCCAGTTCCAGATGCACTGAAGTTTCCCCACCGCATAATACCCACACCACCATGTTTCTCTGTGGGGACGGTGTTCTTTGGGATATACGCCTCTCCCTTCTTTCTCCAAACATAAGCAATGTCTCTATGGACAAAGAACTCTAGTTTCATCTCATCCAACCAAATGACATGCTTCCAGTATGCATAATCTGTGTTAAAAATGTTTTGCTCTGTTTAACCACACTTTTGAAATACCTTTATAACAATGAAATTTTCATAAGGGGGCTAATAATTTTGTCCTCAGCTGTATGTGTGTGTCTTGGCTGGGTTGGACAAGAAGAAATAAACAGAGATGCAGGATGATTTGTTGTAGCTGCTACAATTTCACCAAAAATGTTGCAAATTTTAAAATGGGTAATGATTTGTATGGTCATATATTCAGTCACATATCACATATTTGGCCATTCATTTTATTTGAGATAAATTAAATATGGGTATACAGTTAAGAGTCTATGCTTAGGCTCAATCAATTAATTAATCATATATTTTTAAAAGAGTCTATGCTTATGCATTAATTGAGAATTCTCCGTCATTGAACGATATTTTCCTACCATAACAGAAATATCTGAAGACTGTCCTTCATTTTGACAGATTGAACACAGAGGTTGATCTACCATTAATGAAATAATTCACACACAACACTGTCAATCATCACCTGTAAACAGTGGCGCCGGCAGCCGTGAACCTGTACAATTAAATAAGATCCTGTCGGCACAGCGCCACTGACCTGTAATAGACCCGTCTGTCCAGTTGGCAGACAGAGTTATGGACTGGAGGCCTTTGATTGTGTCTGTGACCATTACGCATCACGGAAAGGTGCAGCTTTGCCACTGGTGCAGAGCAGATGCTGCAGGATTTCCCACAAGCTATCCTGGTGTGTGCAGAAGGTCATGAGTAATGACATTATTACTATTGCCATTGTTACTACAGCCCAGGCTGAGTTAGTGGCAAAAAATTCCAAGACATCTGTTGTATAGTGACACTTTCAATTCAGGTATAGCGAAGATTAACAGAAAGACGTGCTGTGTAAAACCTGCAAAGTTCAAGTTTCCACATGCATGACTAATCTGTATCAACACCTAAGACAGCACAGAGATAAGTATGAAGAAGCCTGCGAGTGAAAGCCCAGCAAAGCAACATTAAAGACAAAAGCACGCCACTCAAACCTTAAAATACAACAACAAAGCAGAATTATGGATAAATTTGCAAGTGTCACACCATACAACAAGACCTTAGAGACATAGAGATATCACTGAGTCCATAACTATTTATGGCACCCGGACATGGTGTCAATATATACAGTAAAAAAGAAGGGTTTCAGGATATGGTCCACACATTGGACAGGTATCAGCTCTTGCCATTGGTAAGGGAATTTTTTTCTACACTCCTTTGTCTATCTGCAATGTGTACTATTTCTGTTCTGTTTTTGATCAGTGTTTCATTATAACTACTATTGTTAGACCAAATTGAAACTTCATTAATAGCAGTTTTTCTTTATTTTCTACATTGTAGATTAATACTGAAGACATCCAAACTATGGTCTACACAAGGCCATGTGACCATGAAGAAAAGCCACTGAAATGGTGGAAGTGTCACAAAATAAATTTCCTTCTGCTGTCCAAAGTAGCTGAGAATTATCTGTGCATACAAGCAACAAGCTATGCATCAGAGTGAGCTTTTAATTATGAGTGGTAATGTTGTGTCGGTCCATCACTCCCGTCTGAAACAGACAGGTGGATATGTTAGTTTTTTCTATAAGAACCTCTGAAGTGGTGGTAGCTGCAACCTTCTCCATAGACTACATAAAAGTACAAGTTGATGATTCAAAAATGATAACAGTGATAACATTTGAATTTCTTGGCTGTGATTGACTGAACAACCCAACATCTATTTTATAGCCAATTTCATTTTTAGAGGGAGTTGTAGTGTAGTAAGCTACAAAGTTTGGGACTTAAACTCTGATTTTATTTTACACTCCTCCTTAATGTCTTTTTATTTAACTGTTAAGATAAGTCAGAAAGGTCTTCAGTTTTCTGCAAAGTGCCACAGCCTTTGCACTGGGGGAATGTTTTTGTTATGTTAAGAGACGGGCACGGACTTTGTTTACACTATGCAGAAATGCCTTTATTTTTTAACTGAAAGGTTTAATTTTTAGCAAGTATTTCTTGAAGGTTTTAGCAAAATGCTACAGAAAGGCCTTTAAGATTACAATAATGCTACAACATATGCACTTTTCAGTAATAACATTTGATTCAAAACTTTATATTTTTTGTAAATTTTAAATTATTTAAAAACACTACTGTAGAAATGTGAGGTTTTACATTTCTATATGCCCCCTAATAGTTGTAGTTTTGAGGTGAGAACATTTAAAACTATGATTATCTTCAACATTGTATTTGATAAGTTGCAAGTGGGCTAATGACACCATTTATTATATTGTAACCGCAATTGTAAATCGCAGTATTATCTACCATAATTACAAATGCATATTTTTACCAAATTGTTGTTGTCATTTGGAGACACTGTAGCTTCAAGCCAACTCATAACATTAAATGACAGGAGGTAATTTGGCTCATAGTACATTTATATTGATAATGTATAAATACAACAATGTATATGTTATTGTTTACTTTACTACCGACAACCAATTTGCATTTTCTTTGTTACCAGCCTTATAAAATATACTGCAAGTTCATTGTAACTATAAATTCAGTTTCAACCCTAACCCTGTTATTGATGGCATTAATAAAAAGTCTTACTAGTCACAACAGTGTACAACTAGTTGAAATTATATTGTTCATATCTGAGGAGTTAACTATGGATAGTTCTAACTATGGCTTTGAGAGCTGAAGCATGGATGTGTCTTATTTAATTAAAGGTTAAACATTAACGGAACGTTCAGTGCGTATAGGAAAATTGTATTTTCCACTAAGACGCACTGGAATAGGTGAAGCTGGCACTAAATTTAACAGAGGCAGCTCCTTGCAGTGCAAACCCAGGGAGGGTAGTGAGTGTGTAAGGATGTTGCTCAGAGGAACTGTCAGGAAAAATGCTATAATGCAATATCATTCTATTTTGTACAAATTGTACCCTCTCTCCTGTTTGTTGTTGAAGACATGGCAGTATAACACCTGACTTTCTTTAAGTCAAGTTTCGTCACTTTGCCTACCCCTCAAAAGTGATATGATAAGCCTAAAATCCAGTCCTGAAAATTTTCTCTGCATAAATGCAACACAAATGGACTTTTGCTGAGCTCCAGCAACTTCTGCAGTCAGAAATGGAGACTACAGGAGGCTGGTGTATTTAATTCTGTTGGTCTCTGAATCTGACTGCTTAAGTGTTCTGGTGACAAACAGGGAATCAATTGAGAAAACTAATAAATGAAAAAAAAAAGACTAGAAAAAGGCTATACAAGTACAAACCATTTGCCACTATCATCCAGTGTCATCTCTCTTACCTCTTTTCCTTCCTATCCTGCTGTCCATTACTCTCTCGAGTGTTTCAAATTCATCTTCTTCAGGCTGTGGGACATCTTCACCCAGAACTTCAACCACATCATCCGAATCCGTCTTCAGTTCTTCATCTTCCTTGTAGCTGATGTTTACCGTGGCCTGCCGCCGTGGACCTGCAGATGCCACCTTCTTATAGTTTTCATCCTCGTCCTCAGAAGATGAGCACTTCTTGGTTTTCTTTTTCTGAGTGCTGCTTTTCTTTCCATTTCGAAAATTCATCCTGACACATGACAAGAAATAGAGACATTATCATGGGGTTTCATACAAAAAACAGCATTATGGTGCCCATTGACCAACGAGGAGTGGAGTAATTTATTCAATACACGTAAATAGGAGCTCAGACTCAAACAATAAATGCCAATCTATTCTCTAAACTGATTGACTGAACAATTTCAGGCAGGTCCCCATTACTTGTAAAAGTAAGAGTGTCAGTCCATAGCAAGTAAACAAA
Source organism: Brachirus orientalis (assembly GCA_016785285.1). Lineage (NCBI taxonomy): Eukaryota > Metazoa > Chordata > Actinopteri > Pleuronectiformes > Soleidae > Brachirus > Brachirus orientalis. Next base: position 77,498 of record JAFBJR010000615.1, read on the forward strand.
ACTTCTGTCCTGAAAAAAATATCCCCGCTGTGATTTCTGACCAAGGTGTATAAGCTAAGCAGGTAGATAAAACAAGTACAAGTATGTCTTGTTGCACTTGAGGCAATGAATATTATTAGCATCAGTTCTGCTGAAACATAACCAGACTTAACATTTAACTTTCTCCTGGTCACAGCCAGTCTGTGTGTCTCTGAGAAACTCCTGCCGTCTGCATGTGGGTGAGCTAGCTCCACTCCCTGCACAGACCTCTCTGTTGAGATTTGGAACAGCAAAAATCCACCATACAATCTGATTGTGTCCACTACTGTCAACAGCACTGCCAACATCAGCGATTTATGATACTGTTGTATCTTAAATTTTATCCCCGTAGCTCATTCAGTACTTGATTTTCGGTACGCATCCATAAGTATAAAATAGTAACGAATAGCTTCCAATCAGCTTTGGGTGCTCCCATTACGTAGTTCAAAAAAATAGGACAGTGAGAGGAATGTGCAACATAATTGTGATTCATCATCATATTATTGACATCCATCAACCACCAGCAATGAACAATGGATCACATTTATAGCTGAGTTATTTTTAACTTCAAAAGACCATATGTGCCACAAAAGACATCACAGACAATATTTTTTTTCTCCTCAGCTTGAACACTTACTTCTTAGGGGAAAAAACTAGTTTAAAGACCTTGACAATAATGTAACCCTGTGTACTTAGGTAAATTTTGATGGCAGCTCTCTACTTACTTGGTTGGAGGTTTTCTGCTTTTGATTTTGAGACTGGGCTCATAGTCTGATGCCGTCTCATCACTGTTTTCCTCTGCTGAAGAGTCTGATCCAGAACCACTTCCAGAACCAGAACCCGATCCAGAATCAGAGGAACCCGAATTTCTTCTCCTTTTCGATCCACTGGATGAGTCTGATTCACCACTAGATGACTCCTACAAAAGAATCCAAGATCAAACGCATGTAAATAAATAAATCTAATTATTGTGTCATATACAGATGCGACATTTAAGTACACTATTCGCCCAATAATATTCATTAGTTACTGGTTAAGAAAGGAAATGTGTAATGGGAATGAGATCAGCTTAAAACAAACCTCATCCGATCCACTGTTTGAAGAGCTTTGTCTTTGCTGCTGTTGTTGCTGAAGCTGTTGTTTCCGCAGCATTGCAGACCTCTGCACTGCCAGAATACTTGGATTGGACCTCCAGAACTGAAATCAGCAAGTGTGGAGGAAGGTTAAACAAAATAGGTGAAGATTATCATTCATATGACAAATGCTGGTCACTAATTGTAAAATGTTAGTGGGCCACAAATAAGGCTTCATGATATTAAAATGACAAATAATATTTAGTATTTTTCAAGTCTGAATTCATTAATTTGATAAAGTTATGATGCATGAGATTAAGATTAGTCTAAAGTAGATTATCACACAAAGTATACTATGTATACTATTAACTCTCTTTTGCGTTGACACGGGCTGCTGAAGTAGACTAAAATTTAGGGGTCTCCCAATCAGCTTTTTAAACCCCAAATCCAATTTTTTTGTCGAGTATATGCCGATATAGAGTCCTAATCCAATAAGTGTATTAGGCTGGACAAAAGCTGCCAAGTATGGGAATGTCTCCCTCTCTCTCAACTTAATTACTGAAATAAATTGATGTATTTAGGGAACCTGAATGCTTGAGTGCTTATACCTTATAGGAGGAACAGGATGTGTTGTGTTTATGATATGTCAGACAGATTTGGATGCTGAAACTGTGATGAAAAAACATATAAGCTATCTGTGAAGATTCTCAGTCATCCAGGTCATGGTATCCAAAAGTGTAGCAAAAAAAGGCAACTGGACTTAGTTGAATTTCTTGAAGACTTTCTCTCATCCAAGAGGCTTATTCAGTTCGACTGAAGAAGCCTCTTGGATATACGCTTGGATATACGCTATCTATTTTCCTGTAAAAGCATATGAACCGCAGTAATAAAACTCACATCCAGTATGGACTCGCTGCTGAAAGGCTCAGACAGGTACTGCTGGTAGAGGAGGCGAGAGAGGTGAGAGAGGGCAGGGGGTGTAATCTACTCTTTAGTTAAACCGGTTTTGCATTTGCGAACGTCATATTATAGCAAACAAATTATTGAATATATCACCGCTCTATATGTTTGTTTGATCAAGCAAATTCATATACACATATTCATTCTGTACAAACATTAAGTGTGATGCTGTAAACTCGTAAGGCAGAGAGGACAGAAACAAAGCGTGACAAAATGAGGCATCCTATGAACAGGTTAATACAATTTTATCAATCCTGACCAGAAAAACTGTGGCAAATTCACATTGTGAACCTGGAGCGCTTTCTTGGGTTACTGAAACTATTATATTTTGATGTATAACATAATTGGTAATGTAAACACCAGTGCACTCTTACTGCATTCGCTAGCGACAATAAATTAAAGTTTATCTTCCTACTAAATTATATCAACATTAAATCCAAATAAACAACCCCCTGCAATACATGCAGTGTATCTGCAAAGATGTAAGAAAATGTTGGGTCTAGTTGAACAAAAGGTTTAACAAATGGTTTCATATTTTGATGCCTACTATGTGAAACCAGCTACAAATATTAACACACTTTCTTGTCAGATCATTCATTTTCTCTACATTATTTTGGAATAATAAATTTGAGCTGATCTGTGCTCATATCTCCGCAATAACATTTCTTTACCTCAGCTCCATCAATGTTTGATTTATTTGGTGGTTCCATCTTCTCCTTGGATTTTTCGGTGTCAGAGTCCGACTGGCTGCCAGAGTCTGAGCCACTTCCTGAGTCACTGCTCCCTGACTGGCTGCTGCTGCTGGAGGAACTGGAACTGGAGCCTGAGCCTGAGCCTGAGCCTGATGCGGAGCCCGATCCAGAACCAGATTCATCATCTGAATTGCTGTCATGCAAGAGAAAATCAATAAACACAAAACTAAGCATTAATAGTGAGCTTGTACTAAAAGTAAACAGCAGTACTAAAAGTAAAACATTTTAAACTGCTCTTTGACAGATAGCAACATAATTTAAAAAGCTGTACTGACATCTGCACTGCCCCTATACATACAGTACATACAGTACTGTGCAAAAGTCTCAGGGCACCACCAGTTTTTTTTTGTGTGTGTTTGTTTTTTTTGGTCAAATTCTGTGTTCATTGGCATTTGGATTGGAATGATGTGAGTAAGAGGTGGTCTCATAAATTAGCAAGTTGTCAATGAGTTGGGCTCATAAAAAATGTGCATGTAATGCTCAAACATTTCTTAAATAAATATACCAAAAAAGTCAAACGAAAGACTTTTTTCAGAGCAGATACTCATCAACATGAAATGGTAGGAGAGGTTTTACCAATAACAATAATCAGGGTTCTACTCCAGGTTTAAGCTATTGCTATTGTTCAAATGTACAGCTAATACACACTAAATATTTGAAACTTTAACCTATAGAGGCAGTTTGTTTATTCTGAATATTGTGTTATTTTAAAAGTGCATATATTATTTTCTGTATGTGTTCCAATAAAGTGATTAAGAAATAATTATACTTTATGGTCATTATAGCATTGCTAAAACAACACATCTAATAGTGGCCTAAGATTTTTGCACAGTACTGTACATATATTTGCACATAAACACATATATGAAACTTACGATATGATATGTTGATAACATCAGTTATAACATATTTGATCTGTTGATAACACATTTGCAACTGAAATGGGCTGTATAAGATATAATCATTATGACAGGTAGTGATGATTATTTCTGCCACCATAACTTTGTAGAATTCTGCCTCACCACAATATATAAATAACAGTATTATGTAAAATAACACTAGTGAAATAACACATATTTCATAAGAAGGAGTGGATGACAGCATCCAATACATAAATTGTTTGAGTGTTTCAAAACATTCTGTTTAACTCAAGTGAGTCATCTGAAGTGAGGCATTACTAAAACAGGGTTGTCAGGGATTATAAATTGATTTACCTTGATTCTCCACCGCTATTGCTGACACTTTCATCTTCACTGCGTCCAGCCATGTTGTAGTCCAAAATAAAGACTTTTGCTGACTACCTGTAGTGTTGTTTCACGTGGTATACTGTGAATGGAGATACACAGAAAACAAGGGAAAAAATCTGCCCCATCCTTAGTCAACTTTAGTACCCTGCAAACAAATTGCATGAATCAGGTACACATTTCAAAAGCTTACAGAGTAAAATACAGTTGCATTTGCAGCTCAGATCATCATCCATCACAACTCCAGTTTCAGTATCGCAGTTCAACCAATGAAACGCCACCGTGAAACTGTCAATTCACTTCAACAAGATTTCCCAACATTATGTCGTTAAAACTCTGCGCCTTAGTTGTGGGAGATAGTGTTTCTGTTGCACAACAAAGTGCTTTTACTGTACATCTCAAGTTAAGGCTAGAATACACGGTCCAGAGGATGGATGGCTTTGGCTGTAGCTACACTAACTTCACTGCATTTATTTCCTCAGCGCAGAGGCCTAGCAGGCCTGCGCAACAGTGAGCTATCATATTCACACAATGTCTTGTGGTCATTCGGAACACTCAGTTACCACGCTAAGCATAGCGCAGGCAAAAACACATTCACAGTGAATACCTTACACCATTGTGAACCGTCGATTCTCTTGGCCATTTAGACTTACTAATGTTTCAGTTTAGCTTGTGAGCTAACTAGCTAATGTCTGCTAATGACAACAACACTAGGTATTGGCGGGGTACGTTAGCATTACATACAGATACGGTAGCGACAATTGCCCGAAATGTGTTCCACAATTCGTAACCGACAACAAAATTAAACAGTGTTCTACATTACAGCAACAAATAGATTAATTACTGTTATCCATTGTCCTATAATAAGAACACTTGCTATTTGCTAACTGCTTCGTATTATGCTAATATTATGATTTCAACTTCAAAAATAGCGACACGTTTAAAACACTAAATGCAACCACTGGAATTATAATACCACAACATGAATCACACCCATGAATGTTAATGCGAAAAGTCATGCCCTTTTCATTTCACGTCAACGTGGGTTCGACAAATCCAGGGAGGGTGATAGAGCAGCGTTAAGTGAGGTTGTCAAGGAAAGTAGCACTGGCTAACGCTATGAAGCACGAGGCTACCACGAAAGCTAACAAAATGACAAAACTTTGTCCCAGTTCAGAGCAGTGACACGCTGGAATGATCACTTTGCAGCAGCGCTTCGCATTCACTGATGACAACTCAGTGACATGTACTATGCAAACGTATTTGCAACGAGTGTAAGACGTAACGATCGTAAACAAATTATTCATAATTAAACCACAAACCCATATTGGCTACCCAACTTCAACCTCTTCCATCTTGTTTCAATTCGCCGCTCACTTCTCGCGCTTTTACCACATCAACTTGTAACGTTAGCTTACTTTCACGTTGAAGTAGAGAATAAGTAGGTCCGCGATGTTTGTCATTGTACTGTTTTATGTTACCTGAGAAACTCCTTTGAAAGAGTTGCCAAATCCGCTTTCCCACTTCAGCGGTCCTTTCTTCTTTTATTTAACTAATGAGCTAGCAGCTACTGATAGCTACTGCTACATACACCAGCTAGCTATCTATCTCCCAGTTAGGGAGAGCAGCCCCGGACGACTCCGTTCGGTAAAACTGGCACAATGTTTTCCACTACGTCCAAAAATCAAATACGTCCTTCTTTTGCTGGGCGTAAACAAAATGTAGAGCTCGTCGGTCAGCTGTAATTGTAGAATGCTGGCATTTCAATCCAGGGTCTTCCGACAACCGGCCTCCGCCATGACGCCGTAGGGTTCACTTCACTAGGAAACCCCGGGCAGTGACGTAACGACTGCGCTCCTCTCTACACACTACAAACACTCACGCAGCAGCAGCAGCAGCAGCAGCAAACATCTGGCAACGAATATTTTAAAACAAAAATGCTCACTCTCAAGCAGACGTTGAAATCTTAACTTTAACCAAAACAACATGGCCTCACAATGTGAAACTCCACTTTGTTACAAGGACTGAGATGATTGGTTCATGAAAACAGGCTTGTTTTACAGACTCAACCCAAAACAAACATCTGTATAGGCCTGTATTGTAGGCTACCTGATTCTATACTTTACAAATGGTCTTAGAGTACAATGGTTATTAAATGCATTTTTGATAAGTAATCTAAATTGTTAATAAATACCAAGCTTAATTTTAGTAGAGAAGCTGTCATTTTTTTCTTTAGTCATTATTTTGTTTATTATGTAAGAAAAACACCAAAGAATTTTACTTTTAGTAAAAGCTACTTGACTATAAAAATGATACTGTTTTACCATTTAGATTTGTACAATCTGGAAAGAAGTAAACTGAAATCAGAGACTGCTTTGGCTACATTTAAACTGCAGATCACGATGCCCTGTTGCGATATGATGCCTATATCTGATTTTTTTTTTCTAAATTACTTGCTTTACATTGTCAAAAGTGACCCATATCTGAAAACTGCATTAACACAAAAGGCATGGAACCTTGACATGAGTCCACTGGTTTGTGCCCTCGTCCTCCATTGCACAAAATGAAAGAGCGTGATCATTGATAGTTTGACATTTGTTTATATCATTCACCACAGTCACATTTTTAGGAAGTTTGAGTCGCAGTGACTGAGGAATATCTGATCTGTCTGCTTAGATGGCAGACATAAATGTAAATTTGATTCAAATGAGATTTGTTTCCACATGCAAATGAGGCTTGAAACTGGTCTGAAAGTATCTAAATCCGTGTTTTTTTCTGCTTACACCATCCTGAGTCATATGATTTGTGCCACATGGGAGATAAAAAAAACTGATTTGGGTCATTTGCACCATGCAGCGTTAAAGCAGCCGAAGACTCCAGGTCAACAATTACGTAAGTGTCGCAGCAGCACCACCTGTTGGTAATATGTGTTTAACACATAAAGGACAGACGACACGATCATTTTAATATTCAGTTGATAATAATGGTTTAATAATTTTGAATTTGTAAACAGAAAGAGCTATGTCAGTCTGTAGGTTTGTCCCAGTGAGAGGCATAGATGGAGTCAGTGAGTAATCTTGCAGTAGCAGCGTCGGAGCGGAAGCGTCTATACTGTTGTGAGCATTTAACATTTTCAAAGCAGTGCTAACAGAGGGTCTGTGCTGAGCTGTGAGAGAATTGAGAGTCCTGTATACACACCAGGATCACACCGAGACAGAGAGAGAAGCTGCTGCCTGGCGGAGTAACGATGGGATGACACACACGCGCACACAGAATGAGAGAGAGATGGGGATAGAGAGCGAGAGAGCGAGAGGGAGACTGACTCACTGCTGTAAATAAACGGACAGCTCTCCACATACTTGGTGAGTGTAAATACCGTAAATGATGGGATGTACTGTATGTACGGGCGCATCCTGACAGACTGTTTCATCAGAGGTTATCCTCCAGATGTCCTTCATTTAGCTGTTGGTTATCATGAAAACAGCAGAGGTGGAGACAGGACGGGACAGCTGTTACGTAACGTTTCCCACGAAGGTCATTCAGCGAGTCTTGTACCTGCGGACAGACGCCCCCCCCCCCCCCCCCCCCCCCCCCCCCCCCCCCCCCGTCCACACATCACATCTACAGTATGTGGTCAGTGTGTCCACACATCACATCTACAGTATGTGGCAAAGCAAAGCTCATGTAGCGACTGACAATGTTAATTAAGCTGGTGAAAATCCACGCACACACGGAGAGAACAAGGATCCCACCAGGTCGTGTCTCCACGACACTAACCGTGTGGCTGGACACGACAAATACAATGACAATAATTATTGCAACATACTGTAAAATACTGTAAAAGTACATCCTCATTGCTTCTCCTTCTGTAGGGGTCGCCACAGCGGATCACCTGCTTTTATTTGGCAGAGTATGGAAAGCCGAATGAGCATTTATTACATATCTTTGGTATTCTGCTTACTGTCCATCTGCTAGTATGCTCTTTGATCGCACTAGTAAGACAATTCTGCTCACTAGCAGAACAACTAGTAGTCTTACTAGTAATGATTACTGGGTCTTACTAGTAATTTTTCCACTACTAATGACACTTTAGGCCTACTAATATGCAACCAAACCTTACTAGTAAACGAACGAGTAACACTACTAGGCCCAACCAGTAGGCATGTGTCAAGCATAGTCTTCCAGACCCTACTAGTAGTGCCACAATGCCTACTAGTAGTACTAGTGAGATCCATCATGACAACATCACGACAGCAGTGACAGCAGTGGCAGCTGCATGCGTGTCTGTGTGAAGACAAAGGCTTTGGTCACAGACAGACCGTGATGTTTTTCCCCTTGTCCTCATAATTTATTTGTTTCCTTACATCACGCTTTATGTGGATGGGAGGGAGCGTCCCATCCCTTGCGCAAAAATAAAGGTCTTTGTACAATATGTGCTTTCACGTCTCCACAAGTCTCCAATAACACCAGAAAATGTTGCTAGATTTGTCACTAGTCGCCTTTTTGAAAAAAAAAAAAATCACTAGAGGGTCTGAATACTTGCTAAATATAGTGACAAAGTCGCTAAGTTGGAAACACTGAGTGTCTTAGACTTTTAGTTGGGGAGGGGAGCGAGCAGCAAGCTGTGAGAGGTAAGGTAAGGTGCAGTGCACCTACTAGTACTACCAGTAAGTGTGTTTTTGATCTTACTGGTAGTACTAGGAAGGACCAACATGTCTACTAGCACTACTAGTGAGAGCCAGAACAACCACTAGTAGCACTGTTGGGGTATTTGGGACCTTACTAGTACTATAAGTATGGGCAAAAATCCTCACGATTTGAACTAAAGCCAAAGTGCCTACTAGTAACAACAGTTAGACAAAATGCTAATGAGAAGGTGATGAAGAAGCATATAATGAGGCTTCCCATTGGCTCTCGAGGCCAAAACAAATTGTGGTGACCAATTGAGTCTTAAGATTTGTCACTATCCCGCCTGCTTCATTTGCACTTTGCGCACTAGTACTACATGTTGGCCTGATGAAAGGTCTACAAGTGACACTAGTGAGGATGTGTTTTACTTACTAGTACAACTAGAAACAGCAGTAGTAGTAAAAAAAAATTTACTAGTTTGGGCCCAAATGTCTATTAGTAGCATTGGTGAGACTTTTGTGATCTTACTAGTACTACTAAATTGTCTACTAGTGCTACTAGCGCAACATGTTTTACTACTAAGGTACGAAATGTTTACTAGTGTCACTAAGCATTGTCAAAATATCCACTAGTAGCACTAGTAGGGGTCTTTTGGACCTTACTAGTAAAATCAGGAATGTTCATTAGGGTTACCAGTAACACAGAATATTTCTTTACCAGTGTAACTAGTAGAGGAAAGTTTGTCATTCTAGTGAACCTATGAACATCAGATGTAAAGAGTTTTGTCATATTAGTATATGACTGTGCACTATTAGTGAACAACTAGTGCATTGCTAGTATGCAATTGGATCATTTACCCTACAACATCAGCATCGAGAGAATGACTGCAAGATGTACATCTCCATTTACACTGATGCTTACAAAGGTAAGTTAATTTCAACTAACTTAATTTTAGAAGCCACTGCCCAGGACACAACCACAGAAAAGTTTATCTTTCTAATCTTTATTATTATTATATGTTGGAAAATATGTGTGTAGCACCCTGGTTATTTTGGTTGCTAAGTTTAAGATCATTTTGAGTTATTGTCCCCTTACAATCTTTTCTTCTGTATTTTGATGTGCTTTTCGTCACTTACAAAGGAGGAAACTAAGTAGAAAGTTAAGGAGAGCAATACTCATTTCTGCCAGTAGATGTCATTAACAGCATGTATGTATGTATTGAGTTGCTGCAACTGCAAAACACAGTTCAGCCAGGATAGCTGCACTGAAGGCTGCTCTTTGTCTAATCTGTGTGTTTTTGTTACCTTTACAGCTAAATAAACTTCCCGAAAGCCAAAGACAATCTTATTTGGTTTGTAACATGTACATTTCCCCATTAGCAAAGAAAGCTGAATGAACCGGGTGAAAGAGCGTCCGAGCTAACCTTATCTGCTATTGTCTACCATAATATACGCTCACTGGCCACTTCATTAGATATACCTGTGCAATGTAATTCAATCAAATGCAACAGCTTTGCTTAAATTCTACTTTTTAAGTTCATACTAGGGCTGGACGATAAATCAATTTATCAATTAATTCATTTTTTTGTTTATATCGATTTGTTTTTTTGATTTTTTTCATGAAAATCAATCAATTTTTGTTCAGAAACATTGTAGATTTTATTTAAAGCACTATCACACACCCCTAGTTTATACATTTACTGTTTTGTAAACATTATCAATAAAGTGATATTTTATTGCAGAGCTATTGTACTGAATTGAATTGGATTACACAGGTGGACCTCATTTATTGGCCGGTGAGTGTAACTTAGGAAATGTTAAACATGTTAGTTTCAAGCCAGTTGTGATGCACCTATTTTGATGTGGCTGTGATAGGTTCAACATAACTATTGGTGACATAAATTTTCCTACATTTAAGTAGCATTTAAATATTTAGCTTTCACACATATCCCAGGAGTGTAATATTTTGACTGATGAGTTAATCTCAGCTGTATAACTGTACCATCACAATCTTTTTTTTTTTTTTAGAGATTGACCTTGATGACTCATCTCCTGTGCAGATGAGCAATGGTGAGTGTTTATGTATGGCGTAAGGTAATTATGTCTTGTTATTTTAAAATTTGCTGCACAAAATTGTGATATTAGTGTGGCTCTTTTCATTTCTTAGAAAATGTCCACTTAACCCATCAAGTCCAAACATAAAGCTGACAATAGTTCAGCAAAACTCTATAGTCCATGTCTGTCTTCTTTTCTAAATGTTTACTGAACACTTTTTCATCAAATTCAATTGAAAGTTTTCTTTAAACATATTACATAAACTGAATATTAAGCACAGTCAAAGACTAGTCCACTCTCAATGCTTCATAGCTTTAACAAAATTATCTAATAAGCACAGGCAATTATGTTATACTATTTGACCAATTAGAAGCCAGACCTGACTACAGTCATTGTTTATAATAAAACATGCTGCGCTGAAGGTATGCTTGTCCTAACTATTTTACAAATGGCTATAACATGTGATGTTCTTCTTATCATAAAATGATTACTTGTCCTCCACACAGGAGCACATGTAGGAACAAGGCTGGACTGGGATAAAAAATCTGCCCGGGCATTTTGAACTGAGACCAGCCCACCAGGTATTGATGGAAAGACAATGAAACCTTGTGACAATGCTTGTACACTGTGACAATGCTTGTACACTGCCTTGTTGGTGTATATGTACTTCTAATAAAGTTAAACCTACACCATCCTGCCATTCTATACAGCACTTATTGGAAACCAAAAGGCTGCTTGGTCTAGTTTGTTGATGAATATTAAAATCAATAAATGACAGATTTAGTGATATTTTCATAGACTATTCACCACATCAATAAACAGCACAGCAACACAGTATATTTCCTCAAACATGGCAACCATAAAAGAGACAGAGAAAGAAAGGTGAGAAAGAATAACACTTGATCGACCTACTTTTATAATTACAGTACTGGTATCTAGAAAAATGTGGGAAAATAGTTTTGTCATATACAACAAAAATAAACTACACCCAAACGTCATTCATATCTGACCTAGGTAGACTGCAACCTGAGATTCTACCTGAGATTCCGATTCCCGTCCACTCACGCTGGCGGCGGGTCTCTCCTCCTCCCGCCTCCCCTTCCCCTCATCCACCTGACGGTCACCTCCGCCGTTGTTACCTGCAGCTGAAGTTGAAGCTAACCTACCATAACCACCAGCAAACTTCTGTGTTATTTTAACACATGTCGCAGCATCTGCCTGAAGGGCTTGTCACTTTTTCTCTCTAATCTTCTCCACGCCTCCTTTCCGCTTCTTGCTATTCTCCATCTTTTTGATCTCCTCTCTCTTTATATGATAATGGCTGTAATTGGTCCAGCCCAGAATCAATCATGATTTATGGGCTGATCTACCAGTTTTGTGTATCAATAGGTATCATGACTAATACATTACTAATACTAGTACTGTTAGTAAAAAATAAATAAATAAATAAATAAAATAAAATTAAAACAAAAAATACAAAAAATACAGCACAGGAGCATGTGATGTTGATTTTAATAATTACTCCTGATACTTTTGCCATCATTTCTACGATTGTACTGCTTTCCTTTGCTGTAAGTGAACACAATTCATTTGTTTGCTATCAGTGATGTAGTTATTGATTCCTTTGAGTGTATGACATGTTTCTACTTTAATAAAACACAAATGAAAAAGCAACTATGCCATTTCCACTCCAACCAGTATTAAGTGTGGCTGAAGCTGACCTGCAAGCATAAGTCAGAATAGTAATAATTCATATATAATATATAACTGTAATATATGTATGTGTGTGTATATATATACACAGATACATATATGTACACAGTCATTTGTGATAGTAAACCATTCTTTACACAATGTAGTTTGTGCTGCTGCATTGCCCAAAATTCACATACTGCACTGTTATTAGTGTATCCCCTCTCCCATCTTACTCTCTCTTTATGAAAGATGCCCAATCTGAAAAACAGCTGGTCATTGTGACAGCAGTGAGTGCTGATTCACTTCAGGGGCATTGCTTTCATTGCAGGGAAAGCTGAGATTTGTTTTTATCTATTAGAAAACAAATGAAAAAAGCTGTTATTTGTTATTTTATCATCTTCTATAACATTGCAAATGAGTAGAAAATGATGAATTTTGTATCTAATTTGGATAAGACTGCTATATTGCTGGACATGAACACAAGTAAAATACTGTATAATACAAACTTTTAACAAAGGGGTTACAGAAAATTAATTATAAATGATGCTACCACGGAAACTAAAGACAGATCTAGGTCTGATCGATCGTAAAAGTAAACCGACAGTGAAATCAAGTGTCCAGGAAAGAGAGGGGGATAATTACCAAACACTGGCATACACTTGAATATGATTATCAAATAAATGATTTATTAAACAGTATAGTAGTATAGTAGGTGACAAAAAAGGTAAAAGTCCGAGAGACCGCCAGTTCCTCAATCAGTACTCGCCCAGGACACTTGCTGTAACAGCTTCACACGTCCTCATATGGGGAAATAGATACCTATAATTAGAATTAATTAGAATAATGAAAGAAGTTGTGTCATATCTTATTAATCATCCAATTTGCTCTTTAAGATATATTGGTAAAATTTAATTCTTCATCTGAAATTATTATTATTAATATTATGATGATTATTATTAACAACACCAACACAAAAGTAGCCCTGTCCCATTTTATTAGGCTTTAAAGGGTTCAACTGTGAATGGGTGAATTGGCTCACTCTTTCAGGTGAGCCAATAGGAAGCTTTAATGCATACTTTGTCCCCACCTCCTCATTAGCATTTTGTTGTACTAGTTCTACTAGTAAACACTTTTAGAGGCTACTAGTGTTACTAGTAAACTTTTGGACTCTTACTAGTACTACTAGTCGGCTATAAATACCTTACCAGTGCTACTAGTGGACATTTGTGCCCTTACTAGTAGTACTAGTAAAACACTCTCACTAGTAGTAGTAATCAGGCAAAAACATCACACTAATACTACTAGTAGGATGAAAAGTTTACTGGTGCAACTTAATAATACTACTACTGAACATTATGTCCTTTACCAGAAGTACTAGTAGTAGGCATTATAGCCATAACTAGTAGTCCTAGTAAGTTAAAACACACATTACTTGTACTACTAGCGGACACTGTGGCACTTACTCATAGCACTAGTAGTCTAACTAGTGCTACTAGTGGGCATTTTGGCACTACTAGTAGGGTCCGGAGGGCTAGTGCTTGACACATGCCTAATAATTAGGCCTAGTAGTGTTACTTGTACTGCACATTTTCTAGTAAGGTTGCAATGATTTTACACTAGATAAGTATGGACCCAAGGAATGAGCGGAAACCAGGAAGTAAAAGGCAAGGTGGTGAACATTTATTTACAAAAAATCAAAAGAACTAACAAACTGAGCCAAAAAAGGATAACTAAAGGCGAGGAGACTGACTGGCTGGCTGGGCGAAGGTCTCCCGTGAAAAACTGGAACAAAAAGAAACAAGGAGTTAGGAACTGAAGCAAAAAAAAAAAAAAACGAAAGGGTAGGAGTGGCCCCTAGCACCTTACAGAAGGCCCGCCAGACCTGCGAAGCAAACTGGGGCCCATGGTCCGATACGATGTCGACAGGAATGCCATGTAAACGGAAGACGTGCTGAACCAGCAGGTTGACCTTCCAGGAACCCCAGGAAACGTTGCAGTTGTTTACAGTTTGGGGGTGGGGAGGGTGGGTCCGCGTGGGGGGGCAATTGGCTACCGCCTCAATCTTCCTAGGGTCCGGCTTCACATTCCCTCCTGCCAACACAAAACGAGGAAATCGAACTTGGGGAACATGAAATTCACATTTCTCAGCTTTAACAAATAAGCAGTTCTCTAAGGGTCTCTGAAGCACCAAGGCGGACATGCTGCTGGTGCTCAGTAAGGTTGCGGGAGAAAATCAGAATATCATCCACGTAGACAAAAATAAACTGGTTAAACATAACCCTTAAGACATCATTTATCATGTTTTGAAACACTGCCGGGGCATTAGTCAGTCCAAACGGCACAGTGATTAATTCTGGCTCATTCCAACCACTCTCAGCTGCGAGAATGCAGAAATCAATAGAATATTCTGCAGCGGGGCGATTCCCCTGTTTAAGGTTTAACAGTCTGGCTGCGGAGCAGCTATCCTTAAATGGTGTGTCAAACACCTCAACCATCTCCTCAGAAAAGGTGTCAAACGAGTCCAAAATGGCGGAGTTAGGCTCCCACAGAAAGTGAATCCAGTCTGTTGCTCGTGGAAGAACAAAAGACTGAATTAGCTGCCTGGTCAAGTCTCCTGGAAACACAAAGCAAAAACAAGGTCGCACAGGAAAAGGAACATTTACCAAACATTTGGGGTGAACTGAAGACGAAGGTCCATCCCAGAAGGCCATCAAATGTTAGGGTTTTTTGTGGTCATCTGCTGGACATTCTATACTTTAAAACAATGTTGGTTTTAAAAGGTGACAGTTGTTTCCGCTTTTACTGGAAAAATAGCAGGTTATTTTATTCACATATAAGCGTGTTCTCTGAATGACATGGAGATCAGTGCTTTTTCTGCCTTAAGACTCAAATCGCACCAATCGCAACATACATTATCAGTGGGCACTTTACAATAAGCAAACATCAGCGGGGAGAGGAAAAACTTTCTTTTAATATAAAGAACTAGAAGAACCAAACTCAGAGTGGGTGGGGTCATCTGCCTGAGCACACACTTTTAAGTTTCAGTCAAAATATTAGCCCTGACAAACCACCTGTAAAATGTCAGCAATACTTAACTGATTGAGTAACTTATGATTTAATTGGTGGTAACGTGTCGTGTTACTGGTTTGTCAGATTGCAACAAACTCAAAACAGATGAATAGTTAGTGTTCATAATAGATGGTTTGTAACCTTGATGTTTGTTCACCCAGTTTAACCCTCAGGGCTGTTGTGTTTACCACAAACCAAATAAATGCTTGTGAAATGAATAAAAAGTACAGCTGCTACATTTGAATTGACTGTTTTCAGGAAAATGCCAATGACTGACTAAGACAATGATGTATACCTGAAAGGAAAGAATATGTGACTGTCGCACAAATATGACTTTTAGCTGCAATGTTAGTGTTATGAATGTTTCACTGCCCATGAGGAAGCTCCTTCTTAATAATGAGTTAAGTCAGACCACAATTAACATTTCTATTGTACAAGATGTCTTAGTTTACTGAGATGTCAGATAAAGTTCAATATTTCACCTTCTTTTTCAGTGAAAAAATACAATTTTCCTGTTGAGTTATATGCCCCCTTGCTGATTAATGATAATGGTGCATTCATCTCTAATTATATACATATAACAGTTGCTGGAAACCCATTGTATTTTGAATGTGATAGCTTCGTTGTTCCACAAGATGGAGCCATATAGAATGGAGTTGCATGTTAGGTGGGAAAAGTAAAATTACTTTCTGAAGAAAAGAGTCCCTCCTCTTTTTTGCTAAACATAAACATATAAAATAGATTTCCTGGAACATTCATTACGTGAAAAACAACAATGAATTTAGA
This sequence comes from Brachirus orientalis, assembly GCA_016785285.1. NCBI lineage: Eukaryota > Metazoa > Chordata > Actinopteri > Pleuronectiformes > Soleidae > Brachirus > Brachirus orientalis. The sequence continues at coordinate 93,778 of JAFBJR010000615.1, forward strand.
GAATGGTCAAACTTCATTTCAACATCATAAAGAGAGTAAAAACTGAATCTTTGAAAAACATGAGCGGCTTGCTGAGGGAATGTAAATATTTCACTTCCTTCAGTAGGAAGAAGTATGGGTAGTTTGACCCAGTTACAGAGGGGGACAGCATAACGACCACAAACGTAACGTTCACATCACCTTGTGAGATTTTCCATTCTTCAGATCATTACCTCCATGCAAAGCTGAAGCAACTTTTTGAAGACAAACTCAAATCTGCATGTATTGCCTCTGTAGTGTGAAATGTCACAGTGTTGCTCAACCGCCACCATGATGTGTTCTGCTCCCACTCTGTGAGGAGCATTGCTGCACAATCCACTCACTCAGATATCAAGATATAAGATATAAGTCTTTATGAAATTGTTGTTTTTTTTAAATTCATTACTTGAATTATAATTTCAAGTAATGAATATAAAAATGAATTTAAAAAAAGAAATATCATTTTATTGATTAATAAGACTCAAACATGATATGTTTATATAATGATTTGTCAGTCTGCTTCTGCAACATGTCAAGATTCTTTGGATATTTTTTTAATAAGTTGTAATTTGGCTCTTAATTGAATTAAACTTTTCTGCAATTATATCCTAATAAGCATTAAAAGACAATAACAATGAACCATGATATATATGGATGAGAAAATGAACATGTGATGACAGTGCACGAGACTTTAAAACATGTTGTCATGGGTCATGATGACTTTATTTACTACTGACTAATCATTTTGAGATTGGTGTGTTTGAACTGCTAATGATAAAAAGATATTAATAAAAACAGAAAATGTCTACCCCAATGGTTCAAAAAGTATCAAAACCAAAGTTTATTTATATACTACCTTTAAAACAACCACAGCTAATCAAATGAAAGAATATAAAAATGTGAAAGAGAATAAAAAGAAAATACAAAAGACACACAAAAAATTACTACCATACATATCTAAGAATTAAAATAATGGTCATTATCAGATGAAATAAAGGATTTAAACTCAAACTAAGCTGATTAATAGTGATGAATAATTAATAATACCAGTCTATTTCATATCTTAAAAGATTTAAGTCTTAAACTAATCCTGAATCTGATGGGAAGACATTTTTTACTGACTTCAGAATCCAAGGAGACATTTTGTACATTTTTGGAGACAGCTACAAAAATGTACAAAAATTTCTCACAATTTCATGTTTCAGGTTGTGAGTTTGTGCAAAAAGATCCACAAAACAAAGCACAAATGTGCATGTGCATTGGTGTAGGAAAGCTAAAGCTAAAGTCAGCCTTTAGGGGTTTTAAGACACATGTGACTAAAAGTGCCCACATGATTAGGAAGTAGAAGAAAAGACCAAATTATATGGACAATATGGAACAATGGAAGCTGAACAGGTTCATTTTGCTGAGGTGCAGTCAGAACACCTTCAGTCACACAGAAACAGTTTGACTGTGGACACTTTTACATTTCAAACTATGACAACTCAAGTTTAGTTTAGTTAATTTAGTTGAGTTTTTGTGTATATAGTGTATAGTGCAAAAACTCAACTAAACTCAAACGATATATATATGTGTGTGTGTGTGAGTGAGTGAGTGAAAATAAAAAGATAAAAAATGCAAAAAGCCAAAGGTACAGAACAATGATTAAAAAAAATACAAATGGTAGCAAAGCAATAACGTTTAATAAAAGATTCTATTTTATATTCACACTGATTTCTCAGCTAAAATTAATTCGTTCACGATTTTCAGCCCAAATATTCCATTTGCCAAAGAGTTTTGCAACAATCGTAATCAACTGTCACATTTATTCCAAAACCTGCAAAATATTCAAAGACACTGCCTGCAGAGACCCACCACGGCCTTGTCAAAGCAATGTAAACCCTGATCTCATTTCCAGCATGCTACAAATTAGATTCAAATCTGTGACCACTCCAGCTATCCCAGCCAATCAGAGACCAGGATGGGCTGACAATAGCTGCAACCTAAACAGAAAATCCTTCAACATCTAGAAACCCAGCAGAGATCACAGACAGCACATTACTGTTACAGTGTCTGTGAAAGTTCAGAGGTGGACGTGTAGACGTGAGACTGAGCTAAATTAAACCGGGTTTTAATGCAACCTTCGCCAATGGGAAATACTATTTGAGGCTTCTTAGGGAGAGAGACCATGTTGTGCCCCACCAATAAATGAGCGACCACTCACAAAGTTGCAAAGATTCACAATCACAGAACCAGTAGTCCCATAAACCTGGTCCTAATGAGGCAAAATCCTCATTTCTGAGGAATTGGTTAATTTTAGGACTAACATTTGAAGATTTCAGAGACGTGGCTGGATGGCATTGGAGTAAGGTGCGTTTAGCGTGGGCTCCCGCCTAGTTTCAGTATTTAAACTTAAACTTAAGTCAATTTGCCGAAGTGCACAGATGGCATCGAATTTACGAAAATATAAATTTACCGGATCCTCTAATACGAGGCCTAATACCTCCTCGGAGCAAAGTAGCTCCGAGCACCCAGATGGATCGTCACTATCCCCGCCGGCTTTTGACGATATGGATACTTTAGCTCTGATGTCTGAAATTCCTCTCACGCGGAAAGCAGAAATTTCAGTGGTGTTAAAGATGGAACTGAGAAATGCCCCTGCCGAAGACCTCGACTTTCTCAAGAGTGAGTTACAAGCGGTGAAAACTGAAATAATCTGAAATAGCACTGCAGTGCTCGGCTCGGAGATTGACCACGTGAAGGCGAACGTCAAGGAAGTGGAGGGCGGCCTGTCCACCTGGTGGGATGAGGTGGTCACCCTGCAAAGTGCAGTGAGAGATTTGAAAGCAGAATTAACGGGGCTGAAGGAGCAATGTGAGAATATGGAGGGGCGATTGAGGCGATGTAACGTAAGAATCCTCGGCGTCCCCAAAACGCCCGACTCGAGCTCTACAGCATCGGTTGCTAAGCTGCTAACGGAGGCACTACAGCTCGAAAAGGAGCCGCTGATCGACCGTTCACATCGGAGCCCGGGACTGGCAAAACCAGGCGGTAAGTCCCGGGTAGTCATCGCCAAACTACATTACTACCATGAATGTGCAGAGGTGTTTCGCCGCGCACGTACTCGGAAGTTGCTGCGTGACCGACAGGGAGTCCGGTTTGGATTATTGTTCCCGGCTCGTCTCTGAATCACGCACGGGAGGAATGACAAGCAGTTTACCGACCTGAAAAAGCTATGGCCTCTGTGAGGAGGAATATCATCTCACTCACAGATAATGGAAACTAACTAAGACTGAACTCTTTAAACGCGGGTAGTGTCCAGGCTGTTTTGTCTACTTCAATAACTTTTTCTAAGGAGATGATGCTCTAATATTGTATATATCCCGGTCTACTGATAAGTTACTATGTTTTTGTTGGCTGGTACTTTTATGTTCAGATTGGTCAAAGGGATATTATTTCAAGCCCAGTTGTTGGTGTGCTTCACTCTCTACACTGTTAAGGAGCAACTGGATTTCCAGGTATGAAGTTGGTTCTAGCGTTGCAGTTCACTCCCTTGAGGACAGCCTATAGTTCTGCCTGTGGCACATTTGGAATGTTATATGTATAATTTTAATTAAGTTCCCCTTTTAATTACTGTTATTATTGTTGTTGTTATTTATTTTACTTATATATTCATTCAATCTTTCTATTTAGTTTAATTACTATTATTATCCATCGGTAACTGATGGTGCCTTTGATTCCTGGTCACAAATTGGAATTGAGTCAACATATGACTTCTACATAGCAGATGAGTTTGCCTCCTTTGAACAGTTATCACAAAAATTTGGTATTCACGGGTCAGATTTTTCAGGTATTTTCAAGTCAGTTTTGTTATATCTAACTCAACACTTTTCCCTTATGCTCTCCCATGTCACTTTTAGACTTGATTTTCAAATGTTCTACAGTTACTAAACAAATTATCAGTAAAATTTATAAAATGATTAATTCACATCAAGTTACCAGTCTGGAGTCTCTGAAACATAAATGGGAAACAGACCTGGAGGAACCTATTTCAGAGCCAATGTGGCAAAAAGTTATTCAGAGGATTTACTCGTCCTCTGTATGCCAAAGACATGCTGTGGTACAGTTCAAAATTGCACATCGTGTTCAGTGGTCCAAGGAGAGATTATCTAAATTCAAACCAGATTTGTTGAGAATGTGGCTGCTGCCAACTTTACTAAATAATTAATGTAACTGTGTATAGTAAATATGTAACACTGTGACATTGCTGGTGGAACAAACTGAATATTTGTTTCTAAATGCTCAATGTTTTTCCCTTTTTTTTTTTTTTTTTTTTTTTTTCATTTCTGGCTATATCTGTATATATACTCCAATCTTGGTCTGGCATTTAGGGGATGGGGTGGGAGGGGTTTATGTTATGTTTGTTCAGAGTGTGTCTGTTCGGGTACTTTTGTATTGTTTGTACTGTTTTTGCATAATTGAAAACTTGAAAATACTAATAAAAAGACTTTGATCAAGAAAAAAAAAGATTTGAACTGTGGTTAGGATAAGGTCAAGCATTGTTTAGGCTTTCCAAATAAATGGCAGTCAGTGCGAGTTAAAAGGACAGCTGCGCAAACCTGTGTGTGTGTGTTGTGATGTTTTTCCCTTTTTTTTTTTTTTTTTTTTTTTTTTTTCATTTCTGGCTATACTCCAATATACTCCAATCTTGGTCTGGCATTTAGGGGATGGGGTGGGAGGGGTTTATGTTATGTTTGTTCAGAGTGTGTCTGTTCAGGTACTTTTGTATTGTTTGTACTGTTTTTGCATAATTGAAAACTTGAAAATACTAATAAAAAGACTTTGATCAAGAAAAAAAAAGATTTGAACTGTGGTTAGGATAAGGTCAAGCATTGTTTAGGCTTTCCAAATAAATGGCAGTCAGTGCGAGTTAAAAGGACAGCTGCGCAAACCTGTGTGTGTGTGTTGTGAGCATGAACACTTCCTGAGTGGTGACACATAACGGACTGTCCCTGCTTCCACTGCTCAGTGCTGCTCACACTCACTGACCCTGTACTTTAACCACACCCTAGTTATTGAGGCTACAGCCTTGCTGATAAATTAATTAATCACTTCTGCTTGTGATCATGCTACTTGAGGTCTAGAGTTACAAAAACTGGGACTTTTATGTGCTGTTGGTTTGTCATGTAGATTTCCAGTGAGTGTGTTTGTGCATACCAAGTGTATGTGAATGGTCATATAATACTTGTCTTTAAATGTCAGAATAGAGATTATTTCTGAAAAAAAATTAGTTTTAAATTGTAAATGTATTTAATCTGTAATCACTAAAGCATATGACAAACAATAATTATTGTTATTATTATTATTATTATTATTATACTTATTAGACCCATCAGAAACAGAAGCTCCACCTGGAAAAAGCAAAACCATGCTGCTTATTGATATAGTAAGAATCATCATCATCATCATCATCATCATTATTACTATCATTAAAATAATGTATATAACATTCAGAATGGTTTTTGCAGCCTTTGATAAGATCTGCACCATAAAATAACATTAGTTCCTAACAAGGTTAAATCAAAAACATTTACCATATTGGACAATGAGTTATTATAAATATTATGTAATTTCATATTAATGACATTCTGACAATAACCCGTATTTAGTATTGCATAACAAAAGTAAATAAGAATGAAACCAATTACCATTTTTGAAGAATTTACTGGTATATCTTCTCTTCCTCTGCAGCCATGGCTACAAGATGTTTATTTTGTAGGAAAACACTGAGATCTAAAAATGTATTTGCCACTTGTGTAAATGATCTTTTTAGTCGGCGACATTGCTGAAGCCTGAAGCACCTGCTGTTTTCAGCATCAACATCATTTCCTGCATGCAACAGATGTGATGGTCAGTGTTTGGATGAAAAAAGAGAAGTAAAAGATTTGAATAGTGAAGGAAGTTACTGAAATGAGGAAGCTTCAGTGCTCCACCACCTCATTGTGTGAGGCTTCATCTGCTCTAATACACAGCTAGGATCAACTGTGAAGGACTTGGTCTTTCTTTCTTTTTATTTTCATAAGCTGCTGAATTGAAGATGAGCTGGTCCGATGTTCAGACTGCTGGCAGCTGAAAAACTGAACGAGAGGAGGATCAAGGTCTGGATCTGCTTCACCACATTATTTACAGTAAGTGCAGTGTTTTTTTTAAACAAGAAGAGCTTTTGGATTCTGCAGTTCCTTATTTAAAGATGTTAGACTTCATTGTCTATCAGTTTGCTGAAAAAGGAAAGAAAAGCTTTAACAATTAACAATAAAAGGTACACATTACTCACTCACTCTTCTTCTATTGCTTTATCCTCCACATGAGGATTGTGGGGACCGCCGGTGCCTAAAATCCAGCTGAGATAGGGCGGGAGGCGAGCTACACCCTGGACAGCAGCCAGTCCACCACAGGGCCATAAATGCAGAGTGTCCAAAACCAAAACCCACACACACATGGGGAGAACATGCAAATTTCATTTGCTTGTTTCCACCGGGTCACAAATCCAGGTCTATTTGCTGCAAAGGCAAGAGTGTTAACCACTACACCAATTATATTATATTCTTCTAAGCATTCACTAACAGTTAATTAGTGGTTTAACTAGTCATTTATCCATTTACTTTAATGAAATCTTTAGTTTCAATAGTATTCAAAGGTCTATAAGGCTACTGTTAATGTCACTAATAACTGTTGACTGACAGTTCCAAATTGTTAATTGTATAATATTAATTTATTAATTCATCATCTACTGCTTTATCCTCCACATGAGGGCCACAGGGCTGCTGGTACCAATCTCAGCTTAATTGTAAAATAATTAACAGTAAATGTCTTTCTTTAGTTGACATTCATTAAAGGGGTGTTTGTAAAGGTGAAAATTATACCCCTTTAATGACACTTCACTTGAATAATGAATAATAGCACTAAATAATCATAACTCTGCTAAGCATTACTTAAGCATACTTACCTTTATTAATGCTCCTTGTGATCCTTATTGTAAAGTGTAACCTGTTTATCCCATAACTATGATTTCATAAATGTATGTGGGTAGAGAATAAGCATTACTTAACTATAATCAAGCATTTATTAACCATTGTTACCCTTTATTAATGTTTTATTAATGTCAAGGGAGCATTAATAATGATTAATAGATTCAATGGTAATGTGTGCTCATCTGAGGCTTATTTAATGTGTATTTAATGTGCTGATGTCTTTGTTCAGTGATACATGACCCACTTTACAATAAGTCATGAGGAGCATAATAAAGTTAGCAATGCTTAATATATCCTTAATTATAGTTAAGTAATGTTTATTCCATACTCCCATAAACAGCAGTTATTACTGTGTTGACTGACATTATCAGTAGCTTTACAAACCTTTGAATAATGTATGAATTGATAACTTAAATTACCAGAATAACCTTATTAAATATGTAGTTAAAACATGAAATTATTATTATGTATCAACATTAGCAGTTGATAAATGCTCGTTGCATCCTTTACTACTATTAATTCATGTCTCCCTCATTCTATAGTGTTACCACAGAATCTGACTAGGGGAACAATATCACTTTGCACTGGTGCTGTTTCAGGAGCAAAAAAAAGGAAGATTACAGCATTGAACAGTCTCGTGTGGTTTTATTGTGCTTTTACCATCATCCTGACATTGTTTGACTAAAGAAACCAAATTAATTTTTCCGAACTCAGAAAAGGATTTGCCACAAGTTGGATATTTGTTTGTTTTTCACCGTAATACTGTATGTAAAAGAAAATAAATTAAAAGTGTATACACTGTAGTAAAGACTTCCACTTCACTGTTAAATGCATTATTTCCTGCACTACATTTATGACATGCACCTTTGTGAGCTGACATTTTTATAAATTCTTAGTCATTTAACAATAAAGATCACACAATAATGCTAATACCTGATTGAAATCAATTGAAAAATTTTTGCAATGAAAGTGTCTCTCCTCTCAGATACTCCAGATATGAGGGCCATTTTAGAAAAATAAAATGAAGTCAATAAATAATTTAGATTTTTTATGACTGTTCATTATTTCCGAGATAAATATTTTCTCAACAATTGCGTCCGTTTAGAGGGCTCCTCTGTGCTTGTTTAACAGTTGTTTCAACAATATATACTGTATTTCATAATAACCAACATTACAATTGTAACAAGGAAGTTGTTTATTTCTACTCCACTGTCTATTTAAGCATCTGTTCAATCATGATAACACATTAGGAGATTAATTTTAACAGGACAGGGAGAGGTCAGGTACTTATGAAGAGTTTTACTATGACAATGTTTCTCTCACACAAATGTGTCAAATCTAATTAGATCTAAACTAACCTAAACTCTACTAAATTAAATTAAAGTAAACTAAACTAAATCAGACTAAACCAAGTTAAATTAAAAAAAAAAAAAATTAAACTAAAAAACATCTTTAGTTTAACACGCTTGAAGAAGCAAATAATGATCTAGTATTTTATTTTTACCCAGTAGCTGGAAGGAAGGAAGTCACAGTCAGTCAAACTGAAATATGAAACCACCACAGTCATGTTGGCTAGCCTGACCTTATTTCCTTTAATATTTTACAGCCAATTTACTGTAGTACTTTTGTTCTTACATAGCAAGCTTAAGTTTTCATATTTAATGAAACTGAAATATACAACAGATTCAGTAGTGTGGGAGAGAGCAAATCAAGGTTCTACCAAGAGTACAGTCTTTGTTTATTCTAAAAAAAAAACTGTCAAGACCATATTTCTTTTTCGCACAGTTTACTCAAAAATATTGTTCAATGTATTTTAAGTAACAAACTAAAAGTAGGGTTAGGGCAATACACGTATTCTGAAGCATTATGCTCTTATGGTTTCATCATCATGACACCCTTTACTTAAAGAACATAGTTTATTTCCTTGTCATGGGTAGTGGCAAAGATGATTTTCTTGCTAATGTTATTCTTAAACTCTATTGTATTTTGTGTGTTTTTGGAGGATTTTTTTTCATCTTCATCATGCTCTTCATCTTTCCCTTCGTTTTCATCATCAAGGCCCATAAACACATTAAAAAAAGAAAAACTTCAACTGACTTAGATAATGGAAAAATATAAAATATGAAGTTAAGACATATCTATTTCATTATCCCGCTCTCTTATTTATGATTGTTGTATGGTTCATTGGAACAAGTGGAGGTAAATAATATGACGCACAGACAATGAAGCCCTTAAGTTGGTGGAAAAGAATGACATGAATGGGAAGTGTGGATTTACTGTAGCTGCCTACTGTTTGCTGTTTTTTGTGCTTGTGCACTTTTTACTCCTTAGAAAGGTGACCTCTACAACAGTACTTCCTGCCCCTAATAAAACTACCATTGTGCTGGGAACACACTTTTTTTTCTCCTCCCCTTTTCATAGAACCCGATGACCCTCTAGGGGTGCAACACATCTCTACAAGACATGCAGTCTTCTCAGGCTCCCGTGGTCAGACAGTGAATATGAGATGGCTGGCAGTGTGTGAACATCAAATCAAATAAAATAAAATTTTATTTGTATAGCAACAAATTACAATTTTTATTAAATTATCGCAAGACAGAAATCTTACATATGTATTATAGAGAGAAGAGAAAACCCAACAGTTCACACAATGAGCAAACACTAAGCATCAGTGGAGAGAAAAACTCCTATCAACAGGAGGAAATCTCTGACAGAACCAGACTCAAAGATGTGCGGTCATCTGCCTCAACCGGTTGGGGTGAGAGGAAAATGGGGGACAGAGGAGATATTTTTTATTTTACTTATATATTTTAGAGAATTATAATGTGATTTATGTTGCAAAAATTATATTATGATATATCCATTTTAATCAAAACATGTAAATAATGAAAGTACCGTGATTGAATCTGGATCCTGCAGTCCAGGAGTTGAAGGCACCTGCAGAGCGAGCACAGGGATGTTCTTACTGTAATTCTGTTAAAAAAGACTTTGCTAGTGCCAGGAACCAACCTAAAAAATTGGAGGTTTGCTTTCATTGAAAACATGGCTGCCAGCAGGGACACAAGGAAAAGCTGATTTTAACCACTCAACAAAAGTCTCACCTAAAAAGATCTATGCCCGCTTAACTCCTCAGGAATACTGTATGTCTGCCACTTTGCTGGTCTAAGATTAATATCAAAATTCAACCTGAATGAGAGGTTTCAAACATCAAAATCACTGATTAGCAAGGAGACACACTACTGACTCAATGTGTTTGGGTTTTCCATCAATAATTTTGTGTACATTTAAAAAGAATGAAGATTTCTCAGCACAGTCATCACATTAGTGAAGTGCTTCTCAGTTGCAGAAACAAAAATGTAAATATCAAAACATAAAAAAACACTACCATTTTTAACTATTGATTTTTATATTAAACTAATCTTGATTGTTTTTCTACTTTTATTTTTAGGTTTATTGCCTCCTGGTGGCTGAACTTGGAAAACATTCTAGAGGTCAAAATGGCTGACAGTGTGAACACATTACCTTTCTTCTATGGCAACATCACCAGGGAGGAGGCAGAGAAGTACCTTCAGCACACAGGCACGAGCAATGGCTCGTACCTGCTACGGCAGAGTCGCAACTACCTCGGAGGCTTTGCGCTCTCTGTGCTGTATTCAGGCCGGTGTTACCACTACACCATTGAAAGAGAACCAAATGAAACATACGCTATAGCTGGTGGTAAGAGCCACAGGAGCCCCATGGATGTGATCGACTACCACTCCCAGGAGATGGATGGCCTTGTGTGTCTGCTGAAGAAGCCCTGCAACAGGCCCAGGAATATGCAGCCCAAGGTGGGGCCATTTGAGGATCTGAAGGAAAGACTGATCCGGGAGTATGTGAAACAGACCTGGAACCTGCAGGTTAGTTTCAGCTCTGATTATTTTCCTTAATTATCACCAAATTGTACTCACCAAATTACCAACTGGTCATACAAGGCAAAAAGCAGTTTTTGTCACTTGCTCTAAATACAAAACCATGGCTGGTAGACTCATCTTCTAAACCAAATACATCACTCACAACTGTGCAATCTCTCTACAAAACCAAACCTGCCTCCAGATGGAACATAAAATCTCTAATACTCCAGCACTGTCTCACACACCCATGAGATCATTTCAAGACATTGCTGTAAAAGGTTATCTCTCTCAAAAGACAAATAAATAAAAAATGTTTATATGACCCCAATTCTAAAAATGTTGGGAAGTTATGTAAAATGTAAATAAAAACAAAATACAATGATTTGCATATCTCATAAACCCATATTTTATTCTTAATAGAACATAAACAATATATCAGATGTTGAAATTCAATTCAATTCCATTCACTTCAATTTTTATTGTATAGCACCAAATCACAACATACATTATCTCAAGGCTCTGTACATAATAAGGCCAAAACCTTTACAATATTACAGAGAGAAAAGAAACCCAACAGTTCACACAATGAGCAAACAGTCATTTATACAAGCAGCAGCAGAGATTATTGATAAGAAATTATACTGATGAACTTTTAAACAGAGCATAGTAACAATGACAGCAGTATTATTGTTAGTGATAATAATAATAATATCATCAAAACTGGACCTGGATCCTGCAGCCTGCAAGATGAGGACAGAGAGAGAGAGAGGACGGAAGGAAAGACACAGACTTGGGAGAGACAAAAAAAAAAAAGGTAAATTAATAATTAAGTCACATTCATACCTTGAGTGTGAGAGAGTGAGTGTGAGTGCATCACAGGAAATCTGTGATCCTGAGATGTTTTACCTTTTCATGAAAAATATGAGCTCATTGAATTTGATGGCAGGAATACATCTCAAAAAAGACTGAACATAGCGATGTTTACCATTGTGTAACATCCCCTCTTCTTTTAACAACTGTCTGTAAACGTCTGGGAAGTGAGGAGACAGTTTCCTGGAGTTTTAGGAAAAGAATGTTGTCCCATTCTTGTTTGATGCAGGATCTTAGCTGCTTAACAGTCTCTGGTCTTTGTTGCCAGATTTTTTGTTTCATAAATCACCAAATGTTTTCTGTTGGTGAAAGGTCTGGACTGCAGTCAGGACAGTTCAGCACCTGGACTCTTCTCCTGTGAAACCATGCTCTTGTGATGGATGCAGTATGTGGTTTAACATTGTCCTCCTGGAATATGCAAGACCTTCCCTGAAAGAGACGTTGTGATGTACTGACCACAAGTTCTGTATTTGCCGTCCCAGTTTGTGTGTCTGTTAGCTATTTTACCACAGCAGAGGACCTGAGCTATGTAGCTTGTGTACTGTTTGCCTCTTGTGATTTCCTGAATAAACCCACAAACTCATTGTCAATTCTGTGATTCTGGTACTGCAATTGGGTTCATGCACCATCTGTTACAGTATGATCTGGCCAGACATGGACCCAGCACAGCAAAACTTCACCACAGAGTCAGTTTGTGAGGATTGAGTGTGCTCATGCTACATGACTAACAAGGCACATCCAGGCCTTCTCAGAGGAGCTACACAAGTTCTTTGGATTGAGAGCTCCTGCTCCTGACGCCAGCTGTAACCTGCTCTCCATGTGCCAAGGGAACCAGACTTCTCATCAACTTTCAAACAAAGGCCAGTCAGAACTACTGGAATACAGCTGCACTCTGTGATGTATTCCTGCTAGGTTTGGTACACTTTATTATAGATGAACCGGTTTCCTACCCTCTACCCAACACACCTGGCTGGACCTCTGCGTCCAGTCTCTCTTTGGGGATTGTTATTCACCAGACTTTTCCTGCTCATATGTTGCTCTCCAGAAAGCATCACAAGATCATCCGGTCTCATTTCCTGACATCAACTGGCATTCCTCTGATCCTGGGTTACCCTTGGCTCCGTTGACACACGGACCATTCTTGAGTGGAGCAAATTCATAAGGACACGGCGTCATTAGTGTGTGTTCACATGTGCATTTTCAACCTTGCCTTTTGGTTGTGGTTGCTCTAGTCTGCGGCACATCTTACTTCACTTCCTGATATGTCCCACTGCTCAAACTGCATCTTGTACACAGACAATAAAATAATAAAACATCAAGTAAATTTATACCAGACAAGTAATTCCAAGTGGAAGCCCAATGTGCAGCACAGATGGTGCAGCCACAAAGCTATTTGGAAAATTATAAGATAGATAGATAGATAGATAGATAGATAGATAGATAGATAGATAGATAGATAGATAGATAGATAGATAGATAGATAGATAGATAGATATACTTTATTAATCCCAAGCTGGGAAATTGCAGTGTAGCAGCAGCATTACACACAGTGCCAGTAACAACACAATGGGATAAAAAACAACCAGGACAACCAATAGCAGTATTGACAGTAGTGCAGAGTGAAGTATAAGGTGCAGTAAACATATAAAGTGCATAGTGACTGCATGTTATGACCAGAGTTTTAGCTGTTATTGTAAAGTGTGATGGCATGTGGCAGGAAAGATTTCCTGTATCTGTCCCTTCGACAGCGGAGCAGGAGCAGCCTGTGAGAGAAGGTACTCCGCTGTCTGTCTACTGTGTGATGGAGAGGGTGCTGATCGTTGTCCATAATGGATAACAGTTTATTCAGTGTTCTCCTCTCCACCACGGTCTCAAAATTATCCAACCTGAGACCAAGTACAGAGCCAGCCTTCTTGATGATTCTGTCAAGTCTGTTAGTGTCACTGGCTCTGATGCTGCTGCCCCAACACACAGCAGCAAAGAAAATGGCACTGGCAACAACAGACAACATCTTGCTGCACACATTGAAGGATCTCAGCTTCCTCAGGAAATAGAGTCTGCTCATCCCCTTCTTGTACACAGCCTCGGTGTTAGATTTCCAGTCCAGTCTCTTGTCGATCATCACTCCCAGGTATTTGTAGTCCTCCACCTCCTCCACCACCTCCCCCCTTCTTCCTCATGAAGTTGATCACCATCTCCCTGGTCTTGCTGACATTCAGCCTCAGGTGATTCTGTTCGGACCACTCTACAAATCTGTCCACCAGCGTCCTGTACTCACCCTCATCTCCCTCTCTTATACACCCAACAACAGCTGAGTCATCAGAGAACTTCTGTAGGTGACATGACTCAGAGTTGTACTGGAAGTCAGTGGTGTATAAGGTGAAGAGGAAGGGTGAAAGTACAGTTCCCTGTGGAGCCCCTGTATTACTGACCACCACATCAGACAGGACACTGCCCAGACGGACAAACTGTGGCCTGCCTGTCAAGTAGTCAGTGATCCAGGTGATCACTGTGTCGTCGACACCCATCACCCGCAGCTTCTCACCCAGTAGCAGAGGTTGAATGGTGTTGAAAGCACTGGAGAAATCAAAGAATGTGATCCTCACAGTGCCTCCTCCACCATCCAGATGCATATGGGCTCGTTGCAGCAGGTAGATGACAGCATCATCGACACCTAAATGGGGCTGGTAGGCAAACTGCAAAGGGTCCAGGAATTCAATGTGTTCAATGTCCGGGGTACAGAGATGTTCCTTCACACTGATATGTCCGGGATTGCACCACCTCTCACTCACATAAAGTGCAAGCCCGCCACCCTTCTTCTTCCGACTTGTGGAACAGTCTCTGTCTCCGCGTACCAAACTGTAACCAGGCAACTCAACGTTGCTGTCCGGGATGTGCGAGTGCAGCCAAGTTTCACTAAAGCAAAATATGCTACACTCACGGTATTCCCTCTGGGTCTTCACAAGCGCTGCCAGTTCGTCCGTCTTATTCCCCAAGGACCTCACGTTTCCCATTATAATCGCTGGGACCGCTGGTTTGCGTTTTCTCCTTTTGTCCCTCCGTTTGGCTCCAGACCTGCAACCCCGGTGTCTCCTCCGTAACTTCTGCGGGACCACAGGTCTGTCTCCGGGCAGCAGCACAGGCTCACACAGCGCAATCAGCTGTTCACGCATGTAAACAATGCCCCCACTACAACCGGCAAAGTTCTCTGTTACGAAGAGCATAAAAAGTAACAGAAGAACGCTGAGAACGGTAGTAAAACTTCGTCCAGCCATTGTCACAACTTTTGTGAGCAGGTTGTGATTGATCAAAAAGATAAACGAAGGAATAAACCATCTAAAAATACAAAAGTTAAAATAAGATAAATTAAAACAACAAAACAACAAAACCACAAAATGTAAAATGTCACAGCTTATTAGTAGAAACGAACATTTACATTTTTTTTAAGGATACATCTGGTGTGTCCACGCAATAAGGATTGTGGTAATGCACCTTTCATTTGTTTTGCCAGTTTAACCACAATGAAAACCTAAAGAACAAAAATCTTTTTTCTCCCCTAAACCACACAACAACATGACGCAATCATATATTTCTTGTAATAATACAACAACAGGCGTGGTGGAGCCTGGGGTCAAACACAGATTCCACATTAGATTTTGGAATGTTTATATTCTAGCTACTTAAAAGACAGAATGGTAACAATATGTCACTTTATCTTGTTGTCAACTGGAAAAAGCTAACTACAGTGACACAGGAGATGCTATTAACTTTAATTTAACTAATGGTGAGAGACATGGCCTTGTGTCCCTGATAGCAAAGATCACAAGATATAGTGAAAGAGATTTTCTCCATATATGTTTGTTATTGACTCATTACAGATCTGGCTTGGCATACACATTTTTCTTGTTGTGAAATATGAGATGATGTGTTTGTGTTCAGGGTGCAGCTCTGGAACAGGCCATCATCAGCCAGAGGCCTCAGCTGGAGAAGCTCATTGCCACCACTGCACATGAACAAATGCCCTGGTTCCATGGCTCTATTACACGAGAAGAATCTGAGCCCAGGCTTCAGAGCGGCTTCCGTACAAATGGAAAATTCCTGTAAGTGTTTTACAGGTGTCTTTATTCACAGTAAATGTGGTGTCAAATGAAGAAATTCCAAATTTGCTTTGCTTTTCAGTTCAGACTCTTGGTCATGGTCCCAAACACCCCCATACTCCTCAGTGTATTCAAATTCACCGGCATAATTAAGATCCTGCAAAACAAACCTATTTCCAAACACATACTTTCTTTTTCATGACTCAGACTTGTAGAACTTTAACTTGCTACTTATTAAATGTTGTCGAGAGATGCTATAGTTATAGAAGTGTCTGTCATAGCTGAGTTCATAGCAAAAGCTCAATCTAACAGTCATAATAATAATAAACGTTATTTGTATCACATTTTTCTTAACAAATCTTACAAAATGGTTAACAAACCCTATTCA
Source organism: Brachirus orientalis (assembly GCA_016785285.1). Taxonomy (NCBI): domain Eukaryota; kingdom Metazoa; phylum Chordata; class Actinopteri; order Pleuronectiformes; family Soleidae; genus Brachirus; species Brachirus orientalis. The sequence continues at coordinate 110,054 of JAFBJR010000615.1, forward strand.
GATCTTTAACAGACCATTTCCAGGCAATGAGAGAAGCCCAACGGTTCACACAATGAGCAAGCACTTGTCAACTTCCTTTTTCTTCTCCTCTGGTTGATTTTCTCAGGAGGCTTATAAGTTCGGTATTGTCCAGTATTTCCACTGACTGTTTATTAAATTATTTAACCTCCAAATGTTGCGGGACAAAATATAGTACAGTAGGCAAATGCATGATTGATCAATAATTTCATACATTAAGTGATGTAAGAGAAAGAACCACACTTCTGCACCACCTGCTGAGTAACACAAGTCCTAAACACCTCAGTTCACAGAGAGAGTTGTGTGGAACTGAATGACTTAATCATCATTGTCTGAAGTCATTTGAAAATGGTATGAATGCAGTGGAAGTTTGTTTACTTCAACTTAGTTGATATTTGATTTTTGAGCCTTAACAGTCTTATGTTTCTTGTAGTGCTTTTAGTGCACATCACATTGATTCACTCACACAAATGGACTTAATTTCACCTGTCTAAAAAAAGGGAAACATTTGTTACATGTGATACATAGCAGAGATCTAGGCAGTATAGTCACATGGGCACTGAGGTTCTCACAGCATTTCCTGTTGCAGAAACCTGTAACACAAGGCTTCACATGACCAGAACACGAGAGACTTCAATACAACGTCTTCTTGCAGTCTCTTCAGAAGCAGGTTATTAGGACTTTAATAACAAATGTTAAGTTTTATATGTTCTGGATGCTGAAGAGACAATGATACATTGACACTGGTATAGAGGAGCCTGAACAATAAAAACAATAAACTAAGTGGAATAGAATAAAAACATCTATTTATCAAACAAAAACACTTTAAGTCCATGTGTCATTCTTGCTCTTCATATACAAATGGTAGTCCAAAATAAAAAAAGGATTCATAATTTAATTTATAATTATTTCTTCATTAACCTGAAAATGAAAAATTAATTAAAATGTTTGTAATTTTTATTTTAACATAATACATAAATTATATTACCTGGAATTCCTTGTGCTTTATTGTACTATTGGCTTCCTCCAGAGTGGTGCATTTATTCCCTTAGAATAAAAGAATTATCCATGACTGATCATCAACCATCATCGATCATTTACCACATGTAAATGAAATTTGAATCAAGCGAATGAGTAACTCAAGGTTACAAACTTACGTTGTGTATGGGTATGACAACTTTACTTCCCATGATGCTTAGAGGCTAGGGGGAGAGAATTAAGGAGAGACCTCCTTTACTTTTGCCCTTCTTCTCTACAGCAAGGGGATCGCAGAAAAGCCTACATGTATGTTGTAGTAATGTTAATAAGGTAAAATTCCTGATAGCACTTCTACCTTTGCCTTCCTTACTGTTTTGTATGATGCGTGCACCCTCTGGACACAGCAACTTACAAATTAAATGTCAAAATCCAGTTTGTACTCAATCCAAGCATAGAATTATTGTTACGGTGATGATGATTGACATCATATTATAGTAACACAATGTAATGGAGGTTATAGAGTTGTAATTACCATGGATGGTGATAACAATAGCAATGTTATGGAAGTAAGGAGATAATATTACAGCCATACAATTACTTCCAAAGTCATATCTGGGTAAAAGCTTGGTCATCAAAATAATTGTCGGTTACCATCAGTGTGAGACTTCTACAAAGGTTTGGGAAATAAAATTAATAATTATTACAGTACACATTTCCAAAGGAACATTATTTTATGGAAATACCATCTCATTTTTATAGTAATCACCAAGAAATAGCTTGATGGTATTTCCATAAAAAAATGTTCCTTTGGCAAATTATTGCCATGCTAATACCAAACCATATGTATACTGTTGGAGTTGCTTTCATGTGTCAGGTGTTGCTTTTTCATTTTGGATATTTTGATAATGGAAAAAACTAATAACTGACCAATGTTGTGTCATTGTGGTTTTGCTAAAGGGAGTAATCTCCTATCTAAAAACTTTAAAGTCAACTACACTTTTTTGGACTTTTTTGCAATCCTTAAGTACAGACACACTTTGAATTTTATTTTTGCTCAATGTTACATGTCATAATGCATGTGGTGTACATGTCTTGCAGCTTTGCAAGAGACAATATTAGATGTGAAGGAAAATAAAATGCTGAAAAAAGCCAGCATCTGAAATCAACAGCTGCACCAGGACAGTAGCAGAACTTTAAATCATATTTAAAAATGTGTCACATTTGTTACACTTGCTTGAACATAGTGGGTTGTGAGAATTTACAGCAGCTGGACACACCCACACACACACGCACACGCACACAGACACACACACACACGCGCACACACACACACACACACACACACACAGACACACACAGACACAGACACTTTGGTTTCCGCTCTGGTAGTTTGCAAAGGACTTCCTGAAGTAGCCAAACAAGAGAGTGATAAAAGTTATGATCCTTTCATCAAGTAGTAGTAGTAGATAAATAAATACATATCAAGCTTTAAAGATATCACCTCTCTCTCTCTTTCTCTCTGTCAATCGATGGCAAGCAACATCTGTGTGACTGTTAATCACATAACTTGTGATGTGGCAGGTACTCCCATAGGGCACCAGTGTTTGCAGAGGTGACATTATTCAAATAAAAACTGAAAGCAATTGGTAGAAATGCAGTAATCTCCTTGTTTGAGGAAACACTATAATGACATGTAGCAGGTCATATACTGTATTTAGGTTCCTGTTTATTTCTTGTAAACATTGCTGCTGATTAGATGAAGTGACCATTTCTTTCCTCCTTGTCATATTTACTGAATTTTGAGGAAAGAGTGTTCGTACCAGTTGACACATTCATTAAAGAAAGGGACACAGTCTTGCTCCCCATCAGACAGGAGACTCTAAATTACAGATTCATACTTAATTTTTGAACAAGATTACACTGGTACTCATTTATACTTCAAACAAATAAATGTGGAATATGTACGATTAATGGTAAATTGTCTTTGTCTAGGATTTAGCAACATCTACTGGTGAAGTTGCATGTTGCAGTTAATGTCTCTCTCCTCACCCTTTTCTTCCAAGTGTGCTGGAGAAACTTTGTCTTCACCTAGCATTAAAACTCAAAACATGGTGGTGCCACATGGCAGCCTCCATAGAGAGAAGCCATCAGTATGAAGTTGTGGAAAAAGCCAATGGATGTTCATTATACTTTAATATATGAAATATGATTAACATGACAATACCTACTGTACTGTGTGGGTTTGACTTCATTTCATTTCCAGCTGTTTCTAGTTCAGTTTTTCCACACACAGCACTTACATGCATATGAAATAAATTTGAGGTTCAGCACCAGCATTCCACCAGTTTTCATTTGTAATATTATCTATCATACAAGTGAAAACTGCTGTTTTCATTTCATACTTAATCAGAAGTATACTTGTGATTAAATATGAATTAGAACAAGGGAAGGAATGTTTACTTTTGCTGTTGCCATGGTGATTTATAGTAGGGAGTCTATTCATGTTGTCTCTTTACTGTACATTGATGGTGCATCCGCTTAACTCACAGTAAACATATGCTGTGAGATGAATAAATTGAATAAATTTAAAGTTTAAACATTAAATGTCGTGTCTTTGAAGCATATTTAAATGAATATATTTGAAAATCACTGTGTTCTGTTTTTATTCATTTTATACACAACCTCTGAATTTTTTGTACAAACTGAATTGGGGTTTGTACATATTGTACAGATAAAGTGAGGAGACACACTGTTGCATGTATTAATATGTGCTGATAATGGAAAAAGGTCATGTGTTTGGCTGTGCATATCTCAGAAAGTGGAGGATGAATTTTCATTACAGTTTTGTGGGACTGTGGGTTATAGTTCAAGGAATAAATGATTCAATTTGATGTGATCTGAACTGAGATCATAATTCAGGAAATTCTAAAACAATTGTTAACCTCTAGCTGTTTTGTTAACCAAAACAGTAACCAAAGTGACTGAGAAAAAATTTAAAATTCCATTTAATTTATAACACCCAGTGGTAATTACCAACAAGTAAAATAAAATAAAGGAGACTTTAAATTTTAAAGAAAATGAATAAATATTTTTTCACTCAACACAAACCTCTGTTTAATAGTAAATCAGAAGTACACATGTTACTGTTTCATTCTTTTATAGTAACATGTACTTATGAGGTTTGTAGTTTGTTGTTATTGACTGGTATTGCTACATTGGTTAGCCTGAGAAACATTTGCGTATAGAGCATTTTTCTGACTTCTCCACTGGAATGTGGTGAACACAGGGGTTTTGATATAAATGGAATGCAACATTACTCCTTGAAACATGCAGTTGTATTACAAAGATGTGATGAAAACATAAGGAAATAAATCATAGTGAAAGGGTAGAAGATAAACACTGAGCTGAACTTATTTGTCCCATTTCATCCTGTCAGGATTCGACAGAGAGATGTGAGTGGATCCTATGCTCTGTGTTTACTCCATGAAGGACAAGTCATGCATTATCGCATTGACAAGGACAGCAGTGGAAAACTTTCTATCCCAGATGGCAAGAAGTTTGACACCCTGTGGCAGGTGAATATGATGAATTTCATATTTCCTTTTATATCATATGTTGGTCTGTGACTGTCAGCCCTATAGTTGAAATGTTTCCAAGCAGCCATCACACACTGATGACTGGTGCTGGTGATGATTTATTATTCTGTTTACTGTTGATGTTCACAATAGAGCCTGACCGATGTGATATACTGTAAAAGTGCACTGGGTTTACAGTGACGTCTTGACTACAGCACTACACTAGACAATAAAAGTATTTAGAAATAAACCTTGGAGCTGCTGTCAGTGAATCTATTAAATAACTCTAGATTGGGACAGCTCTCACTGATGTAGTGTTTGCTCAGTGACATCAGTTTTTCTCATTTTTAGGAGAATCTGTAAAACTTTTGTTTCATTTCAGCTTTTTATCCACACAGTGTTGGGGGAGTCCTCAAATGCTGTTTTTGGAAAATGGGTCCCAGAGTAAAAAATATCAAAATGCACCCTTTGCATTTTTGTGTGTACAACCAGTACACAACTTTGGTGAAAAATGATGTTGTAGCCCCACCTCTCTCTTGCTCCTGCTCTTGTGTTTGCTGTTGGTAGCTTTGTTGTCATGTTGTTCTTCTTGCTTTTGGAGTTTGTTTGGTCAGTCCATAGTCACCCTGGCTTGGTTTACTCTCTCTTCTGTGACTGCGGAATCAGAGGAGCTGCACTTATGTCCAGTTACATCCACTTCATCAGGAAGATTGAAAGAATGTGGTCAGACTTTAGTGTTGATATTGATCCATTAGTATCAGTGTCTGATGTGTATGAAACTTTTCTTTTGTACCACAGCTGGTAGAGCACTACTCATACAAACCTGACGGCCTGCTGCGAGTGCTGACAGAGCCTTGTCCAAGACCTGATGGAGAGACAGGTAAAGACTACTGTAGTGCCACAGCCATTTGAATAGTCTGCCGCATAGAAATGAGTAGGAAAATATTCTAATCTGCATTTGCTATATGCTGTACCCATACTCATACTGAAACTTACAGGACGGCCTCTACTTCCACCGGACCATCCTGGACTAGCATCTGTCCTTGTAAGTTCTTTCTCTCTCTCTCTCTCGCTCTCTCTCTGTATTCTTGTGGTCCAATGCACTTATATTTTGAGTAAAAGGAAATTCTTCTTGTCAGCACTGATGGTATGTATCGAAAGATGTACGGATTTTTTTTCAATCCTGGATGCACTGAGTTTGTCTGTGTTTGTCAGACTTATCTGCCTCTGTGGTCAATGTCCCAGCCTCAGCATCAGCATCAAACAGCAATGCACGAAAACTAATGTGTGCACAAAAGTTCATCAAATCTGGACTCAAAAGGAGTCATTTGTTTTGTTCTTGTTTTTGGCAGACATCCTTAGTGTCTTGGAAACATCCTCCTTCTGATAACATTTACTATTAGAGAAAATATAAAGAAGCCAGAGAGAAATTATCATATTATTCCCCTACTTATAAACAGTAGTAATAGTTGTTTGTATTTGCTGTTTTCGAAAGTTTTCTTTTCTTCTTTCTCTTTTATCCTGTGAGTTTTTCATTTGCTCAATTGAATATTATTTAAAAAATACAAATATTGCAATTACTTCAAAGGAACAAATGTGCTGAATGATGAAATGATTATCACTACAATAAAATAATTTAAAATAAAGAAGAAGAATAAAGAAACATGACTGCCAGTGGGAAACAAAAGGAAAAACAAATTTCAGCTACTTGACAAAAGGCTCACCTAATAAAATTTATGCCTGCAACTATAATAAGTGAAGAATATGTTTTTTCCCCCTTCTACTATTTCTAGTACCAGCAGTGGATCAACAATTCCTGTGTGCTGTGATGTAAGCACACAGATTTACTTCATGGACTTTTGGGTGGAGAGTGACCAGTTTATAAAGTGACACAAGCTTCATTTTCTTGCAAAATGTGGTGAACTTAAGTTAAAGTGGATTTTATCAGCTGAGCCTTTTATTATGTGTCTAAACTCAGTTTTATGTGTGTCTCCACTGGCAGCCATGTTTTTACTGAGGGGCTACATCCATGTACAGGTTGTTTCCCAGTATTTGCAGAATGCTGTGGTATGCATGTCAGTACCTTATACAACCACATGTCAAAATACTTGTACAATATGTGGACAAATAAAAACCTGTACATAGCTGATTTAGTACAACCTCATTTCAAAAAAAGTTGGGATGCAATGTAAATAAAAAGAGAATGCAATGATTTGCATATCTCATACAACCATATTTTATTCCCAATATAACATAAACAACACATCAGATGTTGAAACTGGGCCATTTTACCATTTCATGCTCAAAACCCTGAAACAGAGACATGTTTACCATTGTGTAACATCCCCTCTTCTTTTAACAACTGTCTGTAAATGTCTGGGAAGTGAGGAGACCATCAGCCAACAGTCTCTGGGTCTTTGTTGCCAGGTTTTTCGTTTCATGATGCTCCAAATGTTTTCTGTTGGTGAAAGGTCTGGACTGCAGTCAGGACAGTTCAGCACCTGGACTCTTCTCCTGTGAAGCCATGCTCTTGTGATGGATGCAGTATGTGGTTTAGCGTTGTCTTGCTGAAATGTGAAAGAGACGTTGTCTAGATGGAGCATATGTTGCTCTAAGACCTCTATGTACTTTTCAGCATTGATGGTGCCTTTCCAGATGTGTAAGCTGCCCACACCATAGACACTAATGCAACCCCATACCATCAGAGATGCAGGCTTTTGAACTGTCCACTGATAACAAGCTGGATGATCCCTCTCCTCTTTAGTCCACAGGACACAGTGTCCATGACAGACCATTTTAAATGAGCTTTGGTCCAGAGAAGACAGTGGTGTTTCTGGATCTTGTTCACATATGTCTTGTTCATGATGCAGCTTTAACTTGCACAGTAAACTGTGTTCACATGCAGTGATTTCTGGAAGTGTTCCTGAGCCCGTGTAGTGATTTCCAGTAGAGAATCATGCCTGTTTTTAATGCAGTGCTGCCTCGGGGCCAGAAGATTGGCCTTGTCCCGTGTGCACAGAGATTCCTCCTGATTCTCTGAATCTTTTGATGATATTATACACTGTAGATGGTGGGATCTTCGAAGTCTTCGCAATTTTATGTTGAAGAACAATTTTCTGTTAGTACTCTTGCCTTTGCAGCAAGAAAACCTTTTCAGAACAATGACTTTTCTGTATGAAGATTAGGCCAATTGGATACTTTAAATTGCCTGTATGTGTGAGGGTGGATGGTTGTTTGTCTCCATGTGGCCCTGTAATGGACTGGTGACCTGTCCAGGATGTAGCCTGCCTTTTGCTCTACGTCAGCTGGGATTAGGTGACCCTCATGTGGAGGATAAAGCGGTAGAAGATGAGTGAGTGAGTTTTGACTTGTGTTTGTGGCAGATTGTTGAACCTCTACCCATTTCTACTGAAATGCTCCTTTTATACTCAATCATGTTACTGACCTGTTGCCAATTAAGCTTGTTAGTTGTGAAATGCTCCTCTAGTTGTTTCTGATTTGTGACATTTAATTTTACAGCCTTTTGTTACCTCTGTTCCAACTTTGCTGTTGCTGCCATCAATTGAGCTAATAGTTTTCATGAAATGTCTTAGTTTCAAAATCTGATAGGTTGTTTATGTTCTATTGGGAATAAAATATGGTTTTATGAGATTTTATTTTATTTCACAGCATCCCTAATATTGGAATTGGGGTTGTAGTTTTACAACTCTACAGTGAAAACATAAACAGCAAAAAATATTTACAAGATAAAAGTTGGTTTAACTGTAACATCAGCAACATGTACACAAACTAGGCAGGGTGTTTGTCTTCAGTAAAATGAAAACTGAAAATATCATATCTTGAGTGAACACTGTGTCTCTGCTTCCTATAGTTTATAGTTGAATGATTGTTCTCACAGATAATGACACAAGCTATTTTCATTTCTACTGTAATGATCAACTGATCATCCTCAAATCGCATTCTGGTAACCTCTCTGACATTTTGGTTTCTAGCACAATGCAGCAGGTGGATTTCTCTCCAGACTCAAAACTGTTCCCATACCTGGCCGAAGAAAGGTGCACTAACACACCTCCTACCTCCTCATGAAGCTGTTGGTGTATACCAACCTGTAACCTCCCCTCCCTTTCCACTCTTCCCCCGCGTGACTTTGCTTCTTTGTGGATTACTGCTCAGTAACTCAACTCTAAGGGCTCTAATTTCATGGCACAGCGCAAAGTGATGCAGCACAAGGTGGCGCAGCGAAGCACGGCCCGCGCAGTGGTAATTTCGTCTGCCACAACACCATGCGCAGCAAATTTGATTCAGTTTGGTGCAGTGATCATTTTGTGCCAAAAGGCTGCGCCGAAGGTGTGCTGAAAGCTCGCCAGTTCCAACTTGGTCTACTCTCGGTGCAAGGCGAAGCGCAGCCGGTCTATTAATTTGACTGACAGTGAACACATGTCACCAAAACCTCACAGGCAGGTTTAGAGAATGTCAGGCACATTTCAATGCAATTAATAATCACAACAACCACTATTTAATGTAACTATCTGAATCAGCACATACATTTATATCTATATCGACTCTCCCATCACATCTGATGTCAGATCAAAGGCGGTTAGCACATGTAATGGTATTTAATTAACACAGCTGAAACTGTGATGCAAACTAACGACTTCACATCTCTCTCAGCCAACCACAAACAGCCTTGGTATCAGATAGTGAGTATATATTCGGCTTCTTTCATCTCATAAACTAGTCTCATTCTTCCTTTTCCTCCTTGCACAGGGATGCCCTGCACTCCCGGTTGGATCCAGGAGAGGGTTAATCAAACATATTTATAACATATCTTTGATTTTGCGTAATCCAGAGTTACATGCCAAAATGATCATACTTCATTTGGGTAAGACAAGTTAATTTCACATGCATACACTAGTGACAAGGGCCAGACCACAAGCTTGGCAATGTGTCCTGTACGCACAGGTGCTTCTGATGTTCAGAGAGCTTTTGTTTAGTCCTTCTTCTTATATCATTGAACCATTTTACACTGGGCAACGGTTCTCAGTATGTAAACTGAGGACCAGGCAAACCACAATATTGGTAACCTCCTCCCAGGCTCCTTTCGCATCATCAGCCCATGGAGGTCTGTTTGCAAAATCATATATTCAGCCACTGCGAGGTTGGACCTCCTGGACCAGAACATCAGTTTCCTCTTGGAAGAAGTTTGGCCATCTGACACTGCTGCCATTTCCTTGTCCATGGCAAAATGAAACTTGCACTGCGCTTCACCTGCGGTGCATTTAAAGGTGAGGGAAGGAGCTCATTTGATTAGTGAAGATTTGGCCTGGCTGTGTTAAACCCAGTCATACCCTCTCTCCCTCTCTTTGCCACTTGCGCTGGTAGGAGGGATGGAGGCGGGACAGAGGAGTACTTGTGCCAGGCTGCGCCCACTGCACTCTGCACTAAACTTGCAAAATGTGCCTGGACACACCCTGTTGGCCTGCACCTGGTCTGGGAAATTAGAGCCCTAAGTCTTCTCTGAGCTCTTGGTCTGTTTTGCCCCATCACATCCTCCTTTGGTCTGACAGATCCCTGATCAGCAGATCTGTAGCTGGCCACACACAAACACTCTCTCTCTCACACACACACAACCTTCTCAGCTTACACTTTGTGTGACATAGTTGACTTTGTGTTATGGCAATCTAACAACTTCCAGAGTTTACTTAATGCAATTACATTCTGACCCACAGCAGTCTGTAAATACTGGCTGTGGTTCATTAAGTAGCTGCTTCCAGCTGTGTGTGCATATCAAGACCAAACACAGCATCATGTGTCATCATGTCCAGCCTGGCAACAAAGGTTTCCATAGGTCCATAAACCGGGAAAACGCCAGATTGAAATATTTTGTCATGAAATACGTCTGAAATCTGCATGTTGCACAGATCACGATGGATCCTAATGAGCTTATCACCAGCAGCACCAGGTTGAACATTTCAGTTTTACATTCATACCATTTGACAGTACTGTGAATTGTGGTAAACAACCAGTCAGACCAGATTTTAAATTGTTTAATCTAAAAAAGTACCAATATTTCTGACCTTTTATGATGTGTTTGGCCTTGAAATACATCATACACTGAAATACACTGCTGAATTTCCCTCTGTGAAGCTGGATGTTCAAATATTGGTTGTGCTGTTTGAATGCAGTAGCCCCTGTCACCTTATTTTACCAAAGTGTATCATCTGCATCTCACACTTTTCTTCAGCACCTTTTATAAATGCTTTGAACATTTTCCCTGTGGCACTTCAATGGCCCATGCCAAAGATTCAGAAGGGTTCTTGGGTGTGGACATTTTTAAAGCGGGGGATATGTTAGCAGAGCAAAGTTGCAGGGAAGAATTTGGACAGTAAATCATTGATTTCAGTTGTTCCATACCCCTTCTTTAAATGCATGTATTCTTTTCCTCTAAAACCTTTGTATGTATACTCATACAATGCCCTGTTTTATGGGCAACATGTATTAGAGTGATGTGATAAATGAAAATATATTCTGCAAACACTATTGAACTCATTGTGAATATTTAACATTCTCTCACTTATTGAATCACACATTGTCCTTTATTTCAGTCTATCACTCTAATACAGGTTCCATGTTAAGATGATTCCTTGCTCCATTATTACTTGTATATTTTATTGTAATCAGAAGACTGAAGAATTTCCCTTGATGCAGTTTTATTTCAGGAGTCTACTACAGTATATACAGTTGTGCTCATACGTTTACGTACCCTGGCCAAATTTGTGATTTTTTTGGCCAGTTTTTAGAGAATATGAATAATAATACAAAAACTTTTCTATCACTTATGGTTTGTTGTTGTGTGAAGCCAAAACACTGAGGCTGGCCGGCTGGCAAAGGCAGAGCTCAGGAACAGGCATCTAAGAAGGAAAGAGAACAAAAAGTCACGGAGCTTGCAAAAACACAAGGGGAACTAAACAAGGTAAAAACGTTCAGGTAAAGGTTGTTTAGGCGTAGTGATGTGGAGTTACCAGACACGTGTGATAAGACGCACTGACAAGGAGAGGCAGGAAATCTGGGTATAAGTAGTCTTGAGCAGATGAGGCGATTGGAGGCAGCTGTGGTGATTGTGCTCCACGCCCAGCCGTGCAGCCTAAACAGAGTAAAACTAGAGCTGTGGAATAAAAAAAGTTACCAAAACAAAACCTCCACTAGCCAGAGGCAGAACATGACACCTTGCATGTTTCATCCAGTGCTGCACTGATGTTGCTGGATTCTGAGCCATGGGGAAAGCAAAATAATTATCTAAAGAGCTGCAGGAGAAGGTAGTTGAACTTTATAAAACAAGAAAAGGATTTTATAAGATTTCCAAGGAACTTTGTTAAACTCTTTAGCCATTACAGTGCCAATGCTACAAAGCAGCCTGCTTACAATACACCAAACAGCACTTAAACAATGACCAAAATGTAACTTTATGGTCACAATGATTCAAAACACAAGGCCAAGTTGATCTGTCTTTGGCTACAGCAGAAAAAAGTGGCCATCTCAGTCCTCAATAATATGACCTCGATATCATTGAGCCACTTTGGAGAGATCTCAAGTATGCAGTTCATGCAAGAAAGCTGAAGAATTTACTGGAACTGGAGGCCTTTTGCTAAGAAGAATGGGCATCTGAGAAAATGAAATTCCTCATCCACAAAAGACTTGTCATTTATGTTAAAGGGGCCAGTACATGGTATTAAGAACTAAAATATGTTAGTTTCTGTTGTCATGATGATTTAAAAGTGATCAAACACATAATGATTTAATACAATTGTTTGATCTTAAATGGCTTCACTCAACCACTAACCATGAGTAAAAGAAAAGGTTTTGTATTATCACTCATTCTCTGAAAAATAGCCAAATATATCACTGCCAGGTAATGTCAACTTATGAGCACAACTGTAAATATGCTGTATGTGTTTTCACTGTGTAAACATTGTGTTTACTAACTGATGACAGAGCCATGGATCTGGATCTCGACACAACACCACAGATAATCTCAATACTTATGAAACCAGGATGGCCAGTAATCAAGTCGACAGCAAAGGTAAATTATTTAGAATATGGATGCACATCTTAAAGACAGATGACAATTTATGATACTGTACATGTAACTAAGATTTCTGTATATATATATTATGTGTCTCAGACCACCTTTATTTTTGGTCTGGAAATGGCAAATGGTCTATATTTATACAGTGCTTTTCTAGTCTTGATGACCACTAAAAGATGCTTTACAGTTTTGCCATTCATGCCCATTCCCTAGCACTTTCATATAGTGCATCTAAATGCAGCTATTTTTTCTATTACACATCTTTCATACCCAGTCACACACTGCCGGCACAGCCATCAGGAGCAACATGGGGTTAAGTGTCTTACCCAAGGACACACCGACACCTAGACTAGTGGAGTGGGGAATCAAACCCCGGCAGCACCACCATTGGTGCACACTTTTGACACCTTCTTGTCACCCTAGACTCCTCCCCCTTTTATAAACACCTGAGCTGTCGCTTCGTCATCTTTCTCGCTCCACTACTTGAAGAGTAGATTGAGAGCGATTTGAGTCTTGGTGTCAGATTTCAGTACCAGACCATGCCCCCTGCACTTATCCCCAATCAGCTCTCATCCCACTTCTTGGTATTTTTCAAAATCTGGCAGTGGGCAGAGTTAGCTTCAGAAGAGGGGGTTAGTTACCTTTCCAGGAGAAAGACTAGGTCAGACATTTTGGAGCCTTTCATGGCTCATAGTGTAGCATATGGCCACATTCCATAAGATAGTGGAGTCACAACAGTGTGGTCACCAGTGTACTGTAGTTCAGTTAAATAAATGTGTATGAATGGCCGCTGTTGAAAGTAAAGCCTCAGTGAGCATACAGCCACTGCCCGCTCATTGTTAGACACAACATTGGCAATGAGGATGGACCTCTACCTGCATTCCTGGCTTTGCCTGGTGAGCCACCAGATGTTCATAACGGCTATTGGGCTAGCTGATGCTAACAATGCTAGGCTGAAAGCGATGCTGATTCATAGCCTGGGCAGCAAAGCACAGTGCATCTTCCACTCCCTCGGAATCATGCAGACATATGAAGACTGTGACGCCTTTCTGGCCGAACCGTCTTCCGCCAATGCCAACAGCGGCCGGGTGAGTCGGTCCACCACTACGTCACCGTCCTCCAGTGTTTGGTTAGCCTGAGTAAGTTTGGCAGTTTAGAAGTGGAGATGATTCGGGACCAGCTAGAAGAGTACACGTCCGATCTCAAGCTGCGGGAGAAACTGTTTGTGTCACTGGATGACCTGCTGCTGTCAAAGCTGGTGGAAATGGCCTTCCAAGTGGAGTCTGCTGCTCTGTTAACATTGTGGCTAACTGTTTCAGACCTAGCTCTCTCGCACTCTTCTCTGCTGGCACAGACAGTGGCCCCAGCTGCTCAGCCCTCAGAGCCCCATTCCCCTCACAACGAGCCCGAGATGAATGTCGCGGGACACCAGGGTGCCACAGCACACTGACCCTGTGGAAACTGTGGTTAATCCTCCCACTCCACACGTGCACCAACCTGTCCAGCCACGCAACAGAGGTGCCAACGCTGTGGTAGACTGAACCACTTCTCCAAAGTGTGTCACTCTGCTCCTGTCTTCACAAACCCTCGGAACCGCACCTATTCATCCTATTCATCCTATTCATCCTATTCATCAAGCCCAAGCACCACCCACATGGTGCACAGTAGAGCTTGATGGTGTGTACCTGCCACTGCTGCTGGATACTGCTGACTTCAGGTCTCTGCTCAACAAGTCCACAGTCTGGCGGCTCTTTCCCCAACAGATGATCAAGGCGGGTGTGGAGGCACTGTATGGCTATGGACACACTAAAATTGGAATGGTGGGCACTGTTACCTTCTCTGTATGCTATGGCTCCAGAGCTCTCCCAGCTTTCACCTTCCAGGTGTCTCCTTGGGTGTGACCTCCTTGGGTGTGACCTGTTCTGTGCCCTGGGCTTCTCCATAACTGACAACACAGGTGCCACCATACTGACAGTGACCACACCCTGGCAACACCGCTGGCAGTCACTGTTCACTGGGCTGGGCTGCCTCACCGCTTTCAACCACCAGTTGCTCATCGACCAGGCCATACCCCCTGTCATCCAACCTCTGCGTCTTTGGCACTGCAGAACACTTTACTTCATTACAGGGCAACACCACACACCACAGCAGGCAGCCCTCCTGATGCTGGGATGTGAACTGCAGCTTCCCCTAGATCGCCTACACCCTCTCCGGGCCACAGAGTGGCACAGCAGCAGCGCATAGAGTAGCGGTTTTGCAGAGCGCATTGTGTGAAAATCCCCTCACTTGCAGTGTTAGACTGGGTCTGGATCCGTCAACCTCATTGGTCCCACAAGCTGCACTCATTCTGGTCTGCACCACGGCAGATCACCGAACAGCTAGGACCAGCCACCTTCCGCTTGGCCGACAGTTCATGTTGGCATGCAAGTTGCCTGAGACAGGTGACACCACCGTCTACCACTGACCAGGCAGCTGCGGCTGACCCGAGCCAAACGGATGGAGATGGGGAATTCTGTTGCGTGGCCAAGGATCCCAGCCATGCATTAGTCTGAACCAGATACCCCGGCTGAACCTCTGCAGCCTGTGGCTCATCCTGCCCGGGTCCGCCAGAGACCTGCCTACCTCAGAGACTATGTTACGAGCTTTTGAAATTCTAGACGTGTATAGCCTGTCATGTGGCAGAATAACCCACAAGGCTGTGCGGGTAAACCGACAGTACCCGGTCCACCCAGTAAGGTTGGCTACATTCAGGCAAAATAATGTTTGTTGCACTAACTTGTTCAAAGCCTAACTGCACTTACATAGGTTCTTTGGAAGGGGGCGGTAAATGTAGCATACGGCCACATGCCATAAGATCGTGGAGTCATGACAGTGTGGCGTCATTGCCAAAAAGTGTACTTCAGTTAAATGTATGTGTATGAATGGCCGCTGTTGAGCCTCAGTGAGCATACAGCCACTGTCCGCACATTATTAGACACAATACATAGAGCTGTCAATTATGTTAATGTCAGACCAGTATTCTCCTTGTATGAATCTTTTACTTAAATAAGTGGAGTTTTTTTTTAAGTAAATTAAAAGAATTTCAAGAATCGCCATCAGCTCAATGCTTTGAATTACTTTCTGTCGCTTGTTAGCGGCTGAGTGTACGTTTCAGTGACCATACACACTTGTTACCCCCAGCTTGTTTAAAACATAACAAAGAAAGGACGATCACACAGCAATCAGATTAACAAAGTATATTTATTAGAAAACTAAATACAAGTTAGTCAAAATGCTGTCAAAACATATTCATCTGTCATATTTGCAGCTGCTGTCTTCACTTTTCTCAATGATATAATTTGCAATGTGAGCTGGCTGTGAACTTTGAAACTGTTCTTACTCAATTCATTTACACATATATAAAAGTGACTGGTTGGAAATTATTTAAAGGAAATTAAAACATTTATTGTTTGCTCTCAAATAGGGATGAGCATTTCTAGGAAAAACGCCAAATTAAAAATTTGATTGTATTCATAGAATAGTCAAATATTCTAAACTCCATTGCATGAGAGCTAGTGCTGCCACCTTATGGTAATAGATGCACCACCAAGGAAATTTTTATTGGAGAAGAGACATATTTTAAACGCAATCATTTTTAAAATACTGTATTTGTTTTGTATCTTTATTATAACAGTCATAGTAACTGATCAAGATTTTATAATCGAGCGAATAATTGAATAACGGAATAATCTTGCCCATCCATACTCAAACTTATACTTGAATATGAAAGTGAAAATCACAAAACACGACCAGGATAGACAGGCAGGACTGTTGTGTCATTCTCTATTCCTCTAATGTGACATTTCTCCTTCAGAGGCAATGCCAATGGACACACAGGAATATCTAAGTCCATATGACGACCCAGATGAACTGCGGAGCCCCACAGTGGATCGTAGCCATCTTTACTTGGAGGATGGAGAACTGGGCTCAGGGAACTTTGGTACAGTCATGAAGGGCATCTACAAGATGAGAAAGTAAATCACAGACATCACACCTGTTCACAAACATCAGTCCTCTATTTTCAATTCAATTCAATTTTATTTGTATAGCGCCAAATCACAACATACATTATCTCAAGGCTCTGTACATAATAAGGCCAAAACCTTTACAATATTACAGAGAGAAAAGAAACCCAACAGTTCACACAATGAGCAAACACTAGGGGGCAGTGGAGAGAAAAAACTCCCTTTTAACAGGAAGAAATCTGTGACAGAACCAGACTCAAAGATGTGCGGTCATCTGCCTCGACCGGTTGGGGTGAGAGGAAAGTGGGGGACAGAGGAGAGGTGGGGGACAGAAAGGGGGGAGAGAAAGAAAAAGAGGGAGGTGAGGGAGAGACAGAAGAGAGAGACCAGGAGCAAATATACAACAGTTGTATCAAGTTTAGAATCAGTTATGTCATGTTTAATGTTAATAGCATCAACACTGGATCTGGACGGGGGACTTGGGAGAGAAAAGAAAAATAAATAAGGTTAATGACACATAATTAAGTCACATTCATACCCTGAATGTGAGAGAGTGAGTGTGAGGGAGTGAATGTGAGTGCACCACAGGATATTTTATGAGGACCTGTCAGACTTCACTACCAGAGTTTTATATTCTGGCCCACGTGTCTTAAATCAAAATATTCATGCCTCGTTTATAACAAAGGTAACATTCCTTGTGTTGGTGTATAGTGTTATATGTGCACTATCAGTACAAACCAGGTCTTTCTCCCTGTGTATTAGGATAGAAAAGCCCGTTGCAGTGAAAATCCTAAAGAATGATGATAACAACCTGGCTGTGCGTGAGGAAATGCTGCGAGAGGCCAATGTCATGCAACAGCTAGACAACCCTTACATCGTCCGCATGATTGGCACCTGTGAAGCTGAGAACCTGATGCTGGTGATGGAGCTGGCTGAGCTGGGACCTCTCCACAAATTCCTGCAGAGAAACAAGTATGTGCTTTAAACAGGTCCTGGTTCTTCACATTAAGACAAGGGATGGGTCATGATGGGGACGTTTTATTACACATTGCAATCACTTCAGTTTCTGAACTTTCTGAATTTAAATTCAGCCAAAGATGATGAAAATAGCATTAAAGGCATAGGTGAGTTTTGTGTGAATGTATGAGGTACTGACACAGAGGCCCTGTCAACACAGAAACGGAATGAAACTTAACCAATCTTTTTTTTTTTTTTTTTTGTCGTCACTACCCAATAAAGATTATAAAAACACCCTCCAAAATTCCACGTTATATAAGTCTGGTCAAAAACAGAAAAACATGTAGACTGAAACTGTTGGTCAGATGAGGCAAACAACCACTGTGTGATGATTCTGGTTTCATTTTCATTTTTATCATTTTAATAATGACAGCTGAAAAAACATTTGATCATCCACAGGCAAACTACTATAAAGAACATCACAGAGCTAGTGCACCAGGTGTCCATGGGAATGAAGTACCTGGAGGAGCATAACTTTGTCCACAGGGACTTGGCTGCCAGGAACGTGCTGCTGGTCACACAGCACTATGCCAAAATCAGTGACTTTGGCCTCTCCAAAGCTGTGGCTGAGGAGCAGAACTACTACAAGGTAACTGCTGACAGGTAAAAAAGCTGAGATCGCTACATGTCATTCTTGTATAAACAGCTACAGTCCAAAATACTCTTAAACTCAGCATTATCAATCTGTTAAAGTGCTGATTCCCCTGGTGGGCTGTGAGGGTACTGCAGGGAGGCTGCTTAAAATACTCTGTAAAAGGATAAGCATAAAAGGATGTAAATGTAAATAATAATAAAAAAAAACTATTTAGGATTATTTCTAAAACATTGCATTGCAAATTTGTTATGTTCACGTGAATAGGTTATTATTAATAAAGTTTACAGAGAACACAGAAAAGCAAGTTAGCCTCACTAAAGATATAAATTCAGCAAAGCTATATGTGTATCAACCTGGACTCGTAACATCACTCTCTCTCTAGTCATGTCTCATTCCTTCCACCTGTGATCCACGCCTCTTCCTTGCACTATATATACCAGTCACTTCCACCTCCCCTCTGCCAGATTGTCTTGTGTTCTCCTGCGAAGCATTCCAGCTTTATTTTCTCTACCTGACTGTTCCTGACCTGTTTTGTTCTTGCCTGACCTGGAACCCTGCCTGTTGTCTCTGATTCTGTTCCCCATGTCTGACTGCCTGCCCGATCTGACCTGCCCTGCTTGTTAGTTTGGCTTCTGGATTTCTGCTTGCTGTTCTGTTTGCCTGATCTGACTGTATTCCTGGTTTTGACCCTGCCTGTCTGACTAAAGTAAAGTGAGCCTTTACCGAAGTGTCTGTTTCCTCTGTGTCATGCTTTTGGGTTCGCTTCTGCCGGTCTGGCCATTACAATATGACTGATAGTTATATGCACTTTACATTTTACTGTATAGATATACAGAGTCCTGATTCTTTTTTTCTGCCTATTGATGTAATCAGTGATATATAATTTCAGAGTTTTGTGAGCTGCAGAAGATTTTTCGATTTTAAAATAGGCTGCCACATTATTACGTTTTGGAATGGCTGTGTTGTAGGTAAACAAAGGTACAGTACATCAAAGATATATAACTTGTGACCTGGTCCTGTCTGAATAGCAGTTGCATGTCTGAATAGCAGTACAACACAGTAATAATCACAACATGGACCTCATCTATGAACACAATAAAATTGATTAACATACAAAACTAAAGGAATATAAAAATAAAACAATACAAGTGAAAAACAAATTTCAAAAGGAGGTCAAATTAGTATAGGCAATAGAATGAAAGAATGTTGAAGCATTGATTTAAAGGAACCTACTGACTTAGCCTGGTAGATTTCCTCAGACAGGACTGTTATTTTGAAAGGTCTGTCCCCTTAAGTTTTTAAATGAAATTTAACTTAACTTGTAACTGTTGGAATACCCTGTCAGAGTATGAGGTGCCGTTTGTAAAGTAGCTCAACCTGAAAATAGCCTCAACATTACAAAATCCACATTTGGTTGTGGATTTTGTAATGTTAACTTTTTCAAGATTTACATTAATATTTGTAACATAAATATATCAAATTGTTAAACGTTACACCTAAATACTTAAATTTAAATTTATAAAATTTAAATTTATAAGTTTTTGGTACTTCAGGTTACTGACCATGTGAATTTGCATATTAGCTAAATATTTAGTTTCACCCAGAACATTTAACATTTAGATTTAGCATTTATGTTTAACATTTATATTTATATTTAACATTTAGGTATAACATTTAATATTTAGATGTAACTATTTGATATATTTATAATTTAACAAATATTGGTGTAAATAAATTAACGTTAAAAATGTGATTGCAACTTACAGAGTGAACTCCACCCAAATCACTGGTGGCGATTTTAGGTTTTAGAAGGAGGCATTAAACATTGGGTGAATCTTCAGGGACAGAGGGAATCTAAGCCACACAGCCATGGGGTTGATAACCCCATCCACCTCGAAGGTCCCAATGAAATGGGGTGCCAACTTCCTGGACAACCAGACCTTATCACCCTGGGATGACAGGCCAGCTTTGAGGAGTGCCCCCACTGGAGAACCTGTGAGCAGACGGCAGCTGGCACAAAGAAGTCCAGAGCCTGGATCCGGTTCCGTCCACTGGGCTCCACGGACAACCTTTTCTATGTCCCAGCAAGTGGTGCTAATGAGACAGGAAGCAGGCAGAATGGGCAGGTTTGATAAGGGGTCAGGCTTGGTATTCTTAGAACCACGGCAAAATGACAGGGAGAAATTGAAACGCCCCAATAACAGGGACCAACAGGCCTAAGACCCCAAGAATTCCTAAGACCCTGTGCCTGGAGTGAGTGAGTGGAACCCTGGAGTATGAGCATGGCGTTTAAGTAAATTTGATTGGAAGAGTGGGGATGTGAGTCTTTGTTGCTCACTTTGGATGCTCTTCTTCCTGGGTGAGTCTCCCCTGCGTGGTCTGAGGTCACAGTCATGTTGGAGGTGTCTGGGGCATCCTCATTAAATAGACAGTCCTTGTCATATTCTCCTCTGCCACTCATCAGGGGTGAGACGGGTGTTGCCAAGCTGCATGGCTTCCAGGACGTTGTGAGAAGGAGCAGAAGAATGGAACACAGGAGCTGATGATGTAGACAGAGTTGGTGCCGGAGTAGGAGTGGGTGGAGACCTGGGAAGAGAGTACTGGCGGAGACCTGTCTGGAGCCCTTAACCTCTCTCCACCTTTCTCTCATCCTATTGTCTATGCTTATGACTAAGCTTATGAGTGCCTCTAGGGACTCACACTCCTCCCTGGTGGCTAACACGTCTTTTATCTCATCAGTTAGCCCCCAATGGAATATTCCACAGTGGTTTCCTTGTTTAAGGTTCAATAGTCTGGTAGCAGAGTGACTATCCTTAAATGGAAAATCAAATACTTTAATCATTTCCTCAGAAAAGGAAGCAAAGGCACCCATAACATTGTTTAAGGTCACTGGTGGCAACAGGTTTCAGGAGGAAGACATGGAACATGGAATGTATCTTCAAGGAAGGAGGTTGCTTGAGCCGCACAGCAGAGGGGTTGATGACCCAGTCCACCTCAAATGGTCCAATATACCGTGGTGCCAACTTCCTGGACTCGACCTGGAGGGGAAGATCGTGGGAAGAGAGCCATACCTTGTCGCCGGGTTGGTAGTCTGGAGCTGGCGTGCGGTGCCAATCTGCCAGGCGTTGGTTCCATTGTGCAGAATGGTTTAAGAGAGCTTTGATGGTTCTCCAGGCGGCCTGGCAATGACGGAGATGAGCTCAGATGGAGGGCACCGCAACCTCCTCCTCCTGTGAAGCGAACAGTGGGGGCTGGTATCTGTAGCTGGCCATAAAGGGGGCCATGCCCATGGAGGAGTTCGTCAGGGGATTGTGGGAATATTCTACCCAGGGAAGAGGAATACTCCACAAAGCGCGGTGTCTGGCAGTGACACAGTGAAGGGCTGCCTCCAGGTCCTGGTTGGCCCTTTCTGATTGTCGGTTGGACTGGGGATGGTAGCCAGATGACACCCAAGAGGAGAATTGGGGACCTTGGTCAGAAACAATGTCGTGGGGGATGCCATGGATGCCACCAACGGGACAGGAAGGAGGGAGAATGGCTTGCTCCTCATCGTCCAGGTGGACCAGGTCCTGGATGCAAGAATGGGAGTCAGGCTTGGTGTTGCGTGAGCCAGGGCAATAGGTAAAGTTGAACCTCCCAAGGAAAAGGGACCAGTGTGCTTGGCGAGAGTTGAGCCTCTTGGCTGAGCAGAGATAGGAAAGGTTCTTGTGATCTGTCTATACAATTAACGGCAGCTCAGCTCCTCCAACCAATGTCTTCACTCCTGTAGGGCACAAACAGCAGCTCTCTGTTGCCAATGTCATAGTTAACTTCAGCTGATGTCAACTTACGGGAATAAAAGGCGGCTTTGGCTTCCGGGGTCCATTTGTAAGGCAGTGAGGTGGAGGTAAGTCTGGTAAGGAGAGAGGCAACCTTGTTCTACCCCTCGGATAAACGGTAGAAATTGGTGAACCCTAGAAACTGCTGTAACTGCTGCGGGTTGTGGGAACTGGCCAATCTACCATGGCTTCTATTTTCTGAGGAAAATAGGAAAATCTGGTTTAAGCTGCCCGTTTGCTAGAACGTAGCCTAAGAAGGCCACTGATGGGACACTAAACTCACACTTAAAACCAGGCAGACATGCTGAGTGTGGTCTCCTGGCTGGTGGAAAAATCAAAATGTCATCCAAATAAACAAAAACAAACTGATTGAACATATCTCTTAACACATCATTAATCATGGTTTGAAGAACAGTGGGAGCATTGGTCAGTCCAAACAGCATAACTAAATATTCAATATGTGCTAATGGTGTATTGAAGGCTGTTTTCCACTCGTCCTCCTCCCTAATGCGTATGCGGTGATAGGCGTTCCTCAGGTCCAGTTTGGTGAATACTGTTGCCTTACAGAGGGGCTCAAAGGAAGGGTCAATGAGCCTTTAGCTGTGAGGATTAGGCTCTCAGCCCAGCCGTGCAGCCAGCCTCCTACAAACAAAAAAGGTAACCAAAACAAACTAGGGAGGAACAGGAAGTTTTGTCTCTATTCAGCAAGCCCTATCTCCACTCGGCTGTGGATTCCTCAAACTGCAAATTCAACATGGAATTGATTAACTGATCTCTCAACGCTATTTACACCATTTTTTCGGCAAGGAAATCAGGTGCGGGGGAACCTGCCTGCCTGGACTGAACCCACCCTGCGGGCTATGTTCTTGATGCCTGGGCGAGTTGGCGTGTTGCGTGCTTGGCGCCATTCTCCGTTGAAGACATCGAGGATCTCTACTTATTTGGGTTTCAGGTTGGGGGGCTCCTTCTACTCGGATAAGGAGGTGCCCTCATATACCGCCAAATTGACAAGACGGCTGCTGCAAGGATTGGATTTTCACACCTTCCCGTCATGATTAGTGAGTTGGGCAAAGCGGTGCAAACTCAGACTGATTTTGACTCAGAAGAATTATTGAACTGAAACGTGATAATGGAACCATCATGGAGAAATTGACTGCTTTGCAGAGGAAGACTGATGTTGAGGACCAGTACAAAAATTACTAAGTACAATTGGATGGACTGAGAGAAGCAAGATTGGAATGTGCTCCTCTGCTCTAAACCCAAACATTAAAATCTTATCAGCTGGCGAAGGCCAACTGCCCTTGTTTTCCTCCAGAAGAATACAACCTACCGACCTGCACACACACCCACACGCCCCCCCCCGCCCCTTATCCATACTCCTCCCTCCCTACTGTTCCAAGCAGGCCCGGCGGCGCGGCCTACACTGCGATGCCACATATCCATTATGCCTCTATTTGGATGACGGACTGTTCAAAATTTTAGGGTAGATACACAATCAAATGTTTATGTGCTGTATGTATAATTCTGACGTGTGTCATTATTAGTTCAACTTGTAATAATTGTGGACTAATTGATGTTATGTTATGTGATATATGGATGTGATATTTAAATTTCCCAGCTTGGGATTAATAAAGTATCAAACAATCAATCAATCAATCAATCAATCAATCAATCAATCAATCAAGTTAACGAAAAATAAAACAGGAAACAAAGAAAACCAAAACTCCACCAGCCAAGAGACAGAACATGACAAAACTGCTCCCTGAGCGGCGAATGTTTGACGCTGTGACACGGTTTCCACTGGGTCCATGATTATTGGTCAGCGCATACTGTGATGATATAAATTGTAAGAGTGAACCCAAAATAAGTGGAGAGTTGTTTTCAAAAAAGGAAAACAAAAAGACAAGACAGGGAAAAATAACTAAGGGCAGGGAGGCTGGCTGACTTGCTGGGCAGAGACCTCTGTATCCGTGAACTAGAAAAAAGGAGACAAAGTGAGGTGTTTACAAAAAGGAGCAAGGTAAAAAGATACATTGAATGCATTGAGTAGCGAAGAGCAGATCTGAGAGCAAGGAGCAAACATTACGAGATGTACTGATGACTGTGGCAGCAGAAACCAGGGTTTAAGAAGCCGTCTTGATGAGGGACTGAGTTGTAGGTGTGTGATCAGAGGCTCCACCCGGCTGCTCAGCCAGCCTCCTGAAAAACAAAGAACCAAAACACGACTCCAAAGGAAACAAAGAAAGTTAACAAAATAAAGGCAGGACACGAGACACTGACAAAAACATAATTTGAAGCTAAATGAGGCAAAATGTTGATTTTCGGCTTGAGCTACTTTACAAACAGCACCTCATATCAGAGGATCTCAGTGTGCGTACAGGGATATATGGAGATAAAAGTTCTGCAGTGTATAGAAGATCCAGGAAAAGAACCTTAAAATCCCTTCGAAAACATACAGAGATCCAGTGTAAAAAGGCCAAATCCAGGGTGATGTATTTAAACCTGTTTACTCTGGTTAAAAACCTGGCAGAGTTTTGTTCAATCTGGAGACCATCTACATATTTTTTAGTCTTTTTACCCAAGACATGTAAAACAGCTTTTGCAATACTAAAGGTGTAATGAAATAAAAGCTTGTAAAACTGTTTCTGTATCTCTAAAACCTAATATGGGTTCCTTAGTTGGTGAAAACAAGTCTGTCGAAGTTTTATAACATGTTGATTAAATTTAAATTTGCATCAGAAATGACACCTACATTTTAAGACATCACACGTTAAATTTGTTTAGCGTGGAGAGGTCTGTGAAATCTTTAATTAATGTGGTGTTGTGATGTGGTTTGGGCCAAAGATGAGGATTTCTGTTTGAGCTGCATCCAGCATCTTATCTCCGATGTAGAGAACTTCAGAGGTCAGTGGGATTAACGGGGACGTACAGCTGAGTGTCATCTGCATGAATATCAAAAGAGCCTGTACAGGGTCCTAAAATGACCCTCGGGGCACCCTGTTCTTTGCAGTTGCACACAAAGAGATGTCATTATTTAAACTATGCACTGACTAATGAGATGTCAGGGCAATTTTTGATGCTAATATCACACTGTTTGACTGTTACAGATTTTTCAACCTCTGTGTGTGAAGTGTAATATATCTAGCTCAATATCCCATTTCACAAAATGTTCTATCTAATGTTCTATATAATTTAGTTATTAAAAGTGGATAAAGAAAATAGCATTTGCAGAAGAGACTGCAGCTTGCACTCTTTAACAGCAGAGTGAACTGTCATTACTCACAGAAGTCCAGTGGTCTCTGTCTGAATGATTTCTCTCTGTCTGTCATCCTGGACGAGGCCACCTAGCCTCCAGTCAGCCAAAGAATTCTCACTCTCACGTACATGTTTCTGTGTGATCTCTATCATAGACTGCTGATCTGTATAGAGTCTTGATAGGGTTTTGTCTCATCAGCAAAGTACTTCTGTGGTGATTAAATTCAGCTATGCAAAGTGTGCATGTTACTTTTATTTTATCGTGAAATACAGCAATCAAACTTCTTTATTAAGTGGAACTCCATTATTGTTTTAATCCATGGTGAGTGTGGCGATTATGTGTGTAGTGTGGTACCTTCATCTACTCTGAATGGTTTGGTGGCATATTGGAAGTCACTAAAAATGTTTGTGTTATGTGTGTGTCTCTTCTTTAGGCCAAGGGTCATGGGAAGTGGCCAGTGAAATGGTATGCTCCTGAGTGCATCAATTACTTCAAATTCTCATCTAAAAGTGATGTGTGGAGCTTTGGGGTGCTCATGTGGGAGGCCTACTCCTATGGCCAGAAGCCATACAAGGTATGAACAAGGTATCACTTACTGAAACATTTATCAAGTAAAAATAAAAGCTGAAATGTATTTTATTTGAATTTAACATAAACAGGTTTAATAGTCAATATTAAACCATTAAAAAGACGTATTGTACAATATGTATTTCTGTAACCACTGTCATATAATGTGATTACGTGAAGTGAAAGTTAAAGCAACACATTAACTGTGCTGTCACTGTAGAAACTGACCACAGTTGGAAAGAGGGCACTAACTCACCAAAGTTTCTGTTGTTCTGTAAAACAGTCACTCTTGTCACACGATGTCATTTGACATCACAGCATACACTGCTGCATGAATAAGTTCAAATGTGTTATTTGGAATTAGAATTACTTATTTTTGCGCGTGCGCACACACACACACACACATGCACCCACCCACACACACACACACACACACCAATTAGTGATAGTGAATTTGACCTTAGCATTTAACCAATCCTTTTTACATACCAGTATTGAACACACATACTGTAAGCCGGGAGCGGAGGCAGTGGGCTGCACTAACAGTATCTGCACCCAGGGAGCAATATGGATCGAGTGCCTTGCTGAGGGGCACCCCAGCCCTTGACCCGTGCAATGATTTGAACTGGCAAATGTCCTGGTACAAGCCCAATTCCTTTCCTCTTGGCCCATAAACCTCAGTGACTTGAAATCCTTCATTTAGCTTTACCTCTGTGACACAAACTGCCCAAAGGAGGAATGTCCCTGTGAGCCAAAATCATTGATTTTCTTTATGGGCTTTGGTGTGGGAGAGTACAGAGTGTAGTTTCCAGTCAGGAAAAAAAACGATTTAATGGTGAGATAAAGTAGCAAATTCACATTGTTGCACAGTTTGCTGTGTTGTAAAGACATCTTCAACACTATTTTCTATTAACTTCACTTTTTTCTGTCCTTTTCAGTGGTACCGACTGAACAATGGCACTTTGTTAGTGGTATTACATTAAAACTAAATATAATATTACCATTCACAGGGAATGAAAGGAAATGATGTCATGCAGATGATTGAAAGTGGAATGCGTATGGATGCTCCACCGCACTGTCCACCAGAGATGTATGACCTTATGAGAACTTGTTGGACATACAAGTAAGAGTTCTATAAGTCATCACAAGCCATTGTGACTGTGTTAAAGAGAAAAAAGCAGAAACCACATACTTGGTGTTTTTTTCTGTGTTACAGGGCAGATGAACGGCCTGGATTTTCCACTGTTGAGCCAAGACTACGAGATTATTATTATGACATTGCACAGTGATTATTCTTCGCATGAATGTTAATAGGCTATGCAAAATGTTGCTTGAAGAAAAGGACAGACTTTAATTTGTGAAAATAATTCGAGGCAACAGCAAGGTCCAGTATGCAATATTTCACCCCCACCAGACTTTGCATTTGTCCTGCCATTGTCACATGATGTATTTGTCATTATATTCATGAGTCCTTGAACTCTTCATTATATAATACCTGACTGATATTAACTGGACTAATTTTGCTCCTTGTTTAAAACCTTTTAAGCTAAAGGATCCAGAGAATAACTTTCATAGTCAGTGATGCTTCAAACTACTGCCACTGTCCAGTGGTGGATTTTTGGCACGGCAAGAGGGGACACATTGCTGCATTTAACATGCTTTCCATTTATTTGGCAAAAAGTTTAATAACTGTTTGCCTTCTAGGTAAGATTGTAAACATTATTCACTGTCAAATCTTCATTAAAAGAGTTTTAAGCACTGTATTTGTGCGAGGGTGCTGTAGGTAAGAGCGTTCGCTGTGTGTGTGAGTGCAAGCTTTTTGTTTTAAACCAGAGAGACTGTCTGTTACTTTGTTTTCTGAAATTCTCCTGCTTGTTTTTGTGGTTGTTTGGAAACAAAGCTGCAAGCAGTGCTGAATTATACAAGCAGATTGTGATT
The DNA here is from genome assembly GCA_016785285.1 of Brachirus orientalis. Classification (NCBI taxonomy): domain Eukaryota; kingdom Metazoa; phylum Chordata; class Actinopteri; order Pleuronectiformes; family Soleidae; genus Brachirus; species Brachirus orientalis. The sequence continues at coordinate 137,906 of JAFBJR010000615.1, forward strand.
GTATAATCTGCACTTCCCTCTTGATTTTGAATGATTATTATAAACAAACTCTGGTAATAAACACAAATAAATAGCTTTAACTATGATGAGAGTTGTTTTTAAACATAATCACATTCTCCTATAATTGTTGGTCATGTTCCTTCTCAAACCTCTGCATCACTTGCTGCCTTAGAGAATGAGGAAAGAGCCCTTCACCTGTTTCATATAGTTTTCCCTGTAGTTGTAGCCTTCATTTCCTCATCATACAGCTACTAATACTAAAATTTTAAGAGCATTATATTTATGTCTTTTAGACACATATCTCACATATGCAATGGGAACACTCATTTGATAACATGGGCTCAGAAATAAAACACATGCAGTGTGAACCAGACGCTGCGCATGTTGTAAACCAAACCAACCAACCAAACCAACGTGTCCTGAATCATGACAAACGTACCACATAGGACAGATTTACATATAGGTATATTTGAGTGTTGCATATTAGACCTGTTACTACAACTGGATGATCCATGTTAGACTATATGACTCAACAGAGCAACATGGGTTATATTGTTACTACTAAAGCAGCAGATAATTGCATATTCCATAAGAATAATTCAAATAGGGATACAGGCATGAAACTTTTCTCTAGTGCAGTCCCTACTGCACTAGATTTAGCTCAGCGTTATAATCTGGTACAGAGCATGTTTTCCTCTGTGATTAATGCTGCTGTAGATGGTCCTTGTTCAATAAACTAAATCATCTAAATGGGCACTAGCCATTTAAAAATTCAAGATGGTGACCATATCCAGCGCTCCGATATCTTACTGCAGCAATTAACTTGCATAGAAACATGTCTTTAGGCCAACATTTTGGGACCAGACATTCATCAACCTAAAAAAGGTGTCATTCATGTCAAAGCTGCTATATGCACTATTAAATATGGAGTCCAAGATGGCTGCCATAAAACTAATACCAATGAATATCTTGGCAACTAAAGGACATAGAGTGATGATATTTGAGTGTACACCTAGGTTTTTGCGGTCACAGATCCCAATAGAAATGTTAGTTTTCTTTCAAATTTGACATTTGTGGAGTAAAAATGCACTATATATACTTTAATAGAGTGAATGTCATTGCACAACCAGGGCACACTGGTGACATCACTGCTATGAAACTGAATTGGGATCATTGTTGGCTGATCCCAAATGTTGTCTAATAGTCCATATCAATTAGCAACTAGCATATACTAGATGTATGTAGTTAGACCACTACACATGAATTGACAGGATGTGCCAATACGGGAGAGCTAAGTCAAGGGTCTACAGGCCTATATATGATTTACACATATTTATTCGGATTTGTACAGATCACACAGGGCTGAAATGGCACTGGACTAATGATCTGGCTACGTGTACTGTAGGTCAGTTCCTGACTGAACCTTGTTCAGTAAAATGATCATGGATCCAGAAAGACTGTATGAGGGTGGTGGTATAGAAGATACGCTGAGACAGAACAAGGAGGAAGAAACGATCTACTGCTTCCAGCAATGGAGCTGATGACAGGCAAGCAAAACTGCAAAGAAGTATTCATGGTGGTGAAGCATCTTTTCTGTGTGGAAAAAGTCACTCCTGCATCAGAACTCAGGCAAGTCATGACAATGAGCCTGAACAAGAAACTAAATGAATGTGCCCAAATTGTAAATGATGGAATACTCCTGGCAAAATTCAGTGGTGGAGATGCCATTGCACAAGAGCTAATACTTTAATTCTTGGGCATGCTTCACATCCCTGAGTATGCTTAACATCCCTCTATAACAAAGAAAGGAGAAATCCAGAAATCCATTTGAGAAATCTTGAGAAACAGGGGACCTTAACACCACTGTACTAAATCAAGAGAAACTTCTGAATAAACAGTGAAGTTTATTTTCCCTTTTAGACACTGTGTGCAGCTTGGACACAAATCTCTCACATGACACAGCATGGACTTTTTTTGCTCTACAGTGTTTTCTTTTTTTAAACTAACAAATGGTGCCCCCCTAGTTGACTGCCCATATAACTTTTAACTCACCACATCCCTCCCCTCTTAAGCAGGGACTATTACTTTCACTAGAACATTACAACTTTTTCTTATATATATATTACATACATGTATACCAAACAACACCATCAATGAACATCTCTCTCTCTCTCTCTCTCTCTCTTTAAATTTAACTGGAGTAACTACGCAACTTAGTTTCCCCTTTTGACTGTCTCCTTACTAGGCTCATTCAGAACAGTTTTGTTCAATTTGAGCTTACTACAGTAGCTGCTGGCTTTTCCAGCCTGTTGGTTCTCATTGCATTTCAGTGGTGAGCATGAATCTGATCCACATGTCTCCACTATTCTTCCATCATCATCACCCAGCATCACCTTATATAACACTGGTCCTGTCACAGACTCTATGATTCCTGGGATCCATTTGGGTCCTAGCCTGAAGTTCTGGTCATCACAGAGTCTCCTATTTTGAACCAGCATCCCTTTGCTTTTTTGTTATGAATCTTTTATTTGTCTTGTTTGGTTTTCCTTAATTCTTCTGCACAGATCAGGGTGGATTGCATCCAGTGTGCAATGTAACTTCCTCGCTTGAAGTAGCTCTGCTGGTGATAGACCAGTTGTAGTGTGAGGAGTCACTCTAACTAAATAGCACTCCTGCTACCATAGCTGTCAGTGTACCCCCTGGACATTTCTTCATCGTTGAATGTTTATACCCCTATTTCTGCTGACCCTTTACTGGCAACATGGGAAGGTGCAGAGGTCACATGATGGACACCATATTTACTCAGAAAGTCTTTGCACTCTGTGCTGGTAGAATAATTTTCACCAACAATTCAGGCAGTCCAAAGTTACTGAAACTGGTATGCAGGCACTCAATGGTGGTGAAGTGGCAGAGTTCATTGGATACACATCCATCCATGTTGAATGTACATCAATGAGCACAAAAACCATGTTTTCCTATAAATGGTCCACCATAATCCACCACTTCACTGTTGTGAATTGCACCTTCTCATGGATACAGTCCTGTTGTATCCCCCTTATGACCCAAGAACATCACTTCCTCATTCTTAAATAAGCACTTTGCCCTCTTGAGCCTGAGACCAGCATCTTGTAGCCAGGAAAAAGGAAAATTGCTGGGCTTGATGAAAGACAAAAAGGTAACACTCTGTATGTTAACAAAACGTTGGTATTTACTGTCACATACTTATTTGCTTCCTTGTCCAGGGGAATCTGATGATACACATGACTTAGTTCTAATTTTGTGAACTTCTGTCCACCTGAAAGAGTTTTAGCACAGGGGCCACAGGTGCTGCCCACTCAGCATATGGGACAGGTCTAGCTTTAAAAAACATGGGGGTGGCTTGCTTGTCCATATATATTTTTGCTGGTGGGCCTTTGAATCTCCTGAGTTTGTCTTTGAAGACCTCCCCATACTCCCCTAGTATCTCCTCTGAGGTGTCTTCTCTCACATGTTGGATTTGTAATTCTTGTCTCCACTGTAAGCCTAACCATCCAGTTCTGCCTACCAGACTGGGGCCTAAACCTGCTACAACTACCACAGGTAAGTCTTGCACTAGCTCTTTATGCTGCACCTTAACTACAGCTGCTCCTAAAGGAGACATAGAATGGCCTTCTTGAACCAAAAATTAAGATTATTGATTTCTACTTAGATAAATAATATTTATGGTCAAAAACCTCATAGTTTCTTCAGATTAAGTCACTTTATTGCTGCACTCTGCCATCCTCTGAACAGGCACTATGTTTCTGAGCTAATGCCCGCCCCTCAGAACACTGAGTTTCTTGTGATTGGCCAACTACCAGCAGAATGACGCTCTGTAGCTGAGTGCCACACTTCCTCACAGTTGGAGCGTCAGTTCAAGTGCCTACGTGGTTTAATTTACCCTTATGTGGAAAATACAAAACAATACTATGGATAGTGTAAAACAATTTGGTATAAGTCGTTCCCTATTCATAAGTAACACACACCTACCTCCGTCTGCTGCATTTAATAATTAGCGTAGGATCGCTCATGCTAACGCCGAGCCAAAACATACTAGCCGACATGTAAATATCACGGTTCCATGCAGCTCGTACAGCAGTATGCTGGCAAAAAGCATTACGTGGAGCTGAGACAAACAAAAGGCGAATTAACACTGACCTCTGCCTGCCACATTTAGTAATTAGCATAGGAACGCTCATGCTAATGCCAGCCAAAACATACTAGCCGACAAATAAACACACACGCTGAGACACACAAAGAACACATGCTGTCTTTCAAATGAGCTGCAATTAGCCATTGTTGGCTATTGCTATGTGTGACTAGAAGCATTCAATCTCATAAAGACATTATTACTTAATTTAGAAATACTTTCATTGCCTCCAGGAAATCTATTCCGGATTGTTGGAACTGCCCCCTCCTTTAGATGAAGTTTTGAGCCCAAACTTTGTATAACTATTCACTTCAAAGTGACTGCTACAAACAAACAGCATTTCAGGAAGCTTAGCAGGGATATTACTATCAAAAATTAAAGATAACCACTCTGCTCTTTTTTCCTCATTAAAAGGGAGTGTATGAAGTGTCTGGTGTTGTTTTTGACAACCAGCAACAGAGCAACAATGAACTGAACCTTTCTTCTGAGACATGTTGCTCTCAACAGATACAGTAATTCTAATGGCAGAAGTGATTCAGCTTCTTCTTCTTCAGGTTGAATGTTCACACCCATGACCGGGAGTAGCTGTTGGGGAGGGTTCATTACACGTCAAATGTGCTAGTTACGTAACTAAACTCAACTTTTCAAAACCGCATGCTTAAGCACAGATAAACAGAGAAGCCCTTTTTTTTCTCAGAAGTGGCTGAAGTGTTTATTGTGATACTTTAGTGATATGTTTAGATACAGGAAGGACACAGGGACACATCAAAAAAACATCAGAAATATGATTTTCCAGTGAATGTCCCCTTAAGACTTTGACTCTATGTTCTGTGTATGTTCTGAGTCTTACTCTACATGGTCATTGTTCTGGTGCCCCTGTTTTGAACAAAGAGTGATTCATTGCTGTCACTCCACTGTCCGACTACCCCCCCCCCCCCAAAGTCCTGTTGTATCCACCCACTCCCCCCCCCCCACCCCACCCCCCCGAAGAGGGAGGTGATGAAAAAGTACATTTCAGGATTAATCGGACCTTTGTCCTCTCCTCTTGGGGCTGGTTTCTTTTTTGTGGCCAAAAAGGGACAAAAGTACTTAGTAATTTCGTACTGGTCTTCAACCGTCAATCTTCCTTCGCAAAGTGGTCAAAATCTCCACAACGGTTCCCATTTTGCATTTCAGTTCAATGATTAACGCAGTCTGAGTTTGTCCTGCTTTGCCCAACTCACTAATCATGACAGGCAGATGTGGAGATCCAATCCTGGCGACAGCTGTCTTGCCAATTTGGTGGTATATGAGGGCACCTCTTAATCCAAGTAGAAGAAGCCCTCCAACTAAAAACCCAAATAGGGCTTGCACTGCATCAAGAGTAACACCAAAGTCACTCCTGTCATAGAGTGACACCATGTATTGCCGTACTGCTGTTATAACCTCTTCCTGAACAACCTCTACCTGCACAGTGGCAGAGGGTCTGTCAGGTGTTTAATGGCAGTTGTGTAGGCTCGCCTTTTCCCTCTTCTGTACAGAACATGAACAGCATGAACAGATAGGAAGATATCCATCATCTTCACCCACAGCTCCTGCAGCCCATCCTCATGTTTCTCACAGGAAAGTTCTGGAAGCTCAACCTGACAATTTGCTGACAAGAGGACAGTGCAACCAGGATCACAAAAGATTCCACCAAGAATAAGTGTGCATCCTGCAGGAAGTGACTTGTTCTGAGTAGCCCATGCTTCCCCCATGTAGTTCAGTTAGCTTTATTCAGTGGAGTGTGAATGAAGCCTTTCAATTCAGGTATAGGGAGAGTATCATGTGGCTTGTACTCCTTCATTTTGCTGGGGCAGGTCTTCATCCTCTTCTCTTGTTCCTCACCTTTCAGACTTTCAGCAGGGGAGAAATCATATTGATCACCAACAGAATGGAGATGCAGTCACACTAGTCTGGGAGGATTCCAAGGAGCTACCTCAAGGTACTTTCCTTGCAGTTCAAGGAAGGTGCTGCTCCCAAGATGTTGGTAACGTTGAATGAATGCCATGGCATCAATGCCATGTTTCCTTTGCGCGTAGCGTAACTTTGATCAAGGGACGGATCTGGCTCAAACAGGGAGGCTGGGCAACTTGTCTATTCATGGCTAAACACTTCTACCTTCCTGTCTTCCTCTAAGTCATGATCAAAGTACAGGGTCCGGACAACTGCACTCTCCTCCTCATAGGCCTTTTTGGCTTTGAATGCCATAGACATGGACTACTTTGGTTTTGCTGCGAAGGTTGAAAGTTTAATTTGGGCTACTTTCTCACTGTCTGTTCTTTTTGCTGCACCAATGCCTCCAGTCCTTTTTCACAAGCACAGATGATGTCAGTAAATTAATGGCCTGTTGAAATGTTGATCAACTCTTGTTCTTCATATGTGAAAGGATTGATCATCTGGTTGTTGATGACATCTGTTTTTTTCCTTACACCTTCTGCCTCCTTTGCACCTTGGCTGTCCTCTTGGTGTTTTGTGTTATCCACATCCAGGTGAGCCATAACCTTTGTCTGCTCTGACACAGCTGTCAGAACTGGAACAGTTTTCAAGTATTTCTCCATGGCCACTGGCTGCTGACTGATGCCAGTGAAGAGTTTTATCTTGGCATCACGGTTGTAAGTTTTTTCCAGTGCCATGTCTGTCCAGACGCCATTAAAGCGTCCTTCTGTTTGACGTACAGTGAACTTCCCATCCTTAAATTCCCTATAGATGTTTGGGGCCAGTGTAGCAAGCTTCTCATAGCTTCTAGGTGGGGGGGCAGGCAGGATATGTACTTGTAGTGGCCAGCAGCTACAAGGTATGGTAACATCTTTTCTACTTCAGCCAGGTGTTCCTCCCACAGACCTGAGAAACATTATTGTCTATTAATAATTGAATGATTTCCATTCTGCAGCATTTACCCATTGGACTACATTGGATTTACAGACAATGAATTTTGAGAGTAGCCTAAAATTCTATTGAGGTTCTGGGCCTGTTGATTGCCAACTAGTAGTAAATTTATCACTGATCCATTGATTTTGGTTGGATTTTTTATAATTTTTTTCTGTGGAATGAGTATACTGTTTGGTGAAAAGAATGGCATATTGGCTGATGTCATAACTTGGGGAAATAGTTGATTGCCAACGAGGTAAAACACCTTTTTTTTTTGCATTAAACTGAGCCAAAATCATGTAGAATTATTTGTTCACTGAATGTTGTCACCACATGTGTTCTTTGCATCTGGAATGCATTTATTGACCGCTTACCCAGCCCACTGTCTATTTCCTACAGAGCAGACCCTCTAATTATTGGTCCTTAGGGTCAAATTTAACTAAAAAAAAACAAAAACAAAACACAAATAAAAAGTATGGCAGACCATGTCAGGTTCAACCCATTTTTAAGATTTTGGCTCCCCGACTATAGAGATCCTCGATGTCTTCAATGGAGAGTGGCGTCAAGCACGCAACATGCCAGCTCACCCAGACATCAAGAACATAGCCCGCAGGGTGGGTTCCATCTGGGCAGGCAGGTTCCCCGACCCTAATTTCCTTGCCGAAATAGAGTTGGTGTCAATAGCATTGAGAGATCAGTTGATCAATTCCATGGTGAATTTGTGGTTTGAGGAATCCACAGCTGAGTGGAGATAGCGCTAGCTGAATAGAGACAGGACAGGAGAGGGAGGAGAGAGAGGAGAAAAAGCGACTGCACCTCACCAAGGTCCCAAGCTACCCAATTACCCAACGTTTACCAAGGACTTATAGACATGGGACAAGTTTGGACTGAAGCAAATTGAAAAACTCACCTATTTACATGACAGCTGTAGAAGAAGTTCCTGTAGCTGCTAAACAGCCCAGATTGAAGGCAGAGACTAAGACCACTTTCAACATTGTTTGGCAGTCGAGAACCTGTCCCTCCGGTCGCTGGTTCTTACGCGCCACTGTCCGGACATCTGGAGAGAGAGGAGATACGGAGCACTTTCTCTTGGAGAGTTTTAATTCTGACTGCGGTGTAAGTCTTCCTATAAGATTTGCGAGGATGGGCACCACAGCCGAAAGCATTGGTAAAATAAAACCTCCCGACTGTTTCATCAAGGTTCGGCATTTCAGATTTAAACCTGTCTTTTTTATCAGCGAGCAAAAAAGACAAACCCCCACGATTAATAACGATTTGGCATCTTCAAAACTCTCTAAAAAGAAGGCTTTTTGTGAGGGAAAGATTTGATGTGCCAATATATTTATCTGTAATTTGTCCTGAGGGTTTTTAAACAACACCAGATAATTACTGTTCAAACTCATGGTACGGCTGTGTTTACCCCAGTGAAATACATTCTGTGTCAACATAAACACGCTCATATTTCTATGATGTCTGCATTGAGTAAAAATTTTGACCACTTCCGGATGGTTGGAGGCTTGAAAAATAACATCGTCCAGAATGATCAAATGGTTCTGGTCTGGAGGAAACAGCTCTGTGTTGTCAAAAAAATCGGCAGTCCTTCAACAAACTTAATCTTTTTATTCATCTTTTGCAGTTCAGCATACATTATACAATATTCTCAGGTACAACATTCATCACATGTTCACAATTTTCAATCACACTTTTTACAAAATGTGTTTTCCCACACCCATTGGGTCCCACAATCATACATGAAAAGGGTGCTGCGAGTCTGGGATCAAAGTTAACCTCCTCCATGTTAGCTTGGTGTGACATATTTAGAGTCTTTTTGTCTGTTTGTTTATTTGTTTCTCCTCCTATTCTATATACCAATAACTAAAAGGCAGAGTTGTCCCGTCGCTAAAGAGCTGTCTCTTGTCATACACCACTTTTTTTGAAATGTGCAGTTTTTCAAGAGAAAGCTCTTTTATTACGTCTGATGTTATGCTGAAGGGTCTCAATCGCGCCTCCTCGAGAGCCCTCGAGGTAGCCTTCCACCAACTCCCTGACGCTGTCAAAGTTGACTCGTTCACAGCATTTTATAGCCTGGGAGATACCCTTGACACGTAACACTACTTTTTTCTTTTCTCTAGTCTGGTAGGCATAACTTTTGGGACCAGCGGCTGCAAATTCCTGAATGGTGTCACCGTCCAGCTCATCAGTCAAATCCCCCAGATAATTCCCCAATTTCAGAGGGGTTTCCCCTTCTTTCACCACATAGATCAGACTGTCAGTATCCATGTACAGAACATTTTCTTGCACCTGCTCTAGATAACTGTACAGCTTGAGACGAGCATAGGCAGTAGTGAAGGCGGCGATAAACACGTTATTAGCTCTTACCTGGAGGCACGACGCACCGCTCGTGGTAATTACACTGAATCATAGGGGTTTTGTCGTTCAGAAAATTAAAGTATTTCACTTTGTACTGAGCGGAAAACATGAAACGGAGAAATTCTTCAGGTTCGCTGACCAGGCTGGTCTGAGGCAGATGGCTTCTCTGCGCAAACTTTTCCCAGAAGCTGTTGAGACACAATTTAGCCACCTGTCTCTTTGCTGGGTTCACCTCAATCTTCAGCTAGTCAGCGTCTAGCTGCACACCCTGATGCAGCTTGTAGTCCCTGATGTACTTTTCTCTCCTTTCCTGATCAGCGGCCTCGGGTGGGTAGCCGGAAGCTTCCAGTAATGACAGACGTACGGAACCCCGAGAAAGGCTTTGAGATTTTTTTATACCGTAATAATGGTTCTGGAACAAAAAGAGAAACAGAGGATTAGATCTATCAGCAAAAGTCGTCTCAAATTGAGAGAGCGGTTGCCGGTCTGGGCTTCTGTAAAAAATAAGTATTTTGCAGTTCAGAATTTTTTCAAATTTGCGCACATCAGTAAAGGTGACGGGGGTCTGATCGCTGAGACCGGCGAGTCTCTGCAACTCTCTCCCTCGTTCTAAGGCCTGATTATCTGTGACTAGAGGATCCATCACATGGGCCAAGTTGATGGCAAAGCAGAGGTGATCATTCCTGTTGTCTACCATGTACAGATGCTGTCTTTTAATACGTATTATTTCAGTCTAAAGTTTTTTCCAGCTTGCGTTTCTCGCCGTTGGATTGCACCAACCGCTCCAGCAAGCCCTCAAAAGCAGGTAGGATAGTATCACATCCTCATCCTCAACAGCCACAGAGACATGATTCTGAACATTCTCACCAATCAGCTCTAGCTGTATCACATCATTACGCCTAGCCTGTGCTCTGACGCATCAGCCATATCCCTGAGGATCAACATCACATCATCATAAAACTGAGCAAGATCTGGTATGTCTCTGGCAGGGGGAACGGTGAACACTCGTCTCAGCTCCAGATTGTTGAACCAGTCGTGGGACACGGTCACCATGTTGGAAGAGGTGGAAGAGGTGGAGGAGGTGGACGGCCTGGGGGGTGAATCAACCTGACCTCTCACATTTCCACCACCATGTTGGACATTTCTACTGGCTTCCTCTAAATTTGGAATTTGAAATGAAGCTGAATGATGTGGGACAGAGGTGGGAGGAGTAGGAGGAGGGGACACTTGGTTTTCATTTGACTCTGAGCAGGAGGAGGAAGAGGAGTTGAAAGGGGAGGGGGGTGTGTAGGGAGAGGAGGAGGAGGAGGAGGAGGATGGGGTCTGGTCAATCTGCAGGAGAGCCAGTTCTAAAGGCTGAAAATAATGTTCAACATCAGAGGAAGATGGGTTCTGATTTAGACGCAACAAAGCGTCTTCTAAAGGTTGAAAAAAGTTATCAGCAGTCAATGATGATGGTTCGGCTGCTGAGGTATTTTCACCTACATTAGCATCGGCTACATCTACGGGACGAGGTGGGGAGATTTGATTCAATTGCTCAACCGCTAGCTCTAAATCAGATGGAACAACCGCTAGCTCTAAATCAGACGGACGTTAAGGACACATAATTAAGTCACATTCATACCCTGAGTGTGAGAGAGTGTGAGTGTGAGTGCACCACAGGAAATCCCCCAGCAGTCTAGGTCTATAGCAGCATAACTAAGAGATGGTTCAGGTTTCCCTGAGCCAGCTCTAACTATAAGCTTTATCATAAAGGAAGGTTTTAAGTCTAACTTTCAATACAGAGACAGTGTCCGCCTCCCGAACCGACATTGGCAGTTGGTTCCACAGGAGAGGAGCCTGGTAACTAAAGGCTCTGCCTCCCATTCTACTTTTATGGACTCTGGGAACTACAAGTAAACCTGTGTTTTGGGACCGAAGTGATCTGTTAGGCTGATAAGGTGAAACTAGATCTTTAAGATATGATGGGGCCTGATCATTAAGTGCTTTGTACGTGAGGAGGAGGATTTTTAAATTGAATTCTAAACTAATATCCTCATACTCGTCAGAAGTCACTTTAAGAAATGGAAAAGATTCAACGTAGAATACAAAACAAAACCCGGATAGACACAATACCCCAAAAGCACCCAAAATGTCTTATAACACAGAAAAACATTGTTTTAAAATCACATATGACGTGTTAACATTACTGGCAAGTTTCTAAAATAGTAAAATATCGACTTAGCAGAAAGCTATATTAATAGCAATAATATACAAGTGCAGCAAAAAACTTGTATCTTTCAGAAGTTACATGTAGAAAAGACATTTGTTGCAAAACCAAATAAAAAATGTTAAATCACTTACCGAGAAATAAGAGTTGTTGGTCAGAAGTAACAGGAGAAGAAGGAGACTGAACCTCTGATGAAATGTTATTCTCTAAAATAAAATTAATACTATAGTTCAGTTTTTTGGTAGAAAGGAAAAAAATGTTAAAGAAATATTTAAGATTTTCCCATACCGCGATCCATCTCGTCAACCTGGTGCTTTCACTGACTCTAGAGTCTGAGTCAACAAGCTCTAACATACGGCTTTATACCCTGAACTTGGAGGGGAGGAAGACCATAGTTGGTCATGTGACTTTTCCACGGCTGCCGAAGTCAGTCTGTGGATGCTTGAAAAGAGCTGCAACTCATCTTAACTTGAATAATTAGGATTTTATTCAAAGAAACTAGTGAGTTTGAGATGCATCTCTTAAGTCAAATCTTCAAGCCGAATCTTCCAAATTGTAGTTCCCTCTTCTCCTAGACAGAGATGGCAAAGGGCCATGGGACAGAACCATTTGGAGAGAGAAAGGCATAAAATTCAGCAAAACCTCCTGCCACTTCTCCAAGAGAGGTCATAAATACAATTGTATGCTTATTCTTCATGCAGACAGAAAAACTATAGAATGTTTATCTTCACACAGAGGGAGAGATCATGGCAAGTTATTTCATGTATACACTTCATATGCACTCCATATTCAGCTGTAATCTTAGAAAAGATCAATGAAACACCATAGAAGGCCTATAAAAAAATAGACTACAGTCACGCATTCTAATGCTTAATGTGATGTGTCTGTGTGTATGTGTAACCCATTCGCTCATTGGTTGTTTCTCATATTTATTATTATTATTTTTTTCTACAACATTTGGGGTTTTATCTTCATCTGTGTGTGTGTGGGGGGGGGGGGGGGCGTCACGTGGGGGTCAAAGGTCAAAGTCGTAAAACTGTCAAGATGGGGTCAAACAGAGTTTGACGAAAGGTGTGGAGTATATCTCTCTCCCACACCCACTCGGTGGCTCTCTCCAGGGGAAACTCCAGAGTGGAAGAGAGTCCAACCCCTCTGGAGGAAACTGGTTCCAGAGCCCAGACTGTGTGTTGATCAAGCCTATATCTCAGAACCTCTTGACCTTGTGCACCAGCTCAGGCTCCTTTCCCACCAGAGAGGTGACGTTCCATACTGCACCCGACCTCCTTGGCCTCTCCCACAGGTGGTGAGCCCATGGGAGGTGCATTTGGGTGTCCCAGAACTAAGGCTAAAAATCGGGTTTGCTTTCAGTTTTTATGCCTCAAACATCTGGAACAAACTCCCAGAAAAGTATAGGTCTACTAAATCAATTCATTCTTTTCAATCCAGCCTGAAAACGTATCGTTTTCAGGCCGTTTGCCACAGTGTTTAAATAAAATAGAATTATCTTCACTGCTGCACCTCAGCCATAACTTTTAGTTTCTTTTAATCTCTACTTTTTTGTTTAATTTTGTTTTATTGTAAAGCACTTTACAATCCCTTGTTGTGGAAATACCCTATCTAAACAAACTTGCCTTGCCAAAGGTAAGATGTGTGTCAGGGACTGAAAAACAGATTTTTCAAAAAAAAAACAACAAAAAAAACAAAAAAACAAAGAAGCAATACCAAAAGATAAACAAAATATCTGATTATATAAAGAGGTCAACTTACCTGACAGAATTTCACACAAACAGTGGCCATTTTGACACAAAGGGGGGCAATAGACAATTAACTCATTCTGCCAACAAACTACAAAAATCACAAGACATGAAAGTAAAACTAAATAATGCTTTTAAAACTTATACAAATCTATTAATTTTATCAAAACAAATGTTAAATAACTAATTGCAAAGAAAATAAATCAAAGGACATGCAACTTCTCCCTTGTTGTGAGGGCGAATGACTCAGTCCAGTCAGGAGCTGAGGCCTTTTATTCCTTACACACACACAAATGCAAATCCTTTGCTGCTCCTGCTGAAGGGAATCAGCTCATTAAAGAAAGAGTAAACATGACCACATAACCCTTTGTTCAAAGACCAAGAGGGCCAAAAAAATCAGTCTCTCAAGAGCCCCTATCGTTCACACATCAGTGTAAACCTCAGTGGTCAGTTTACATGTGACCCCACATGTCATCCACAATATAAAAGCCAGATTCCCTTCTACTTCACTTGCTTGTGTTCTGTTCTTGCCCCTCACTCCCATGAGGAAGATATTGGGTCTCTTTCTCTCTGCCCACTTCTGTTATAACTCATTATGGTGGGGAAATAAGGCAAAAGCACAGTGCATGTTCAGTGTGAGGGTACTGTTGCAGCCCTCACAGTCGTCCTCAGAAGAGTATTTTAAATCCAGACAATGTGAAGTCAGTTATGGAGTTGTGAATTCAAGTCTCTATAGTCTCAGTTGTGGTCTTTTGGACACTTGTACTGTTTATCCAGTCTTCACGTTTGTGGAAAACGGCTTCACCAGCAGGTGGCAGTAGAATCAAAGTGATGTCTTTTCTTCCCATTAAAGATGTTTTGAGTAAACAGTGTGCCTGTCAGTAGAGGTGCTCTCATGACAAGAGTTCAGTCAACACTTACATCACTTTGCTGTCAGTGTTGCTGTCTTATTTGATCTCAGTTTTGTAAACAGAACCAGGAAAATGCTCTTATAGTTATAAAGAATGCCATGTGCCATGTAAAATACATACGTACATACGCTGTATTGAATTTTCCATAAATAAAATATACACTCATGTGGTTAGAACACATCATGACATGTATAAAATGTAGAAATATGTGTATAAAAACATATATGAACATGTATTTGTCATACAGTACCAGTCAGAAGTTTGGACACACCTTTTCCCACATCACTTTCATTTCACAGCACTCCACAGAATTATTTTACTTTCAAGAAAACGTGTAGAAAAACTTCTGGTGACACCATGCAGTAAGCAGCAACCAAAAAGTTGAGCTCCGTCCAACTAAAGAGTAAATAACTAAACCTAAAACTCAGCAATACATCACAAATTGACAATGGCATCATCCTCTAGAGGCAGACCTGCGACGAAAACAGATGAAAACAGAGAAAGATAGCGCTAGCTCAAAAGCTAAGGTCGGAAAACCGGGAAGGGCATAAGCAGACTAAAATGTCCCTTAAGAAGTTGGAAACGTCAGTGGAAGAATTGAAAGGGGAAATGACCAAATTAGAGAAAAGAACCAAAGAGGCGAAAGATCGTATAAGTGCTACTGAAGAAGATGGAAGAAGGTATGAGAGAGCCATACGTTATCTGCTACGCCGAGCGAGAGATGTGAAGACTTGCAAAACAGAACAAGGTGCAATAATCAGAGAAATTATCTGGTGCCCGAGGGTAGCGAGGGGAAAGATGTTAAAAAATTTGTCGAGGAGTTGATTCAGTCTGTACTTAAACCGATGCCAGACGTGAATATGCAAATAGAAAGAGCACACCGCTCCCTGGCCTCCAAGCCGAAAGACCCTAATGCTATTTCGAGATCTCTTATCGTTAGATTCGTGGATTACTCAGCTAAAGACAAGATCCTCCGACAAGCATGGAGCCAAAAATTAATGTACAAAGACAAACAAATATTTTTTGACCACAACTACGCTCCGGAATTGCAAAGGAGGAGGGCACAAGTGCGAGAGATCATTAAACAACTAAAAGGGAAGAACGTTAAAGCCAAATGCCAAAGTCCTGGCCGAGTATAACATACATCCAAAGGTCGACGAAAGAACACAGATGGAGGACGAGATGTCGAACTACAGGTGGAATGTTGTGGGAGAGAGAAGTGGAGAGGGCGCAGCGGGAGGGATGTCCTCCGCGGACACTCTGACCCACTATGATTAGAAGTGATGTCAACGCCGAGACCATTTTTTTTTCTCTCTGGATATATCAAACGTTAGGATTATTTCCCCCCTTAATTTCATCATTGCACGGAAATCAGCGGAACTGTGAGTATGCGCATATTGAGCAGCAACTGTTCTACAAACAGGACGACAGCAGCCAAGACACTTTGTGTGAATCCCACAGAGAAATTGTCACCATCCTCTGCCCAGGCTACATCAGGATGTGGTTTGCTTAGCTTAGAGGCTATTGTTCCCTTCTTTTTTTGTAGGCCTATAGCAAACCATTCGAGTATGTGGAAGTTTAGTGCTCATATTGTTAGATGTTCTGTGTTATGTTCTGTTTGTTATGGTCACCTTGAAATTATTATTAGTTGGGTTTCTGGTATAACTATGTCACAGTATGTTTAAATGTCAAGAATGAGTGATATAGGAAGGCATAAGGACAAGTATGAATAGTCTAAACTGTATTAGTTACAATGTAAAGGGACTAGGCAATCCAATCAAAAGGAAAAAAATACGAAGCCAACTCAAAAAATTACAATGTTCCATAGCTATGCTCCAAGAAAAGAGAATGGGTGGATCTGGTGTTCAGTTCTTTTGAAAAGGGGAGAAAGCGTGGTGTGGCCGTCCTCTTTAATAAATCAGTATACTTCAATCATACAGGAGCAGTTAGATATGTCCTTGTAAAGGGAGACATTAGTGGCACAAAAGTAACACTGCTCAATCTATATGCACCCAACAAAGATAGTGCTGTCTTTTTTAAAGACATATCTGGGTAAAACAAGAACACATTAAAGGTCTGGAATAATGTACAGAAGCAATTAAAAGGGTCTATGGCTTTGTCAAGGGCATTGCCCATTCTTGGAAACTTTGATTTTCTCCCATCTTTAACGGACCTAGCATATAGAAGATGGGCGGAAAAGGGCCAGGTTATTGTTAAGCAGTTGTTTGAAAACAACACACTACGATCATTTTCACGATCATCACATATCTATAAAAGTCTTATGAAAGATACATCAGACAACACCTTTCACATTTAGAGTGAATGGGAATTAGAACTCAATACAATTATAGATGATGACACTTGGGAAGATATATGTATATCAAGTCATAAAGGGATTGGAAGTCAATTGTGGAAAGAATTTGAATGGAAGGTAAAACTGAGTGTTTTATGTTTAGAACACCCCTTAAGGTGTCAAGGTTTGAAAACAATACCCCCAGCACTTGCTGGAGGAACTGTGGCATGGTGGGAAATTATACCCACATCTTTTGGGACTGTTCAGTAAAACAGACATATTGGAAAGACATTAAAGAAGAATTGGACAATATTTTTGGGGTTGATATCCCTTTGGACCCTTTAATTTTCATACTGGAGAAAATACCAGAAAACATGTTACATATTTTGTTAATAATTGCTAAAAAAAAACGATCACTGTTAATTGGATGCAGCCCTGTACCCCTACAAAAGGTCAGTGGATAGAACAAGTTAAACAAGTCCATGTAATGGAAAATATGACTGCTGTTCTACAGTTGAAAGTACCACTGTTTATAAGAAGATGAACCCCAGTTATTCTAGGCCTGAACTTGTACTAATACTGTACTAAATACTGTAGACATACTGTGTGACTTGCAATATCGCATTTACTCTGATCTTATGCAATCAAAATGTGTTGAATGTGATGTATTACAAGGTGATGTATTACATTTGTAATATCAGGGCAATAAAGTTAAAAAAAAAAGAAAAAAGAAAACCTGTAAACTTGCGAAATATTAGTTGCAATTGAAAAATAAGAAACCAATTAGTTACTGTTGCTATTATATGTTAAAACGAAACAAAACAAATGTTGTTGTCAATGTTTATAAAAAAGAATCATTGTATTCCAATGTTCAACATGCTTTCGATCAAGCAGAAGCGCTGAAACTAACCCGTGTCTTTGAATGCATCTTGTTAGCTGCTCTTGTTAACTCAACACACTGTGAAACCTGCGTTACTTTCACTAGATCTCATGTGCTGGAGTTAAGAATATTCGAATATCCACCTGTGCTTTTCCTGTAGTGGTAAGTTTTAATGATGACTATAATGTAAATGTCATTGTTTGAGACAAAAGAGTTAAGTTGTAAGCAACTGGACTTCTTTTTGGAGCTTGAAGACGTTTCACCTTTCATTCAGTTCTGGCCTGATGATGGGAAACCTCTTGGAAGGGAAGGTGAAATGTCTTCAAGCTCCAAAAAGAAGTCCAGTTGCTTACAACTTAACTCTTTTGACTACCATGACCTGGATGAATGAGAATCTACACAGACTCATTGTTTGAGATATTGTAACTTAATTTGAATGCATTTCATATAATGTTAGAATTCATATAAGTAATTTAAATGTTGTGGAGTTTGGCATTGTGTTTTTTTCCTTTGCTTAATATTAATTACAGAGAGAAATGGATTATTTGCGTGTGACGAAACTAAGGTTTATAGGTATTTGTTTTTGTATAAAATTTTTAACTGAAGCACTGGCCATGCACAGCTTGACTGAATGCTCTCAGAAGTCTCTTCTCTGTTTTTTTTAATTTTTCCTTTTTTGATCAACTACTTGTGAAGGAAGAGATACTTTAGAAGTATACCTCTCTTTTTGACAAGCGTATACAAGGTATATTCCTGTTTATACGTATCTTTTGTGCTTTGTTTCTTAAGTGAAAAAACCTGTTAAATCTCACACTGTACAAAGTGCTGCCTTCCGTGTTGTTTACTCATTGTACTTCTCATGGCGTGCGAAGACGAGGATGTAACAAACTCGAGCAATGAACACCCTCATAAGAACCGACCCATGTCTGTGTTGTCGTAAAGAGAGCTACAAGTAGTGAGTGTGAGATGTTCATTTGCCCACTGCTTCATCACTGAGGACAATATGGCAAAGGTTGTAGCTGTTAAATCCAGTCTGGATGCAGTCACGTTTAAGGCCTGCAGCAGTTGTGAGAGTTGCAAAATAGAAGTGGCACCTGTACACTGGGTCGACCTGTGGTTTCTCAGAAAAACTCAAAATAAAAAAATAATCCTGCAAAGGAATCCGTTACATGTAAACCTTAAATGTTTCCCATAAGTAGTGGCTTGGGGCCTGCAGCATTGGGGAACGCATCTTTCTTTACGCAACCCTGACTTGTGGTGGGTTTCCTCCCGGCTTGGTGCTGGACATCTGCCGGAAGGAGGCCAGCCACAGTGGGGATGTGCAGCCTGGTGTCAGGCTCTCTACAGCAACAGCATCAAGCCACAGGGCAGATCTGCACACAAACCGCTGGCCAGGGCCTCAACCGTCTGTTAACAGGCTCACACACACACACACACACACACACGCACACACACACACACACAGACACACACTCGAGACCCCTGTATTATAACCATGACCCCCACACCATCATCACTACTGCAGCTGAACAACACCGAGTCTTTGCTGTCACACATAGGATTACACCACTCACCACAGTCCACTGAGATATAGACTGTCAATCTTTTCCTCAGTCCCGAGGTTAAAGTAACCTCAACAATAATGATAAAAACTTTATAATATATAGCCCTTTACAGCACCCAAAAGGTACCAAAAATGCTTCACATAAAGGATATAATAAAATAGGAGGAGTTCAACATACAAGAAAATCAATAAAATAAGAATCAATAAAATGAGAAAATATATACAGTATATCAAGAAAGTGTCACAGTGTGACTAGGTATTTCTCAGTCAATCTCAATAAATAGTTCTTAAGTTTCAGTTTAAAATGAAAATCCAGCTTTTACTGATTTCTTTGTTAAACAGACGTGGAACTGTCAGCAACACAGATTTTACATTTTCTCTCTTCTGATGAACATGAACTTTATAAAATGTCCTCTACTGAATCAACAAGCAAGATATGTCAAAATATGTTCATTTGGACAAAACCTCTTTATTTAGGTAATAAGTAAGGTATATTAAATTCTTGTATATAGCCCAGAATATATAGACATTGCAGAGCAAACTTTTATGACAGCAATGAAACTGATAGTGTGGCTATTTTTAGATACCACATTAAACCTTATTATCATTTTATAGCCCAACACTAATGTATGCTATGCTATATAATATGATTAAGCTCAGAACACAGCTTTTTTCTGAGAATGACCATATCCTCATCATCTCATCATCTACATACCACTGTTAAATATCCATGGTCATCATCACACTGCACATCAGAGATACACGCATTTATGATGCACACGCATTCATGTCCTCTGTGGCAAATATGTTTTTCACAGTCAACAGGTCATATTAGCTGCACAGCGGAATAATGGGAAGAGAAGGGGTGGAGCTTAGGATAAGCCCAGCATGATCAAATCAACAAATGTGGTTTATTAAAGCTTCTTTTCTGCTTTCCCACTGACACTGTGGTTTGAGATCAGAGGTGACATTCTGCAGGTTTACAACTACACGTCATCATTCCTGGGACTCTTGTGGGTCTGGCTTCATCCACTTAAAGTAGTATTAGTAGATATGCGAGACTTTTCCCTTTTCCCTAAAATTGATTTAAGAATATAAGTAGTAAATTCATTTTTAATTTGACATCTGAATAGTTTATAGATTATATTCTGGAAACCCCAATTGCAATGAAGTTGTGTAAAAACACAACTGAATGCAGTGATTTGCAATTCCTTTTTAACCTATATTCAATTGAATACACTTCAAAGACAAATATTTAATTGTTTTTTTTTTTAAATATTCACTCATTTTTAATTTGATGCCTGAAACAGGTTCCAAAAAAGTTCAGACAGGGGCAACAAAAGACTGTTGGGAAAGAACTCAAGAAGTGAAAACGGGTCTGTCATGATTGGGTATAAAAGGAGCATATTCTAACTTGTTCACCAGCAAGGATGAGGCGAGGTTCACCACTTGTTTAACAACATTTCTCAATGTACAACTGCAAGGAATATAGGGATTCCATTATCTATACAGTCCATAGTATCATCAAAAGATTCAAAGAATCGGGAGACATCTCTGCACCTTAGCTGCAAGGCTGGAAAACCAACATTGAATGTGCAGTGACTTTTGATCCCTCAGGCAGCACTACATTAAAAACTGACATGATTCTGTAAAGGATATTACCATATGGACTGAGGAACACTTCAGAAAACCATTGTCATTTAACACAGTTTGTTGCTACACCTACATGTTCAAGTTCAAATTATACCATGCAAAGTGAAAACCATACAGTATATCAACAAACAGAAACACCATCAGCTTCTCTGGGCCTGACCTTCTCTGAGATGGAGTGACACAAAGTAGAAAAGTGTGCTGTGGTCTGATGAGTCCACATTTCAAATTGTTTTTGGAAATCATGGAGATCGTGTCCTCCGGGCTTAAGAGGAAAAGGACCATCCAGTTTGTTTTCAGCTCAGAGTTGAAAAGCCAGCCTCTGTGATAGTATGGGGGTGTGTTAGTGCCCATGGCAGGAGTGACTTGTACATCTGTGAAGGCACCATTAATGCTGAAAGGTACATACAGGTATTGGAGCAACATATGCTGCCGTACAAGCCATGTCCTTTTCAGGGACGTCCCTGCTTATTTCTTATTGCAAGACAATGCCAAGACACATTCTGCACATGTTAAAACAGCGTGGTTTCATAGTTACAGAGTACAGGTACTAGACTGACCTGCCTGCAGTCTAGACCTGTCTCAGTATACTTAACATACTTTATGCATCTTTCTCATAACACACTGCAGATCAATGGAATTTCTGTTTCTTATAGAAACAATTCCAACCCCCACCTCTAAAACAAAAGATCACACATCACCTCCACTGAGGCTGACTCATTCATGAGCAAATGAAAATAATAAGGACTAAAACACACGTTGTACATAAAAGAAAGGCAACTTGGAGGGAAAAGGGTGTGGTGCTGACACAGCACTGTTTCAGGATCAGTGGTTACATTGTTAACAGTGCTGGAATCTGACCAGTGAAAAAAACAAAGGCTCATACATGAGGTATTAGCTCCAAGTGTTTGATCACATACAGTCATTCCACCTTCAGATTTTCTGTGAGCACTGATCACACTGTATAGTATACTATAGTATACATTATACTGTATGTGTTAATAAGTGAGAGTGAAGGGACTAACACATCATCAGCAATGATTTGCTGCCATCGCCCGAGATATGAAGGCTGACTCTCACTTCAACCATAGCTGCAAATTTTAGTCGCTTAAGTGTCCTAAACAGAAAAAAATCCTAAAAATGACATTTCCACACAAACCAGCTGCAGTTCCAGAACCTTCAACAAGCGATGTTCAGACCAGGGCTATATGAGGACGTCAGGTGTATTTGTGTGGAGGGGAAGCTGCAATGCTGCAGGAGAAACCATGATCTTTTTGATGTGACTAAACCTAACCACAGGTTGATCAAACTAAATCTAACCTCATTCACAACTAGGAAATGGTTGTCATCAACATAATTAAAAATTGAATATTAAAAATATTAAAAATGCAGTTTAGCTTTGTGGGAACTTTAGGAGACAAGGTTAAACTTTTCCAGCTCTACTATGAAAACCTTTAGCTCACGGTGTCCTCTTACAGTCCAAAGGATGAGTATTCAAACAACATGACAAACAACAAATGCAAAATATTCATATACAACTTTATAATCATTCAGGTAAACATTTATTTTTCCATATCACCACCAAGGTGAACCAAAGGCACGTGAGCCTGTGTCGTCAGAGACTTCACAAAAACCTTTATTCAAAATTGATTCACTGTACAACACATAATAAACAGTGACCTGATGAGCAGATGTGTAAAATGGTACTCCTCCAATTATAATTGATGTAGGCTTTGTGTTGTCTTCATTGTGGATCACAGTGTCTTTGGCTCCATTCAGACCTGGTATTAACATCAGTCCAGAAATTGAATAGAACAGATACTCATTTGCAAACATAAAAGAATGTGGCCACATTTGTTCTCAAACCATCTCTGAATGCAATGTTGTGATTGGATCACAAGACACATTCAGGGTGGATTGGATGCGTTCACACCTATACTTTGTGTGGAAATCACGTGATTGGATCAAGTGGGACAGATTTTAATACCAAGTTTAGAAGGGCTCTTTGTACCTGCCACAGTTAAGTATGTCAGAATGTGTCAAATCCAAATGTCCACTTTCTCTCCAATGAGGATCCATGTTCATTCAATGTAATTAATATGCAATGATTTCATGCAGGTGTAATGTCTGTACAGATGTAACTTTGTCACACTGATGCACGTCTCATGTGCAGCATTCAAGTAGTGGATTCACTTGCTTTCTCCAAATGCTCTAGTCATAGTTGAAACAACACCCAGGATCAAGCGTAATGTCCTGTACTCCTCATCCTCCAGTCTAGAGACTGCACAGTCCATGTGCTTACATGTACACTTTCACCCATAAATATGTTGGAAGCAGTGGAAGAGCAGAACTGAAGGCAGAACTCTGCTGCAAGTTGTGAGTGTGGCCTCACTCGCCCCTGTACTGAGGACGCCTCTTCTCCTTGAACGCAGCCAAACCCTCTAGGCGATCTTTAGTTGGTATCACCTGAAACACAACACAGATGTGTCACTACACACACACACACACACACACACACACACACACACACACACACACACCTCTTCATTTGTTTTGTCTTATCCATGTAGACACTGTAAAGAGGAGCTGCTCAACTTCAAACCATATGAAATCATATGAAATCAGTTTAGACATGAGAAAAAGGATTGTTGATGCTCACAAAACAGGAGAAGGGTTTAAAAAGTTCAGAGTGTTTCCAAGTGTCAAGAACTGGAGTAAGAAGCATCATCAAAAAAATTAAAGAGAGCCTGGCAGAGGTAGGAAGAGAAAGATTTCTAAGACTAAGATGTGTCTAAAGACTGCAGAGCAACTGCCAAGTCACTAGTGAAGGACTTAGACAAGTCAGGAATTGTAGTCTCAAAGAAGACAATTACTAGAGCTCTGCACAGAAATGTGGGGTTACAGACTAAGAAGAACTCCACTTCTGTAGAAGAGACACCTTTAAGCCACACTGAAGTATTCTAAGGACAACCTGGAGAAAGATTATGCATACTGGATGCATGTTCTTTGGTCAGATGAGACCAAACTAGAGTTCTTTGGACACAGAGACACTGTTTATGTTTGGAGAAAGAAGGGAGAGGCGTATAACACACAGAACACTGTCCCCATAGTAAAACACAGTGGTGCGAGCATTATGCTGCACTTATGACTAAATAGTTCTTGGCCAGTGGACCCTCTGCCTCCACTGTCTACTCAACAATTCCATTAGATTGCACAGAATGAGGAATCACACCACCACCAACCTGCATATAAATGATAAGGAAGAGGAGGAGGAGCAGTGCATCTCTCTGAGTAACAATGTTACTCACAGAGAGATGACTTTGGACAATGTTTTTTTTGGTCAATGGCACAGTGGTTTTCTGCTGCCTCATGATAGTAATGCGCCAACAATGCATACATCCACAACTCACTTTTGCGCCCTGATGAATCCAAGTGCATTTAATACCTACACAACGTGGGTGCTGGCCCTGATGGAAACCAGCAACAACATTTGTGCTGCGCTGTGTGCTGCAGTCCCATATCAGACTTTGAACTGACTCTTGTGAAAAAAATTATGTCTACTATGTCTATAAAACACGTGTAAAACATTAAAACTATAAAACATGTGTATAAAACACTTCCAGAACAACTAGATATATAAACATAAAGTATACATATAAATAAAACAGCACTTTGCAATGTGAAGTGATGAGGTTCTCACCTGGGCATAGCATGCCTCTTCAATGGCCAGACCTGTAGATAAATCCACCTGAAAGAGAAATCATTTCTTCATTAGTTA
Source organism: Brachirus orientalis (assembly GCA_016785285.1). Taxonomy (NCBI): domain Eukaryota; kingdom Metazoa; phylum Chordata; class Actinopteri; order Pleuronectiformes; family Soleidae; genus Brachirus; species Brachirus orientalis. The sequence goes on from JAFBJR010000615.1 coordinate 162,372, forward strand.
TCCTTTTTTACTCTTCACTGATGCCAAGAGTTTTCTCACTGTGTGACCTGTTTGATTTCTCTATATAATAATAAACAGTCTGGGCCTATATACTGTATATTCATATATTACCAGTCAAAAGTGTGTCTAATGATTTGGCACTGTAAAATTAAATTGTACTGACTGAATTCACATTGAAACATTAGTTATTAGTTATAGATGTTTTCTTGCTGGACACAAAACTGTTGTTGAAAGGAACAGACAGTGAGACATTGAGTTGCAAAGTCTACGCTGTCATGGCTCTGACTAAATACAAATTATCCATCCATCCATTGTCTATCGCTTTATCCTTCACATGAGGGTTGTGGGGCTACCGGTGCTAATCCCAGCTGACATAGGGTGAAATGAACACAAACTAGTGCTATTGCAAATGTCAGAATCTAAAATGGACGAGGTGAGTGACAGCAGCAGTGACAGGAGAGACTCAAGGTGATTAAAAAGATGTTTAAATGAGTGAGTGATTGAAACACTTCTATGAAAAGTGATATTAAATGCATTTTAATACATGGTACTAAATGGTATTAAGCCTACACTGACTTGTCAGACTTACCTCAATTCCCTGGTTGATGGCAAGTTTTGCCATCCTCACAGCAATTGGACCCTGTGAGAGTCAAACATGTTACATGGTTTCATAAACTGCTGTGTGTAATATTAATTGTTCTTGGACATCTTATTAGAATGAGTCGAATATTATGATGCAATTACTGCAGGCCTGAACAAAGACTACTGTTTTATCCATGAGGTTCAAAGCTTTCTTCTCTGTGTTACCTGAGGGTTGATCTCACGTGCCAGATCCAGAGCCTGTAGGTAAGCAGCATCTCCACACTTATTCTGCTCTACTGAGTGACTGACCAGACCCAGGCGATATGCTTCTGTTCCATCCACTACCCTGGCAGTAAAGATGAGCTCCTTAGCACGAGAGACACCTATCAGCCTGGGGAGTCGCTGTGTCCCACCTGCAAATGATAGAAAGCTAAATGGAACACATCCTTGACTACCCAGATGGACAATAATGCGCCTATGCTAGCATTTCCTAAACGTCTCACTCTGCTCCGAGTGGTCACCTCTTTTGTGACTGTCTACTTAAAAGTGTGCGCTGGAAATGGAATCTTAAACAGAGGCTTCCTGATCAGCTAGAAACGTGGCTGCAGCTATGATGTGTACAGTGTCAGTTCAGTCCAACAACTGGATGTTGAATAAGGTAAAGGTAAGGTTTTAATGAATATTTTATTAATCTTTATTAAAGCGTTGGATTGTTCACCCACTAATAGGGAACGTGAACTGGGATTAGATCGTGGTGAGACAGGTTAGTTTTACCCTACTGATGATGTGTTGTTGCAATAGTAATCCTAATTAATAAATAAAGATATTCTTTCTTGTCCCAAAGAGAAACTTGGAAGTGAGAATGAAGCACCTGATGGAGCAGCATTTCTGTCATTTTAACTGGGGTTGAGTATCATTTGGGTTAAACAGATTTGTAATGTACTTATGTTGAAAAAAAAACATAAAACTTAAGAAGTTCTTTAAATAGTACCGTGTTTGCATTGTATCTGTTAGTGAAAGATCAGCTGACAGACATTCATTGCAGGCAGGAGAAGTGTCCTTTATTTCCCCTTATTTTAACTTTTATCTTATCTCTTTTCTCTAAATTACTAATAAGACTATCTATCTCGGTTCCTTTGTTCTATTGTTCTATTTCTCCTTGACCCATCACTTCTCAGTGGCAGTAGAGCAGCATTGTGAGTTGGACGGTAAATACCAATCATATAGGAACCTGTGCCATCACTGATTTGGGTGTCAAGCACTATATTTAACATTATAAATCTGAAATCTCTGTGTATGAGAGAATGTTGCTTGGTGACATCAAAGGTTTTCTACAGAGCTGTGACTCTGTAGAAAACCTTTGACTAAATTAACCATAAAAACAGACCAGCCTCACAGTTTGACTGTTTGAAAAAAAAAAAAAAACATTCTTAACCAGTTCATTTATGATATTTAAAAAAAGTGCAGCCTTACCTGCCCCAGGAATGATTGCAAGTTTAGTTTCTACTAGTCCCATTTTTGCAGAATTGGCTGGAGAGACAAAATGGTAAAATCAGTATATTTTTTTATTTTCATACCACTGCACGATTGAAAAGATCAGTTCACTCTTTCATGAAACAAAATTATTTTGAAAATGACTGACACAAAGCAAACCTTCAGCAAAACCAAAGAAACGTCAATGTGTGTGACTGTTTACATCAACATTTATTTATATTTTCCAATACATTTTACTAAAATGTAGAAAAAGGTTACATAAAATGATTGCACGTAATAACCAGAAAAGGCAATTTAGAAGAAATTGCAATGGGATTGCTGTGGAATGGGAAAGCTGAAGCTATGCTGATTTGCTGGTTTGGCGAATTTAAATATGTATGAATAGATTGAAAAGTCTGTGAATTGGTCTGCAGAATAAGCGGAGGCTACGCTGTGTTGCTGGCTTGAAGTAGTTGAATTTTTATGAACGATTTCGTTTCCCGAGAATGGACCTGTGACCGTGGACCACCCACAACCCCATGATCACTAACTGTCTCTCTTCTATTAGTCTCTGTTATAATTCCCATCTTCTACATTTTACATTTCTGTGAATTATATGTCTCTATTCTTTGTAAACTGGATGCTTGTAATCTTTCTAAACATGTGACACATACTGTACATCTGTTTATCATGAGAGAGGGATCCCTCCTCTGTGCAGTTTTAATAATAGAGGGCGTCATCTGACTGTGAAACCCTTCCAGGAAAACTGTGTTGGTGATGTTGGGCTGGATAAATAAAAGTGACTTGAATTAATCAGCACATGATCACCGTTCCTGTTGTAAGAACTATTCAAAGAGAGACACAGAACCCAGTCTCTTTTTCAGGATGCTGAAAATTTGATGTGAAACAACTGCAGCCACCCCTGCCAATCAGAGAGAGGAAGAAGGAGGAAAAAAAAAATCAATATTTAAAACGATGACTGACACTGACGGCACTGCTGCAATAACTATTCAGCAGTTGATTTGTGCACATACAGCCAACAGGGCCAACACATACAGAGTTGGCCTAATGGGACATTACACTGTAAGGTTATGAGTCTGATTCCCAGCTTAGCTGGTCTACATGTTGCTCAGCCTCCCAGGTAAGGTCTATTCAGGTGTCCTGGAGAGGAGAGTCCGTCGGATAGTCAAATCTTGGATTCAGGAGGAGCAGTGTGGTTTTCTTCCTGTTGTGGAACGGTGGACCAGCTCTACACTCTCGGCAGGGTCCTAGAGGGTGCATGGGAGTTTGCCCAACCAATCTACATGTGCTTTGTGGACTTGGGGAAGGCATTGTGGCCCTGTGGGGAGTGCTCCGTGAGTACGGGGCACCCAACCCTTTGAGAAGGGTCATTCGGTCCCTGTACGACCAGTGTCAGTGTTTGGTCCGCATTACTGGCAGTAGGTCGGATCCGTTTCCAGTGAGGGATGGACTCCACCAGTTCATAACTTTTATGGACAGGATTTCTAGACTCAGCCGGGGCATTGAGGGAGTCTGGTTTGGTGGGCTCAGGATTGGGTCTCTGCAACCAGGTGTGAAGTGGCTGGGATGAGAATCAGTACCTCCAAATCCGAGACCATGGAAAAGGGCGGAGTGCCCTGGGATGAGATCCTGCCCCAAGTGGAGGAGTTCAAGTATCTCTCACGAGTTACGAGTGAGGGGAGAATGGAGGATCGATTGACAGGCGGATCGGTGCGGCATCCATAGTAATGTGGGCTCTGCATTGGTCTGTCATGGTGATTTACCGGTCGATCTACATTCCTACCCTCATCTATGGTCATAAGCTGTGGGTAATGACCGAAATGGCTCGGGCATCTGGTTAGGATGCCTCCCTGGTGAGGTGTTCCGGGCACGTCCCACTGGGAGGAGGCCTCGAGGACGACCCAGGACTCGCTGGAGAGACTATGTCTCACAGCTGGCCTAGGAACGCCTCCCCCAGAAGAGCTAGAGAAAGTGGCTAGGGAGAGGGAAGTCTGGGCTTCTCTACTTAAGCTGCTGCCCCATGACTCGACCTCGGATAAGTGGCAGAAGATGATGGATGGATGGATGGATGGATGGATGGATGGATGGATGGATAATGAATTAATTACTGATTAATAGTTTTTAAATCAAACTTGCAAATAGAAACAATGTAATGAGTTAATCGCAACGGCTACAATTCAATCATTGTTCTGTACTATTTAAAAAAGTGTAATATACACAGTACATGTTGGAATTATATTTAGTAAAAACACAGCACTCTATAACTAAAACTTGAAATATGTCTCAAATCAAACTATAAACACAATTTCTGTCAGGTGCATGGCAACTAGATACTTAGCCTTAATCAGTACCAGCTGACATATTCTCCTGTTATAGACATTAACAGTGTTTTGTTCACAGGTCAGACACATGTGCTGTAACTTACAGGCAATTCTGATGTCACAGGCAAGGGCCATTTCCAAGCCTCCTCCTAAAGCAGCTCCATCAATCGCAGCTATGGTTGGTACAGGCAGGCTACCTGTAACAAAAGGACCAATCAACAGGTTTAGCATTTAGTCACACTTTATATACATGTAGAAACAAATAACCTCCAGCAATAGACAAATTGGCTTCATTACTGAAAACCTCAAAAATAGAGAGTTCTCCACATGTCCAAATGTTTGTACCCAAACCTCAAAGGACATGGAAATGTTTTGACCTAACATGATTCTAACTCGTCTATAATTTATATACTACCATCACATATAATTTAAAAAGATATGGAACCCAGCCAGAAGACACAGACCTGATCTGCTATAAAGTGATGCACTGTCACATGTGATTGTTTTATTTCACATGGTCTCCATGTCTCACATCAATCTGTGGTTTGGGTGACAAGGTTGGGTTTTCAAATTTTGACCCAACACCAGATTATCTCAGGTCTACTTAGTTAATGCATATGTTAAACAGACTTGGGACTTGTAATATAACTAAATCTGACCAAAAGATGATCATGTACAGTTAGTGAGTAGGGTCTCAGGTCCTGTCCTGTGGACCTGTAAAGGACAGACATATAAGAGCATCTGGCAAACAGCCATTTTACGGTCCAGAAAATAATTTGCAGTGACATTTAAACCAGCTGCCAACATCGCTAGGTTGGTGTGTCCTATCAAGTTCAGCACAAGAGCAGACTTCAAGATGATTAAAGATCAGGATGATCTTTAAAATGATTAAAATGTCATCATAGGACTAGCAGGAAGCTCTATAAAAACAATAAAAACAGGGCTGTCACTTAAAACCCCACTTCCAAAAAAACAGAATTGCACATCGCATAAACCTATATTTTATTGCCAATTGAACATAAATTGAGACATTTTACCATTTCATGAAAAAAATTAGCTCATTTTGAATTTGATGGTAACACATCTCAAAAGGTGCATTTGACAAATAATTAGGTTAATTGGCAATAGGTCAGTAACATGACCAGTTATAAAAGAAGCATTTCTGCAAAGATGGGCATTGGTTCACCAATCTGTGGCAAACATCTAAAAATTGTGGAACAATTTCAGAAAAAAAAAACTCGCGAAGACTTTAAAGATCCCACCGTCTAGAGTGTATAATAACATCAAAAGATTCAGAGAATCAGAAGGAATCTCTGTGCACATGGGACAAGACCAAAGGTCAAAACTGGATGCTTGTGATCTTCCGGCCCTGAGGCAGCACTGCGTTAAAAACAGCATGATTCTCTACTGGATTCTCTACAGTGTTCAACCGACTGTTGAACAGTGAGAATCCTGTATCAGACAAGAATGGAACAACATTCCTTTCCTGAAACTTCAGCAACTGTCTCCTCACTTCCCAGACTTTTACAGACTTCTGTTAAAACAAGAGGGGATATTAAACAATGGTAAACATTGCATCATGTGTTGCTGCCATCAAATTCAAAATGAGCTAATATTTTTCATGAAATGGTAAAATGTCTGTTTCAGCATCTCATTTTTGTTCTACTGTGTATAATAGAACAAAATACTCCAAACTTCAGTTTTCATTACTTTGTGAACACTTCATAATTTTTAGTTTTTTTAACAGTGCTTCTAGTATTGGAATAAACCCTCCCTGAACAGGAAATCACCGACAACAGGAGGAAGCTCTGGCAGCTTTTACTTAAAAAAGAAGTCATCTTATATCAGTTCTCTGTTTAAAAAGAAACAAACAAACATATAATGAACAGTCAACAACCTAATCTAAGTCTATTTGCCAGAAACAAGTCTGTCAACCTGACTGAGATTGAGTGCTGCTCTCTTTTTATTTACAATATCACCCACGGATGAGAACACATGCTCACGGCACAGATGTCCCTGAAACACAGATATTTACGAGTCTGCTTACAGAGAGTTACAGTTACTTTGTGTTCCATGTGTCTCTCCACCAAAGCAACAGATGTTACCTGCATGTAGGAAAGCATCTCCAAGATGCTGTCGCTGCTGCCTTTGTTAAAGTCACTTGGTGTGTACAGGTCACTCTTGTGCCAAGTCATTGAGGTTGACATCAGTTGAGAGAAATGCATGACAGCATGAATTTTGAGCAGGTCAGCACAGCTGACATGAACATGACATGAAGTATACACCTCACGGTTGAAATAATATCACATTTCGAATAAAAAGTGATAGCCCTAATCAGGGTAAGACTCAGGTTTGCCAGAGAGCAACAAGACAGACAAAGACATCTGTCACAAGGTGATGTGTTTTTAGCTCATGGGGAGACAGGAGCTGCTGGTCTTCTGATGCCACATTTGGGAAGTTTAAGTCAAGAAAATAAATTGAAATTTCAAGCACAGAAGTCACACAAAAAACACCCTGTAGATAAAAGCTGGAGGCAGCAGTGGATTCATGTGACGCGACTGAAAATCACAGACTACAAAGCTCGAAACAAATTAAATTTCAAATGTTGAAATTTAGATTTTCAATACCAAATTTACATAACATGAAACACTTACAAATCTCAAAACAAATTTACAAAAGCCACAGTCCTCACGGAAAGGGATTGTACCAAGCTACAATTCTGACGGAAAGGGAATGTACATTTTCAAAAACAAAATTTACACAAGATGCAAAACATACTTACAATTCCCAAAACCAATTTCACCGATACTGTTGCAGTAAAAACAGCTTACCCAAAAGTGTAGTAAACAATGCAACTGGACTTAGTTGAATTTCTTGAAGCCTTTCATCCAAGAGGCTTCTTTAGTTCTGTCCTTGTGTCATACTGACCAATACCTCCTTTTTGACTCACACCATCCATTTCAACACAAGTTAGGAGTAATTCGGACCCTTCACCACCGAGCAATGAGGGTTCCCACCAGGACAGAAGGCAAGATGAAGGAACAGGAACACATCCGGGATGCACTCATTAAGTGTGGCTATCCCAACTGGGCCTTCACAAAAACCACAAAAACAAACACAACAAAAGAGAAGAAGGAGCTCTCCCACAAGAAACACCCCACCACAAGAAAACCAACTTGGTATATGCTCTTCACTGCAGTGAGGACTGCAACGATTTGTACATTGTAAAGACAAAACAACCTCTCCACAAACGCATGGCCCAACATAGACGACAGACCCACTCAGGTCAAGACTCAGCAGTTTATCTGCACTTACACCAGACAGGACATTCTTTCCAGGACAGCAATGTTCAGATTTTGGCCAGGGAGGACAGATGTTCACACCTAAAGTCAGATACAGTGAATGACTCGGGTGAAACTAAACCAGACAATAGCCATAACTAACGACCCTTTGACGACTTAACGACTCATGTAACTGAGTAGTTAACAACTCACCCCCCCTTCCTGTCCAAACCACACCCCCATGGACCAAGAACCTGAAAGAGTTTATAAGTCCCAGACTCTCCACCAGTCAAACAGAACTGAAGAAGCCTCTTGGATGAGAGGCGAAACGTCTTCAAGAAAGTCCAGTTGCCTTTTTTTGTTGCTACACTTTTGGATACCATGACCTGGATGACTGAGAATCTTCACAGACAGCTTAGAGTTACCAGCTCACTACCAGCTGTTTTTGTTTTCTTCATACAGAATAGTCAATCAGCCTATCGTGTATAGAAACACTTCCTTTCAGCCTGACTTTTAAAAATAAGAGTTTCGGCTTTGTAATACTTCTTATATCAAACTTTTGCCACAGCATTAAATGTATTTGTTGATTGTATAAAATTAAATAAAAGTTTTAATGTCATTCCATAAGCCTCATCATGGCAGTTTGTATGTGAAACATGTCTTACTGTCAAATAAAAGAGAATGGAATGCTAATTTTATCACATCCGTGTTACATTCGGCATAAAGCACATTCCCCTTCTCTAAATACTGTGGCTTTTGTAAAAATGTTTTGTGTTTTGTAAATTTGTTTCAACTTTCGTTAATTTGTTTTGTGATATGTTAGTATGTTTTGTAAATTTGTTTTCAAAAATGTAAATTTGTTTCAACATTTGTTAAATTGTTTTGGGATTTGTTTTGGTTTGCACTTCCAGGCCACTGTATACCTGGATGTCAAATCACACAGAAAAGCTCTGACACTTCTCACACATCTAAAATTCCTAAATATGAGGAAATGAAGTAGGGAAGAAGAACAGAAAGAGGAGCTGACTCCTGGTGTGAGGTTGCAGGAGCTGCTGAAAAAAGAGGAGGGGGGAAAGAAAGAGAGTGGAGGACTGCAATATGTTGTTAAACTGCCGCCAAAATGGTGAGTGTTTCTCGTCAATATTCTTGTACAAACAGTGACAAACCGAGATATTCGCACACTCTGGTCCCCATTTGAGCAGAGAGCCCCCAACATGTCAGATCAAATAATTTTATATTATTTAAAACCTAATTTTTAAACATTTAGCAATATTTTAATCTAATTTAGTAAGGTGGATACTGACACTTGTTTTGTGGGATGACAAAGTCAGAAGTGATATTTTTATCACATTACAGGGACTTTAATCAAATACAAATATGCTGGATGGGCTTCTAAAGCTATTTAACCCTAACCATGATAACAACACAGATGAGTGTAAATGTCATTAATACTCAACTATACTGTATATTAACATATGAATACATTTTTAATTCATATGATTATAAGCATTCATATTTATTTGCTTATATCTTGTGAGGCAAAATGTTGTATATTGCACCATACTGAGTGCAATAAGGTGCCCCCACACTTAATATGAATGGAGTGCTTTGTACTGTGTGTTTTTAAATTGTTTTATATTTTTACATTGTGTTTTCATATTTGTGACTAGGACATCTGCACACATATTCCAGTACATTTAAACAAATGGCAAATAACATGCTTGATGCTGATAACAACATCAACGCCAGCAGATATGTCATCTTTACCCATTTCTGTGATGAGCGCTCTGGCTTTGGACACAAAGGGTCCCACTTCACTCTGGTGCATCTTAGCTCGCTCCTTCAGGTCTGCACCTACACACAGTGAGAGAGAGAGAGAGAGAGAGAGAGAGAGAGAGAGAGAGAGAGAGAGAGAGAGAGAGAGAGAGAGAGAGAGAGAGAGAGAAAACAAGCATTGTAAAACTCTACATTTAATGTTACACATGGCAACTTGATGTGGACAAATCTACCTGCACAGAAGATCCCAGGAACCAAACTACAAAAAATGACACTGCGGACTTTGTTATTCTTTTTAATGTCCTCCACAGCTTCAAACATCTGAAAGATAAAATATGTGTTGTTAACAAAATATGTCTATTCTTTTTTTTAAGCATATTTCAAGCTTTGATTTATGATTTCAATGTAAAACTCATGTTTACATTATTGTGTAATTTCCTGGCACTAACAGAACCTATCAAGAGTACACTTGAGGACGAAATGATTTGAAAATTGCATTGTTTTTAAAGTATTTCCCACATGCCGTTAGCACAGTTTTTTAAAAACATCCTAGTTTTATTTTGGATGCTTCCATTATTGCATTACTGCAGTTGTTTGTTGTAGTAGTAGTAGTTCAACAAGTCTCTGACTCGTCTCCTGAGGAATCACAGCCAATTCTTCTTTGGCAAATCTCTCAAGCTCCTCCAGATTTGATGGCCTTCTGGCATGGACCTTCATCTTCAGGTCACTCTAAAGATTTTCAATGAGATTTAAGTCAGACTTTGGGCAGGCCAGTCAATAACGTTCACTTTGGTCTTCTGAAGGTAGTTCTTCACCAGGAGCGACGTATGTTTTGGGTCATTGCTGTGTTGGAAGACAAGTGACGACCCAGTCCACCCAGTCCACAGTCCATTTCTGTGCAGAGCTCTAGTAATTGTCTTCTTTGAGACTACAATTCCTGACTTGTCTAAGTCATTCACTAGTGGCTTGGCAGTTTGTTCTGGCAAGCCACTAGTGAATGACTTTGACACATCTTAATCTTTTAAATCTTTCTCTTCCTACCTCTGCCAGGCTTGTTCTGTATTGTGTGGCTTTTTTTAATTTCTTGATGATGCTTCTCACTCCAGTTTTTGACACTTGGAAACAAGGTGATTGTGCTATGGCTCAATAAAAAGGTCAGTTCTTATGTTTTGAACCTGGTAGTTTTTGATTTTTGTGTAATAATTTAATTTCTGTGTGCAAAGTCAAATAATGGAAGCATCCAAAATAAAACTAGGATGTGCTGTGTTAAAAATTATTTGCTCTGTTTAACAGCGTGTGGGAGATACAATAACATTTTCATTGGGGGAATATTAATTTCGTCCTCAACTGTATAAACTCATATTAGAAAGCAGACATATGAATTAAAACTGGTAAAAATGTTGGTCCTCTGCTGGCTCAGGTACACGTGTTAACTGGTTACATCTGTACACACAGACATGAAGTAAAGGCTTGTGTATTTCCCTATTGGCCTTTTTTAAACCAAAGTTTAATTTTATCAATCTGTTGGTGTAGATGAAAATGGCCCAGGTTCCTTCTGACTTTCTGGGCATTGTTGTAAAAAACAGAAAACTGTGCTGAACAAAAAGACAGGTTGAAGTAGAAAACATGCAAGTGTGCATTCAAACTGTCTGCAAAGTCAGGCATGAACATGTTTACAAATCAGGTTGTTCAGAATCAGATCTCGTCAGTAATTTGACTGGCTGAATCAAGCTGAACTGCCAGAAAGAACAACATCCTCACTGAATGACCTGTGTGTATGTTCAGATTTTTAACCAGTTATTTCTTTTAACAAGAAATAACTTAATTTACCACTTAACGAAACAATAACAAAAACCTGTATCAGCTTGAGTGGACAATATCTTAAGATAATGTTTCCAATTTTATCTTGTAAGTAGACAGCCTTTTCTGGCTGTAAATTGAAGTTTCTAAATCACTCCCTCTCCCACACCAAATTCCAAAGAGAAAATCTGCATTTACAGCTTGTGTGGATGAAGCTGCTGACTTTATAGACTAAAATTTTTGTCCAAATCTGCTTTTCAGATTGGTCCCGATGGCAGCCATATTTTCAATAAGGGTAAGTGTTCATGCCTCTTAGCGGACACTTACAATGTCCATGCCTAAGACTGGTCCCCAGCAATTTCAGTGTGCATGGGACATACATGGAGAAGATTAATGACTATTTCTGAGTAACTCTTACAACCACACTCCAAAACATCAGTTTAATATTAATATGAAGTGTAAATAATAATACATACCAAGTGGACCAGATTTTTGCTAATGGCATTTTTGGCTTTTGGTCGGTTTATCCCAACTACGACGATACCTAAGAGACACATGTTAAAAATATTTATAGACATCAAATAACTCAATATCACACATGCAAAACACAAGCACTGTCTGCCAGGATCACATCATAAACACTGAAATGTGTCCCAGTTCCCTGTTAGTATAGACCTCAGTAATGAGTGATGGTGGCTCAGTGGTAGAGTGGGTCATCTTTCAATTTGCAGGTCAAGGATTTGATTAACTGTTGACAAACAGTTGATTGATGACCTGGAGCCCGTGGAGGGGGTGCTGGAAAGCACTCCGGCTGGGGATTCCCTCGTTCTACTGGGAGACTTTAATGCTCACGTGGACAATGATAGTGAGACCTGGAGGGGTGCTTTGTTATTGGACTTCTGTGCTCGTCGTGGGTTGTCTATAATGAACATCATGTTCAAGCATAAGGGTATCCATATGCACACTTGGCCTCAGGATGCCCTCGGTCGCAGGTCGATGATGGACTTCATAGTCGTATCGTCGAACCTGCGACCACATGTCTTGGACACTTGGGTGAGGAGGGGGTCAACTGATCACCACCTCGTGGTGAGTTGGCTCCGATGGTGGGGGAGGATGGCGGTCAGACCTGGCAGACTCAAAAGTATTGTGAGGGTCTGCTGGGAATGTCTGGCGGAGTCTCCTGTCAGAAAGAGTTTCAACTCCCACCTCCAGCAGAGCTTCGAGCATGTTCCAAGAAGGCGGGAGACTTTGAGTCTGAAAGGGCCATGTTTCATGCCTCCATTGTTGAGGCGGCTGACCGGAGTTACGGCCGTAAGGTGGTCGGTACCTGTCATGGCGGTAACCCCTGAACCCGTTAGTGGACTCCGGCGGTTAGGGATGCTGTCAAGCTGAAGAAGGAGTCATTTTGGGCCTTTTTGGCCTTTGGGACTTGAACTGTCTCATGTCTCTTGAACTGCTTTCATGGGCTTAGTAAACATGTGTGAGGTGACAAAACAAAACTGAGTCAATAGGATAAGGTTTGATGACTATGCAAATGCATGTTCAGCCTCATCTGAGGAGAAAATTACCTGTCTATGTATTTTTGTAGCATAATTAAGTCATAATCATTGAGTGACATTTACCAAGATCAACGGGTATGAGAAAGCTAATGAGAAAGAATGATAGACAGCTACCCATCATTCAAGTGGGACTCTATTAGTAGTCATGTAAATATTATTAAAATTGGCCCTGCATTTGCTCTATAATGGAGCTATCTGGAATTACCATCACAAATATCCATGAAATCATTCTTACTAGTCAAAACTACAGTTTCAGATATGTGATATTCTAAATCGTCACTTTTCCCGTTAATGTGTATGGGGTTTGTCATTATTCTTACTTTCACTCATCTTCTACCACTTTATCCTCCACATGAGGGTTGCAGGGGGCCAATCCCAGCTGACGTAGGGGAAAAAAGGCAGGGTACACCCTGAACAGGCCGCACAGTCACATTGCAATGTCACAGAAAGACAGACAACCATCCAGTCTCACATTAAAACCCACGCACACACAGGGAGAACATGCAAACTCCATACAAGGCTTGTATGGCTATTAAGTTAATTAGGACATGGACAATAGGGCTGCAGCAATTGAATATTTTAGTAATCGAGTAATCGGATTAAAAAAACGGGGACATTCTGCATTCTGTACTGTGTTTATTTCTCAGCTTAGTTTGTAGTGGTGCCATACTTTTGACACTTTTTGTTGTTTCTCACGCTGTATATCTTTCCCTTGCTCTTGCTGCCTTCATCCTTCCACGTTTCAGTTACGTTAGCAGCAAAGCTAAATTCATCTTAAGTGATCACCAGGGCTCTCAATTTTGGAACTTGTGGAATGAAATCAGGGGTGTTGATGTGAGGGGGTGGGGGGGTTAGATAGTGTTTTGAAGATAAAATGTTAATTTAATAAAAGGACAGTTTCCACTAAACCATATAAATGGTTTTATTTTTAACTTTCAGAACAAAAAAGACAAATGGATCAAAGAGACATGTGGCCCCCAATTGTCCCCTTAAACAGCATTGTTTATTGGCTGTCCAGAATAAAATTATAGTTTTCTGCTTCTTTCCTGACATCTTTAAATCTAAAAAGATGACACAAACAGTAAAAAAACAAAACAGGCTAACGTTGAGTTTATACTTACTCTTTACACTTTAATAAGCTTTTATAATAAACTAAGTGATATAATTGAAGTGATTACCTGACTGTGGTCTTACACTTCCATCTCATCTGAAACCTGTGCACGCATTCACAGCGTTCCTGCGCTTTTATGGAACTATGAAAGGACTACGCAGAGCAATCTGTCTTTGCGTCATCCATTCATAGATTATTAAATTAATGTGCAATGAGTTTTATTACTTAACAGGATGAGAAATGTCATTTGTGGCGTGTGAACTTATTGAAATGCACATGAGACTTGAGAGGCCTGGTGATCAGTCTGCCAGGCTAGTTATCATCGGATAACTAGCCTGGCAGACTGTTGGCGAAAGTGAGCGCATTGTGTAACTGAAATAACCACTGCCCGGATGCGCAAAATGTAATACTGTATTTAACGATTACTCGACTCAGATAATTTGCTTTGAGTAATTTTAGTAATCTAATTACTCGATTTATTCGAGGAATCGTTTCAGCCCTAAAGGACAATGTAGATATTATCAATTGATGATAATTAAAGATATTTTGAACTTGAATTATGACTAGTCATAATGACGCTGTTGACATCTGGATGGAGTTTACACGTTTCTTTTTTTTTTTTTTTACAGTTTACATGTTTCACCGTGTGTTCGTGGGTTTTCGCCAGGTTCTCCAGTTTCCTCCCACAGTCCAAAAACATGCAGATTTGGGGATTAGGCCAATTAAACATACTAAATTGCCCATGGGTGTGAATGTGAGAGTGAATGGTTGTCTGTCTCTATGTGGCCCTGTGAGGGACTGGCGACCTGTCCGGTCCGCTCTGTACGTGATCACATATGATCACGTACAGAGTGACGTCAACGCGTAACATGTACTTTCATGGTAGGCGGGGCTCCAGTTTAGTTTGCGATTTTGCGTCAGATGTGTTGATGGCGGGCAGCAGTTATACGAACATGACAGAAAACAGTCTTTTTTTCCGCTCATGGCAAATTTACACCCGAACTAACCGTCGTCTTCTCCGTCCAGGTATTTGACACGCAGGTCGTCCTTCGGGTCGGAGGAGTAGTGTCGCGCCGACGCTCCGTGACCGTTGAGCCGCGGACATAGCACCGCTGCCCCATTGATAACCCAGTGTCTGAAGCAGGAGAGAGTCGCTGCCGTTGACCCGTGGACGCTGCCTTTCTCTGCCGTCTGCACACAAAGAGCTTTAGACAGAGTTCTGCGCACCAAAAGGGCCGCCATGATGCCGAGCTGCAGTGCTGCGTGACTTTCAACTTTCAACCCAGTCACGTGCTGTCATGTCGTCACGTGATCTGTTGTCAGTGGAGCGGCAGTACGAAGACAAGACCTGTGAATGATTGCCAGTGAATAAATGATATATAACTTGTAATATGCCTCTAAGAAATTAATTTACAGACCGTATTATCAGTCATTAAATGTTGACAACTCAATTTACAAATCTGTTGATAAAAACTTAAATTCTGATGGGAAAAACAATATTTGAAAAAAATCTAGTTCTGAACCCGTACAACAACAGAGGATTATACTTTAGTCACTTAAAGTTCTCTCAACAGTACATTCAAAATAAACTGGATTAAACTATATCATTAAAAACCCAACATCCATCTGAGATTTTATTTCTTAGTGTGAAAAAACACGGCATCCTGCTCTGTAACATTAATCAACAAAATCTAAAGCAAACTTTCCAACTTCCATCAACAGGTTCTGTTTGCATGAGCCCTGCTTCTCTCCACCGACATGTTATGTCTGGAATAACTCCAATATTCTATCGAAGAACAAGTCATTATATAATGATAAATAGTTAAACAATGGTATTATATTCACTCTCACTCATTTTCTACTGCTTTATCCTCCACTGAGGGTCACAGGGGTTGCTGGTGCCTAACTCCAGCTGACATAGGGCGAGAGGCAGGGTACACCCTAGACAGGTCGCCAGTCCATCACAGGGCCACATAGAGACAGACAAACATTTGCTCTTACATTCATACCTACAGGCAATTTAGAGTGTCCAATTAACCTAATCCCCAAATCTGCATGTTTTTGGACTGTGGGAGGAAGCCGGAGTACCCGGCGAGAACCCACGCACACACGGGGAGAACATTGGTATTATATTAATCCACTTTTTTAATAAAGAAGGGCTTCTGTTCAGCTAAGTTTGTCAATAGCACATAGGCATAGACAAAAAGTATGGTCTTTACCCCAAAGATATTTTTAACAAATAACAATAAGTCTCATTCAAGTTGCTCCATAGGTTTTACCCCTCAAAAGCACTTTTACATAAATGTAACTGTGACATTGACATTAAAAGTACTTTTTGTAAACTGCACCCTCACATTTATTTGGTCTTGTGAATTCACACATGTAAGCTTTGGAAAGACTCCTTTTATAGGTAACATTATTTTGCCTGGCTTTGCTCTTCACTACAGAAGTATTATACTTGGCTGTTATGATCACCTAAATTCAATTCAATTTTATTTGTACAGCACCAAATAGTAACATACATTATCTCAAAGCACTGTAAATAGGAGGTCAGAAAATTTTACTATATTAAAGAGAGAAGAGAAAGTCAACAGTTCACACAATGAGCAAAGATTAAGCATCAGTAGAGGAAAAAAAACTCCCTTTTAAGTCAAGTCAAATCAATTTTATTAGCCCAGCATCACATGCACAATTTGCCTTGAAGGGCTTTACAGTCTGTACAGCAAGTGACACCCTCTATCCTTTGACCCTCACACCGAGTAAAGAAAAACTCAACAAAAAATGCTTTTACAGGGAAAAAAATGGAAGAGACCTCAGGAAGAGCCACAGACGAGGGATCTGTCTGTGAGGACGGATAGACGTGCAGTAGGTGTCACATGTACAGAGACAAGTACAGCAGATTATAAACAAAACAAAATACTACAGAGAGAAAAGACAAGAAAGACAGAGACCAGGATTTAGAGCAGAGCACATAATTTAGTTTTAACCATAATAATTTTATCAGTGTTAAAAAGTACAAAGTTATGTGTCATCTAGGTCTTAATGTCTGTGGACATTCCTGGAGTTTTATAACACAACATACATACATACATACATACATACTCAAGGCACTGTACATAATAAGGCCAAAACCTTTACAATATTACTATTAATATATTATTACCAGGATGATTGAAGAATCAGTAACATGAATAACAATTATCATCATCATCTGTATGACATGTGCTGTCACCATCTGGGGTTGGTTCCAGCTCCTCACGAGACCCTCAGAAGAGGAAAAGCTGTTGGTGAAGGTGGATGAGGATAATTAACCATAGCAGTAATGAGTAGCTATATGATATATGGTAATGGTTATAGTTATAATATTTGAGCTGTGGTGTTGAAGCTCTGGAATCAGGAATATCCGTGAAATAAGACAGAGAGAGAGGGAAGGAGGAAGAGCACAAACTAGGGGACGGGAGAGAAAACAATGTTATTGACATGATAAAAGTATGAGTGCTGAGGAGGAGAGGAGGGAGAAGGAGACAGCGAAAGAGAGAGAGAGAGAGAGAGAAAGTGCTCGCTACATAATGGCTGTTCCCCCAGCAGTCTAGGCCTATGGCAGCATAACTAAATAATAGTTCAGAGTTGACTTGAACCAGCCCTAACTATAAGCTTTATTAAAGAGGAAAGTCAACTTTAAATATAGGGACACTGCCTCCCGGACCCACAGTGGGAGCTGGTACCACAGGAGAGGAGCTTGGTAGCTGAAAGCTCCATTCTACTATTAGAGACTCTGGGAACTACAAGCAGGCCTCTATTTTCTGAGCGCAGTGGTCTATTTGGGTAGTAAGGAATAATCATGTCTTTTAGATAAGACGGGGCCTGATCTCTGAGTGCTTTATATGTGAGGAGGAGGATTTTAAATTCTATTTTAGATTTAATAGGGAGCCAGTGTAAAGAGCTCAGCACTGGAGTGATGTGCTCTCTTTTCCTAGTTCCCATTAATACCCGTGCTGCTGCATTCTGGACCAACTGAAGACTCTTTAGAGACTTATTTGAACATCCTGATTATAATGAGTTACAGTAATCTAGTCTACATGTTACAAAAGCATGAACAAGCCTTTCAGCATCCTTTAATGACAGGATGTTTCTGATTTTAGTTATGTTGTGCAGGTGGAAGTTGAAAATCTGGGTCAAAAATAACCCCAAGGTTCTTTAAGGTAGTACTGGAGGCCATGGTAATGCCGTCCAGGGTGACTAAATGCTCAGGTACAGTTTCCTTAAGGTGTTTAGAGCAGAGCACATAATTTAGTTTTAACCATAATAATTTTATCAGTGTTAAAAAGTACAAAGTTATGTGTCATCTAGGTCTTAATGTCTGTGGACATTCCTGGAGTTTTATAACTTGAGTATTGTCATATGACTTCATGGATATGTATAACTGCATGTCATCTGCATAACAGTGGAAATTTAGCTTGTGTTTTGTAATAATGTTACCTAGGGGAAGTGTAAAATTTATTTATTTATTTATTTATTTATTTATTTTTTCAAAAAATGTATTTACAAAAACGAAAACTAAATTTAACCAGTCCATGAACAGATAAACAAAAACGCTGAGGCTGGCCGGCTGGCAAGGCGGAGCTCAGGAACAGGTATCTTCAATTCAATTCAATTTCAATTCAATTTTATTTGTATAGTGCCAAATCACAACATACATACATACATACATACATACTCAAGGCACTGTACATAATAAGGCCAAAACCTTTACAATATTACTATTAATATATTATTACCAGGATGATTGAAGAATCAGTAACATGAATAACAATTATCATCATCATCTGTATGACATGTGCTGTCACCATCTGGGGTTGGTTCCAGCTCCTCACGAGACCCTCAGAAGAGGAAAAGCTGTTGGTGAAGGTGGATGAGGATAATTAACCATAGCAGTAATGAGTAGCTATATGATATATGGTAATGGTTATAGTTATAATATTTGAGCTGTGGTGTTGAAGCTCTGGAATCAGGAATATCCGTGAAATAAGACAGAGAGAGAGGGAAGGAGGAAGAGCACAAACTAGGGGACGGGAGAGAAAACAATGTTATTGACATGATAAAAGTATGAGTGCTGAGGAGGAGAGGAGGGAGAAGGAGACAGCGAAAGAGAGAGAGAGAGAGAGAGAAAGTGCTCGCTACATAATGGCTGTTCCCCCAGCAGTCTAGGCCTATGGCAGCATAA